>JAJEJH010000117.1:0-505333 GCA_026122585.1 Anacardium occidentale | reverse complement strand
TATATATATTTATATTATTTATTTATTTATTTATTTATTTATAAAGTTGTATTTATTTAAGTAAAATAGAATATTGTGAAAACATAAAAAATAAAAGAAAGATGTAGGAAAGCATATATTATATTCTCAATCTAATCCACCAAATTGCTCAAATTTTTTCTGAGCTTGACGGGCAAATTAAAGGGTGTGCGAAATTTGGACCGTTGGAATTTTTTTTTTAATTTCTTTCGTTTAATAATAAAAAGCAATTATATTCTTTGTGGAAGAATGGTGATGGGTGTTGAAGATGGCAGAGATATGGATGGATTTTCTTATCTAATTCCTAGTTGGGAATCTCAGTATTGTCGATAATGGGGCCGTCCTCATTTGACTTTGTCTCCTCTTACACCTTTTTTGTTTTTCTCTTTTTCAATCGTATTGCAAAGTTTAGCTCTTCTTTAGGAGGTATATTTTGGAAAGATTTACAATAATTACAATACCAAATAACGAATAATTATAAAGGGTATTATATAATAAACATAGATTTAAGAGTATTTTCCACATAGATAATTAGTTATCAAAGTAGTTATTGTGACACTCGTTCACAATATTTAAATTATAAATAAACCCTATTGTTATAATTGAGAGTGATGATCAAATAAGAAGTCCTTAAGATAATTTAAGGCTAAACATAAGAAATAGGTGTGTGAATGTATGGACAATGACATGGTCCTTTGAGTAGTTTGAATTCGAATTAAAATTAAGAAATTATTTATGATTAAGAACAATCCAATATTTAGTATAAACCATCAACTTTGTGCAATGTAGCATAAAATAAAGAACTAGATATCAATATTATGTGAGTTTTGATCGAAGTTCAGAGTCATTGTTGTGTGAGTTTTAGCTCAAACTCATGTAAAAAGCATAAGGATTATAGTTTGATGCCTTTGAAATGTTTCATGCACGTGATGTTTTGGGATGTCATTCGAGTAGTTCATTCAAATAGATTGCTTGGAAAAGGAACCATATAAAATATTTTTCATGTGGTCAACAAGATGTTTGATGTACCAGTACTACGATAAGGTTATCCTAAAATAGTTATTTATTGAAGTCCAACTAGTTAGGTGTACATGCAAATAAGAACTGCAACCAGTGATTCCTCACAAGGCCAAAGTGTTATTGTTATGAAATTTATCGTGGTCAAATAGATATTCCCTCTATTTTCAGTAGGGGCTTAGAGAGAATTTATGAAAATTTGAGGGGTTACGAATGTTCTTTTCAAAGACAAAAATCTCACGAATAAAAAATTAATGATTAAATATCTTCCATTTCATTGACAAAGCCCAACTCTTGCCAGAAATTGGGCCTTCCCTCTCGAGGCTTTAAATTAATAATAATGACTAGGAACTGGAAGCCGTAAGCCGTCGCCATTCTTTCACGAGTTCACAGATCCAAGGCTTCAAACTCATTTATTGATTCGTAAAATCAATATTCAAATCGATGGCGATCGCTGCTACAGTGCGCCCGAAGGTCCTTTTGCCCCTCTTTCTCCTCTCCTTCACGCTTAATCTCATGGTCGGTCACGCCATTTGGCTCAATTTGCCGGCCTCCGGAACCAAATGCGTGTCTGAAGAAATTCAGAACAACATCGTCGTTTTGGCCGACTACCTCGTCGTTTCGGAGGATCATACGCATATTCCCACCATCTCCGTCAAGGTATCTCATTTTTTATTTTATTCAATTGAATGGATCAAAGTTGGGTTAGAATTGAAATTAGTTGCTTTGACTTTTTAATTAGGTTTGTACTTTTCCAGCTGTTGTTGTTAAATTTTGTGGATTAGAACTAACAAACCATAAATGAGGATCTTGTGATGAATTAGGATCATATATACTGGGGGATTGATTTATGACAAGGAACTTCTACGTTACTGGGAAAACGGGTTTTCAGATATTTAATGTCACTTTTTCAGTCGAAGTGTGACATTCCGTGTTGTTAATACCTATAACTCTTTATAAGATGTTGAAAGGTGTATATTTCATGATATGGCTTGAATTCTTTGCATCTTTGAGTTTAAATGTTAATGTCATTCTAGAAGAAATAGTTGACCGGGTATTATTTCCTGAATTTCAAACCCCATGAATAATTGAGCTGCCGAAGCTATCTATTGAGGAAGGTGAGCATGGTTCAAGGTGGCTTCAAGGGAATATATAATGTTACAAGTGCAACATTCCATTTAAGAATGACTAGAACTCTCAAAATTATGTTGAAAGAGGTGTATATTCCTTGTTGTGTCTCTACCTAGTTACATGTCTGACTTTAAACATTTAAGTTATTTAGAAGAAATAGATGATCTGGTATTGTTTCTGGAGTTTCAAGTCCCTGATCAAATTAATATCAGACATGGAATGATCAAAACTATTTACATAGGTTGTGTATGGTTTAAGGAGATTTCTAGTGAATAAATTCCACTATGTTGCAAAAACTCTGATTTTCCTATTAAACAAGGCTCCAATGTGTTCTTCCTAATGGTGTATTTTTCATAATGCTTTTGGTATATTCTAAACACTTTCAGGTTGCTAGAAGTGTTTTGTCTATTTTGTAGTACTTCAAGGACTTACAAAGGATGAAAAAAGCACTAAGATTGCTTAAGAAGAAACAATTTTAATGTGTTTTATTTGTTTTTTTTTTTGTTTCAAGTCAAAGAAGTATTTTATAAAGCACTTGATAGGTGATTTTTGAGATACAAGTTTCTACTAATAGTGTTTTTTTACAAAGATAACTTCTATGGACTTCAAAACTTGTCATGGGTTTGTAATGCTCATTGGAGCTTGTTTTCTATTGTTATTGAGTTGTAGGTTCTTCTTATATGTGAAAATGAACTACAAATTGAACACGTTAAGCTCATATTATTTAGTTGTTAATTGTGACAGTTGATTTTCTTCATTTGGTATGGTTGGATTTTTGTCATGTGATTGAACATTTTATATTGTGAAGTGTGAACGAGTAGATTGCTACCCAATATTTATAAATATGTTAACTAGCAAGTATACTAGATTGTATCAATAAATATAGTAGACAAAAGTTCATATATCGATCCCACCAGGACTAATCAATCTAAGCACTGGAATTATGTAATCGCCTATCCTAAGTTAAACCAATAAAAAATGGGTAATTGAATTAACTAACTAGTTAATCAAATGACAAGCTAAAATTATTGAGACCACAATTATTTTGAACATAAACAATGGGTTGCATCACTAAGGCACATGTACTAACCTAACTATGTAGTGCAAGTTGTGGATTTTATGTAATTGAATGAATGACATGAATATTCAACAGTGGATTTTCCTAATGCATTCGTTATCCCATCTCTAGGTTATAATGAGTATATTGCAATTTAACAACCTTTTATATCTTGCTGATATTGAATTAAATAGAATGTATCATGATTTGTGAAATTCCTAGCTTACAATGAGACTTTTAGGACGCCCTGCTGCTAAAAGTCATACAAAGAAATTGAATTCTATCTCAAGTTGATTTTACTTTATAGTGTATGATAAAAATGATGATTAATCTAGTCTATCTCCTATTAGTCTCAAAACTAGTCATACAATCATGTAAGTGATGTTCAAACACTCACAGGCATTAAAATCATTATCATACAACTTAAAAAAATTCAAAAAATTTTATTAAAGTAAAATTTCACACAATGCACTATCATAGATTGGCCCTTACATGGTCTAGTACTAGAAAATTAGCTATTCATTAACGCAAATATCAAATCCATCATTAACATAAAGAACAATAAAAACTAAGTACAAAAAGAAGTGAAAAGGCTTCTTCCATTCAACTTAAGAGGTGAATCTGGTAGATCTAGTCCCCTTTGATCTTCCCAAGTCCTTAGTCTTTGAAATCAAGCCAAAGAATCTGAAAAAATATGAGAAAATTTTCAGATCTCGTGGTCTAAAATAAAAGATTTTTGGACTATACCATGTATACATGTGATGGAACGAGCGTTCAAGTTGATTGAACGCTCGTTCTTCTTCTAAATAATGCTCTTTCCATCGGTCATTCTCCTACCTATTCAACATTTAGTCTTGTTTTGTCAATTTAGTTAGGAATGCCCTCTCGCTCCTAGGAGCACCCATTCCGGTCTTCAATTTGAGGTCAATCCACTTGAAACGATGTTGATCTAGCTGGTCATTCTCTGTTTTGCCTTAAAGTAGGTTTTCAAGCTTGGAACAACTGTTCCTCATCAGGAACGTTTCAAAGAACAGCCATTCCTCGTAGGTGTTCTCTGACCAACTATTGCTATATTGATCTAATCTGAAAGTCAAGATTCTCATTTTCTCATCAAACTTACCCGTTTACCTTCAAAATAGAATATTGCCGAAATTAGGGTAGTTTGTGAGATTGATAACTAAAATTCAATCAAAACAATGTGATCGGGAGTATAAAATATAGTGTAAGTATGATCTCATAGATTAGAAATGAATATGTCAGATTTAGCAAGTAATTGCCAAGAAAATTTGACATTGCATGTACTATCTAATTGCATGACATATCCTTTTGCCAACTCAATAGATAGAACAATGTAGAAAAGTGGAATGTACCAGATACTGACTTATCTTCTCTAGCCGGTCAGTTGAAGAAAATTTGTTTAATGAGATTCAAATTTTTTATTTATTTATTTTTGTGTGTGTGCATGTGTGTATACTGAAAAAAGGGTAGACAAGCTGTTCACAGTATGTCTATAAATGTGAGTCAAGACAGCCAAAAAAAAACTTACAAATGTTAAAGTAAATTTTGTATATTATCTTATTACTTGTTTGAGATATCATTTTCAATATGTAAGGAATTGGCTATGCTGGAAATTGTTTGCCTTGTGCACGGGATCAAATGGTTTTTTGTTTCCCTCTAGTTGTATGTTGTCAAGAAATTATTTTATTTGACATGGAAAGATCAAGACAACTTGCATCAAACACATTTATTGAGTGAGAATTATCACAAGAAACAAAATAATATATTTGCTTATATGATTTATAAAATCCAACCTTTGTGCAAAATAACCAGGGTAGAACCATGTCATCACGTTTATGTTTCTATTGCTTGCTGGAGATCTATGTATTGGCTAGTCTGCAAATCCACTAGTTGGTTATGCTATATCTTTGTAAGGAAATAAAATTTGTTCTTTCTCTAAGTATGTGATAGATGTTATTACATGTTGAAGAATGTTTTGTGTTCCTATTGAGTTGTACTTTTCCTTTTTTAATTTTTTCATATACAAGTGAAGTAGGAATTAAACTTTCTGTGATGATATATCCTTTTGCATGGATATTACACAAGTAATTTCGTTGGCTTGTTTTCTATTTGGTTGCTGTCTGTAACATAAGTTTGTGTTATAATATAGGTGACTTCACCATATGGGAACAATGTTCATCACAAGGAGAATGTGACTCATGGTCAGTTTGCATTCACGACTCAAGAAGCTGGTAACTATTTGGCATGTTTCTGGGTGGATGGCCATAATCCACCTGCTAGAGAGGTAACTGTCAATATTGACTGGAGAACAGGAATTGCAGCTAAGGATTGGGAATCAGTTGCAAGAAAAGAGAAAATTGAAGTGAGTACTGGCATTTAATTTATGATGTGTAATAGAGTTGATTATTTAGTTAGTTATTTAGCTGCACATTTCTCTGCACCACCTCTATTATATTTTTGTGATACTGGGTGCAAAGAAGTGGCACTGCCAATGAAGTGTGGAGGACAATAAAGCAGTAACAGAAATAGAATTTGATTTATTAGCAAACTTATCTTAGGCATTATAGAACTAACCTTTTCCCCTTCTCATATTTTCCAAAACTTGTTATGTCAAGTAAAAGATGTGCATTTTTTTTATGTTCATGACCAGCAAACAGGACCAACAATGGTGAGTTCAAGAAAATGCCAGTTGTATCAAAACCTGTTTTTCATCGTTTTTGGAATTTTATTAATGATCTGGCTTTATCACAATGAAAAGTAATGTTTAGAAGTTTGAAATGAAGGACCAAATCTCATGTGATCTACTATTGATTTCATGTCCAACCAGAATATCACTCAGATACATTTGCTTTCATACGGATTTCCTTTTCTTCATTATGCTTGAGTATGTATGGTTTTATTTGAATTGCTCATGTATAGGGTGTGGAACTTGAACTGAGGAAACTTGAAGGAGCAGTAGAAGCCATCCATGAGAATCTACTCTATCTCAAGAGCAAGTAAGCTTTCTAATTGTAGTTAGAAATGCTCAACTTTTCTTTCTTTATGGTCAGCTAATGTCTGTTACTGTGGCATATGCCAACAGGGAAGCAGAGATGAGAGAAGTGAGTGAGAAAACAAATGCTAGAGTAGCATGGTTTAGTATAATGTCCTTGGGAGTTTGCATCATAGTTTCAGCCCTGCAGGTCTTGTACCTTAAGCGATTCTTTCAGAAGAAGAAGCTGATTTAATTTTCTTTTGACATTTAATTTCTTGAGGAGCAGAAGAAATGATAGAACACTAGTTTTTTTTTTTTTTTTCCTGAAGAAAGAAACATTTTAGTAGGAAATTTTTTACATACATTAAATGAGAATCCAGCTTTTTATATGATACAGAAAAAGTTAACATTGCCATTCCTTTAATCTGCATGATCTGTAACATTTTCACAGGGTTTATGCTCATTTTAGCTTTCTATGTGCTTGTTGAAAGAAATGGTAGAAAATTTTGTACAAAGCAGAAGATTTTTCCTTTCATGAAAAGTTAACCAAAATTCTTTAATAAAAGCCACGGTACACTTTCAAACATAGTTGGATAAAATTTGGTAAAAGATGCTTACCTAACCTATTATTGTTCATCATTTGGTTCATTGCATTTGACTAAAATGATTTTTTATAACTAAATTAAAATGATATCCATCTTGTTTAAAGGTGGTGGGTTCTGCAGTCCCTCTTTTATTTTAACAACTAATGACACAACTAGCAGATCTAATGTTAAAAAACACAGCTTGCTTAGTAGGGTCTATTGACAATTCTGCTTCCCTTTGGATTAGATAAACAATATTTAAATTAATTTAAAAAAAAAAAAAAAAACATAACTCCTGTTGCATACAACAACGTTGGCCTTAACTGGGAAGTAAAACCACTGTTATCCAACCAAATTAATGTTGTTATGAAACTCAATTAGTTTTAATTGCTACCAGTCAAAACTGTTGATCAGAGAACTAAAAAGGAATAATGTTAAATTAAAATTTAAAGACTTGCCACATTCGAGCTTTATTCAATTCGAACTATCTTGCGGTTAATGCATCTAAACCTGCAAATCTCATCAAAGAAATCGTCTGAACTGCTGTGGCTGCTCTTCATCTGAAGAATTCTTATTACCATTGACTTCAAATTTTTACCATACTTCAACAGGGACTCAAGTGTGCTCATTTTCTGTTCAGCATTTAATGGCGATCTCACTGTGACTACTACTTCCTCCAAACATGGAATCACAAAACCTGATTCAACCTGCAAATTTGAGAATGTGTGAGCTCTATTAGTTATGCTATCTTTGAAGGTTAACTTAGACATAGAATTGACAACACTAGAAGGTGGTCTAAATACATTTTTTAGGCTGTTTCTTTGGCAAAGAGCAGCAAACATAGCCCCATGGATATCAAACTTCCGCAGCTTTGGATGACTATTGAAGAAATCAACAAAGTCAACCTCTGGAAAGGGCTGAAGAGTATCAAAGTCTCCAGTGAATTCAACCTTCATGTAGAGATGCTTCACCTCACTAGCCCATTGAAGCATTTTGCTTATTGCATCCCAACACCACTGGACCCCTCTCATGGTCAAGGACTCAAGGGCAGCCAGTTTCCCAAAATCTACCATGTAAACTCTCCCTAAACATTTAGAAGTGCATACAATCAATCACATTTACAGTATAGAATCAGGAACTGTTGTATCCATCAAACATTTGAAAAAAAGACAAATAACTAACAAGATCAAGTTTCATAGTAAATAACTCCTAATCAAGAAATTACCAGCATTATTGGAAATTGATAGATTCCTCAAGCATTTTGTCTCTCGAACCCTAATCCAACTACACCCTTGTACCTCAAGGAATTCAATTTTTGGACAAGAGAGAGAAAGTGAGCTGTTACCCGCACCACAAAAATCCAGCTTACACCGTTCCAAAAGTGGCAACTGAATTGAAACAGACATAACTCCTTCACAGCCAAGCAGCAACAAGTTGGTCAAATTAGGACAAGCCCTAAGGGCAGTGGACAATGCTGGATCCTTCAATCTTGCACCAACAATTTCAAGGTTCTGAAGTTTATGGAAAACATCCCAGCTGGGTGAATTAATCATTAGAACACCCCAAAGCTTTAGGGACTCTAAATTCTTTGCACTCCTAATGCAATCCAATTTTGAGGGCCTCTCAAGACAGACCTGATATTCGGAAAGATTATCCATTCGAAGCTCAAGATGCTTAAGCGTTAAACCCGCAAGCGATAGCCATGAGGCAAGGCCAGCACTAGAAAATGGGCTATACACAATGAGCTCCTCCAAACAAACAATGGATGATATCATCCTCCACACGATAGTATCAGGACAGTCACTACTAGTGTGGTTATCAAAAGAGTTTCGAGGGAAATACAGGCTTCTGAGATAAGGAATTGCATCCTTCCATCGTTTGGATACACAAATACATATTGCTACATCTCTGGCATTATTCAAATGTGATAAAATGTAATGAACAATGGCATCTGGGAGTGAGTCCATTCTCTGAGAAAAACAATCAAACAGGTACTAGTCAATATCTAAAAGTGCCAAACGCATCCATATAACTCAGCTAAAATTAGTCTTCAAAATTTCAAACTTGTGACCATGGCAAACCTAAAGAGAGACAAAGGATTCATAAACCAGTAACTCTCATGATAATCCAAAACAAAAATACCCAAAAACATTAAACATTTCAATCTGATAGTCAGAGTGGCTAACAATATTCTTAACTATGTCCATAATTTTGTCTCTTAATAACTCAAAGCAAAGCTAAGAAATAGGGAAATCATACTTTTTTTCTCCTAATAAATGAGAAACCCAGATGCAATACAAACATTTGAAGCAAAACCCAGATGAACTTTAATCTAAAAACAGTCATAAACAAACAAGATTGGAACTAAGAGAAAGACTTTCAGCACATTTATTCCTTAACAAACCCATCAAAACACACTTGCACAAATTCATTCTACACCTTCAAACGCGAAATTCCACAACAACAAAACACCAAAACAAGACAGAAAACAGATCAATTTCTCATTCCTTTCCTTCATAAAACTCAAATCCGAGGCAGGGTCAGTAACCTTAAAGTTGCAGATTCAAATTTGATTCCAAGAGAGACACCAAAGATCTAAAAAGGCAAAAACCCAACTAGTGTTTTGAAAGAAGAGTGAATGCTCAATGTATACAAATTTAACCGGGAGAAGAAAAGAAGAGGGAGCGCAATCTGAAGGGAGAGGGCGTTAAGGGTTTTTTCAAATTTTGAAAAAAGTTGAAATTAACGGGCATGAATTGAAATAAAACGAATTTGTTTTCGTTTTTGTTCTCTCTGCAAAATTGCAGCAAAAAATGAAATGGCCCGCTCCACTTTTCAAATTCTTGAAATTTCGTACCGTTCAAATTATTATTATTATTTTTCTACTTTGCGCAGATCACTAGGAAGCCGTGCTCTTTTTAAGGGACACTTATTTTAGATATTATCATTTTGGTCCCGTCTTTCTCTTAAGCTTATTTAAATCTGAGGGACTACATTGATACTATTCAAAATACTTATCCCTTTAAAATTTAAATTATAATTATAGGGACATATAACCAGATCAGTGTATCAATAATTTTGTCTGTATTAGTGCAGAAACTACTGTTAATTATTTGTGATGATCACGCGCGACTGGAATAATGACACGTGTAGGACCAAAGGTCCATCAAACTCGCTGACAGAGACGAAAATTTGTCTCTTTTATAATTACTGTTTTGTCCCTATTTATATCAAAATATTACAGTAAGGTTTTAAATTTAATATAAAATTGTTAGTGGATTTATAACACCTCTTTTTTAAAATACATATTTAACCATAAATTTTGATAATTACTTAATAATTAAAAAAAATTAAATGACACAAAGTTTATCCAATTTCATGAAGGTTAAATAAGTATTTTTCACTTGAGGTTCGATGAAATAACAAATTATCATCATTTAAATTTAAAAAAAAAAAACTAATTTTTTACTTATTTATTAAATTTGTTAACTAAATTATTAAAGTTTTTATAAAATTATTGAAATAAAAAAATCTCTTAAATAAAATAATATTGTCTCCAAAATTTGTTAAATTTTTTTATGTTAATTTATATTAATTTTAAATAATAATAATAAAAAAAATGTTACTAATACAAATATATTTAGGAGTGTTATTATTGTCTTAATCCAATTAATCCATTGTTTTTTAGTCTAACTAAAATATTAAATACCTATATGAAGGCATGAATCTTTGTAATTTCAAGAATAAAATTCATTCGATTCATGTTTAATAAAATTTTTATATTTGAGTCTTTTAAGAATTGTTTAGCAATATTAGTATCGAATTCTTGAATTCTTATTTCATCATTCCTCTTGTTGTTGATTGATATCAACACTTGTCATCTTTTTGAACGAGATCAGAATCCACCAAATCTGGTGTTGCATCAAATAGTATCAGAGTTTTGATTATAATAGATTTTCAAGTTTGTCACCGTTATGATAAGTTATATTCTTAATTTTCAAAACCCTATCTTAAAGTGGCTAGGCAACAAAAAAAACGAAATAAACCTAACAAAGAAACTTAAAAAGTTCCCTAGAAGATTGGAAAAATTAGCTTTACACCCTTATAAACAATTCAAAGAAGGAAGAATTCCATTAGCCTCATGAAATAATAAAAGAAGACAAAGAGTTTGAGGTGACGATAGAATAAGGAGATGAGTTTCTTGAAATCACTTTGGGCTTTGCAAAAGTACCTCAATTTCAAGAGGAAACGAAAGACATTAGGGTGAGAAAGAAATAACAACTTGGGGAAGAAGCCAAAGAGATGATAGAAACACTATTAGGTCAAGGAAACTTGCAGTCTTTAAGAGAATTTTGAAATCAAAGATGGGATGATCAATATGTTGATCAAGATAAATATGTTATAATTCTTAAAGACAATTAAAAGAAGGTTTCCAATCAACATAAAAATACTATTATAGACTGGATAATTTTTTGGAAACAAAATTTTATCCTCAAATAAAAGCAAGATTCAAAACTTAATATGATCCTTTTAAATGTTTGGAGAGGGCATTGTAGAATGATGACTAGGGGGAAAATCTCTTTTCTCTAGTAAGGGAGAATGGTGGGAGACTAAAGACTTCAAATCATGGAAGGAAAGCAAGGTTAATCCATGAAGGGAAAAGATGTAAAATGTGAAGAATCTAAAAATAAAGGCAAGATTGTTGTTGGATAAAAATTGTATAACATAGAAAAAATTAGGTTAAAACATAAAAAAGCAACCCCTGATGATCTAACCTATGAGAATCCTAATAATGTGACATGATGATGTAACATGTTAAGGTCAAGGCACAAGAAAACAACCCTAATCTAATTCACGAGGAGCATGATAATATGTCATGACATTTGACATATTAAGGTCAAGACACAAAAAAACAATCCGTGATAATCTAATTCATGAGGAACGTGATACTAAAAAGGTGATCAATTGTTCAAACAACAAACAACGACTAATTATGTCATATACTTATTAGTTAACTCAAAATGTGAATATAAACTCTATATAAAAATAACAAGAATGACTAACAATTCTATGATGTGTTTAATCATATTTCATCTTAGCCTTCGGTAGATATAAGATAATAATTGTGATATTGTTATCTCGCATTTCATCGAGATAATGTGATTATAAACTTCATTTTAAATATCTATATTTAATATATGAATGTATCATTTCTCTCCAGATGGACACTTTTTAAATAAGGTTAAGTTTGATTTGAGTCGAATCAAGCTTGAGTTCAGTTTAACTAATAAGAAGTCGAGTTTGAGCATGACATTATAAATAGGATTAGATTTAATGTATTAATGTATCGTTTATATTCATATAACAAACAACATTTCAATATATGATAATTTATCTCAATATCACCATAATTCTAAAATATTAATCTCAAGTTTCATACATTACAGCTCATCAATTATACAATCAACAAAATTTCCAATCACGCTAATTCATAAGAATAATCATGTAAATAATCAATTAATGATCATTAATATATATTTCATGATCTTTACTTTTAAAAAGAAGGGAGATCTTCTACTTACTTGAACTTTGTAGATAAGTTAGGTCTTCAAGCTTTTACTCACAATCTTTGGCTTTGGAATGACATAAATCAGCCATCGCAAACTTTTTTTTCTTTTCAATGAATGGTATGATATAGAAAATGATGTAAAGCTATTTCTCAATTGTGAGCCTCTTTTATATAGAATTTTAAAAGTAATCGTCTAAATAAGCGCTGCAAACATTTATCTCACTCAAATTGTATGTCTTATTCTTTCATAATCACATTCATTCGATATCCTCCATTGTAGAACAAATGTTCTATCAACACAATTAATCTTAAACTCATAAACTATCATTAATCACTTATAATGATATACCACTTTGGAATATCCGTTTGTCCATATCAAACAACCATTCCCCTCCCTTTCTTTTCTTATACTTAACAAAATTTAAAATCTGGTTCATCATAACATAGTAATTGCAAAAATTACACTTAAACGTACATATTAATGTTACAGTTAACATCCATAACCTAACATCTCGGCCTTATAAATAAATGATTATGCAAATATAAAGAGAGATTTTGGAGATTAGATTTGTATAATTCAATGTTATCATGTCAATTTTGTGCTTAAATGTTTAATAACATAACAGTAAATTTAAGCCTCTAGGTCGTTCGTCAATCTGTTGTAAAAACATTTTTATTTTCTTTATAGCTTAACCAAAATTACATTGCCAATTTTACCCATTTTCATTTATTTGCACAATATCATATCCCTAGTCTTACTTCGTTCTTATGTATATGTATGTATGTATAAAGTATGCAAATTACTTAAAGGGTATATTCCTTTTGTGATCTTTAAAATTTTTGACTTGTTTAAGGTGCAATTCACTGGGATGCTAATTTTCATTGTATTCCACAAAATGGAGAATAAAAGTACAAACTACCACACTTGAGGAAATTACAAGGAATAAATTATGGTGTTTTTGCCTTTATATAATATAAAAAACAGAAAAGGAATATTTACTTTAGAGTTAGGGCATTATTAAATACAATAGTAACCTTATTAAAAAAGCTATACCATGAAAAAACTTCTCTATTTACCTTGATATTTTGTTTGAACTAATAAGATAAATAGAATTCTTATTTAAAATTTAAGCAAAAATTTGTAATGAATTCAAGAGAATCTAATCCCTAAACATAATAAAAATAAGCATAAAGTCCCTTCAATAAGTTGATTGGAATGTCTCTTAATGGGGAATTTCCCTTTCTTCCTCATCACTACTTGACTGAAACTCTAAACAATAAAAATATTAAGTTAATTGATTAGCCTTACCAACATTTGACCTCTATTTCTTAATTCTTTATCACCTCTTACAAGTAAAAAGAACAAAGAAAAAGAAAACTTCTTTATTTATGAACACCTTTAAAATTAACCAAACTCCAACCAAGCAAGAATTTTAATAATACCTGTTTGAATGTCATGTGATGCAAGGAAAGATTGGACAATTCACCAATGGTGAAGGTGGCATGTTGCCTAACCTACAATCTTCCTAAATTTATAGCCACTCTTCCATCATAATAAATATTGGGTTTTCACTATTTTTGTCAATAAAATTCATTTATCTCAATAAACATATGAATTTTAATAGTCAATCAATCTATACAAATGACAGTTAGGATATTGAATTTAATAAATTTTTTTAGTAAAGATAATATTTTTAATAAATATCTTTACATTGTAATTTTTATTAAAATATTCATAATGTTATCAACAGAATTTTGAAATTGATTTATCACTAGAAAGGAGAGAAGAAAAGACTCCTCATTCTTGCACTTCCTTTTCTATCTTTTCATGCATTGGCTGGCCTTTGCTTCTCCTCAAAGTTGGGTAGCCTAAAATACAATAAACTTACATATAGAATAAATCCACCACTCACGCACTACGACGTAAAGTAACTCTTCTATTTGGATTTTTTTTATTTTTGTTTTTTGTTTTTACTTAAAATTTGCACAGCTAGTGGAAGTAATACAACCAAAAAACAATAATTTCTAGAGAATTGAGGAGAAAGAGGGGACGTTTGGTTGGTTTGGTTTTGTTTTGTTTGTCACTTGCGTACCATTGACACTTGTCTTTCATTTCCATCTTCTTCTTCTTCTTCTTTGTTTTTAATCAGACTACTGAGAGAGGCTCAACCCTGATGCTCTTTCAATGGGGAAGAATGTTCAAACTCTGCGCCAACGGCAGTCGCTTGAGAGTTCTAATTTGCCTTCGTCTGGGTTCTGCTGTCAGAGATGTTCGGTACTGTTTTCATTGATTTCACGGGAGTTTAGTGTCAAATGCGTCGTCGTTTTGCTTTTCAGTTTATCTGTTCTTCTCTCCGGGATTTTATGGATCCACCCCTTTCACAATTTATTATCAGGGTTTGATGCAAAAGATGCAATTAAACTCAGTGGTATGCAATCTCTCCCTCTTTAATTTTCACTGTCTGAACAAATGGCTATATTGTAGTTTTGCGAAATATTTGTTGGATAGTGGAGTTGGGTTTCTTTTTCGTTTTGTTAGTGTTCCTTTTTTTTTTTTTTTTTTTGTATGTGTTTATTTGGTTGTTATTGGCGTAACAGCAAATATTTCTTCGAGTATTGTGGTGCTTTTGATGTTTAGAGCAATTTGGGTATTTGGTACTTGACCTCTGTGTTATGTAGTAAATCTGTCTCTCCCTCTCCCATTTTTTTTTTAATGATGCTTTAGCTGTTGGATGATGCATAAATTAATACTTCGATTATAATTTGTAATAGAGTTGATGGTATGAACTTTGTTGTAACACTTGAGTTTTTATTGTTGCACTCTTTGATTCATTGGTTTGTGATATCTTCTATATTTAGTACAGGTTATTTGGCAGGGGTTGTGACCTTTTGTTGTTCAATAATTAATTTGTTCAACAAGTTTGGAGAGGTGGAGCTTTGGTTTTAAGGACAAATTGTCAAGTTCTATTATATTAAGTGTTCCTTGGGTGGAGTGATTTTGGATAGTTTCAATGGATCTGGTTGGTTACCAAGGCCTGTATAAATTTGATCATGACCATGATAACTATATTCCCTTTTGAGCGAACGTTACGGTTTATTGCTGCTGGAGGAAATTAACTTGTTTTAGACTGGTTAAAGTGAACAATTAATTTTGAGATGACTGGAATTGTTATTGTGTTTAATTATTTTATGCAGTATCACATGTTAGCAAGTCTTTGTAGTCAATGGCTGATTTGGAATTTCCTGTCAAATAAGGCATTAGTTTGTTGTTGTTTGGGCAAAATCTGTTGTCTGTATTTGTACACATTCATTGGTGATCTGATTAGAGAATACAGCAAACACATAAAAAAACCAAAGTTGGTTTCACCGCTCCATCGTAATTGTTTTTCTCTGAACTCTTTTACAATATGGATCTTCATGTTGAATCTCAGCAATACCTAAATTATATGGTCATCTTTCTTTTTTTTCATGTATACTTCTGGAGCTTTGGATCCGTTTGATGTGTTGGTCATCTAACACAATTTTAACACCAATAAATATACAACCGTATGTAAATAGATTTTTCCTCCATTCAGTTCTAGGATAATTCAAATGAAGCATGAAAATGTTTCTATGATATTAAGAAAGGAGACCATCTATCCGCTTCCTCATAATCCATTTTTTACTAATGATGTTGATGTAATTTGGCATCAGCATTAGTAGTAGTTTAGATCATTACTAATTAAAAATTAAGAAAAATTAGTTGTCAGACCATCGATATTTGATATAGTGTAGAATCTCCTGTACATTTTGTCATATGAAAATCCATAAATTTTCCTACAGAGATGTGAAAGCAATATATCCTTATGGTTTTAATTTCCAAACTACGTGTTCAGATAAACTTATTAAGTTTCATTTTAAGATGAGTCAGTCTTCGGCTAGGTTCAGCTGCTGGTTCTTATGTGTTTGTCATTCCATTGTTTACAGCAACAGTTCAAGCATATTTCAGATTGGATATGCCAGTTTCAGAGCTTGTTCCACATATAGAAAGACTAGAATATGATCTCTATGGGGAAATAGGTGTCCCAGATGCAAAGGTTTCAATTCAAGTTTTTTCTTTCTTTCATTTTATTTAAATTAATTTTTAAAATTGTAAAAGATTGATATACAAGATGCTTCCTCAATTATTCTCTACAGGTGGCTATCTTATCTATGCATCAATCAGGTGCTTCAAATTGGACTGATGTGGTATTTGGTGTTCTTCCTGATCCAATAAATACTCCAATAAATCCTGTGTACCTAAGCGTGCTTAGATCATCTTTAATTGAGTTGTTCCTTCAGCAATCCAATCTAACTTTGACAACATCAATTTTCGGGCAGCCTTCTATGTTTCAGATTTTGAAGTTTACTGGGGGTATCACAGTAATTCCTCTGCAACCTGCTTCCATTTGGCAGAGGTCACAGATTTTATTTAATTTTACTCTTAATAATTCCATATCTGAAATAGAGGCAAACTTTAATCAGTTGAGGAATCAGTTGAAGTTTGGACTGCGTCTGCTGTCTTATGAGGTAAATCACTGGTTCTTTCAACTTTCAGCATGTAGCTTTTTGTGACTGTTTGTGCTTTGGATGGGTTTTGTTTTGTTATACTCAATACTTTTCAATTTATATATGGGTCTACTTATCATCAGTTTTAGAAATGGAAATAAGATTTATGGCTGATAAACGGTATAGGTGCAAAATAAGAGTTTTCTTTACGATCAGGTACTAACATGTTGATCCAGATCCATTTTGGCCTTTTGTCTGGTAAATTGTTGTCATTAGTAGCCTTTACATAAATATTTTAAACAGTTATGTACAATGTTGAAAACTGACTTGAAATCAGAACTGACATGGAATTCAGTGGTAGCCTTCTAATGTATCAAGAAATGTGAAAGAAGCTCCTCAATTGGATCCTGCATATTGGAGTTACATCATAGCATTTGTATGCTAAATATAACAAATCTTAAATAATCTCTTTGTTCATTTTTTTTTTTCTTTCGTTTTCTTTAATCAAATTTTACACACCCAAGGGCAGAGGACAATTCAACCAGCCGATCTGGTGTGCTTTACAAAATAGAGGTTATATGATAACTGATTGATGCCTTTGCGTACAACTGCATATACTCTGTTTTAACTTCTTGCCATCCCACTCTATATGACACAGAACGCATATGTTCAATTAACAAACACAGAGGGCTCCACAATGACTCCACCAGTCATAGTTCAGGCTTCAGTCATGTCAGATCTGGGGAGCCTTCTGCCTCAGAGGTTGAAACAACTGGCTCAAACAATCACAGGCTCTCCAACTCAGAATCTTGGCCTTAATAATTCAGTATTTGGTGATGTTAAAAGTGTTGTCTTATCTTCTTATTTAAATGGTACACTTCATGCAACTTCTCCAACTCCTTCGCCAGCCCCGTCCCCAGAACCTTCAATTTCCCCATCTCATGCTAATTCTCATTATTATCCAGCACCCTCACCTAACATTAATCACTATCCACCCTGTTTGAATTGTGAAGTTTCTTTTCCTCCTGATTCTGGTGATCTCTATTCACCAAGCCCTGAAAGCGCCCCCTCTCCTGCACCTTCTGCTGCAATTACTAACCCTCGATATCATCCCACTTTTCCTCCAAGCTCTTCACAAACATCTAATCCTAACCCTGCTTGTTCACCCCCAGTGCGTTCACAGCAGTTGGCTCCTGGACTATCACCTTTGCCTGCAGTATCTTATGGTTCTAGTCAAGGCCATGACTTGGGAAGTGCTACAGCCCCAGTCTCCCCATCACTTGCACCATCTCCATCGTGTAAGTTGCTATTGGCTCTCTCGCTCTGTATATATATATATGTACATGTGTGTGTGTGTGTGTGTGTGTGTACATATATAAATATATATATATGGTTTATGAATGTTCGGGGCCCAACATTTTAGTAAATTGTGATGATTTGCTTTTAAAAAATGATGGAATAATTTAATGTCATAATATGTTTTCTAGGGCCTGCTGGCCCCTTAATACATGCTCTAGTGCTTAGATTGTGTTCCTCAATATTTGTTTGCTATGACAATGAGCATTCAGTACTGCTTATTTTATGGCTTTTCTCTGATAATTTATGTAGGCAGTGGAGAAGCTATTGTTATGTTGGCAATGCCATGATGATGCAAACAGTGGGGAAGGCTTATTAACTGACACTTCTTTTGAAGTTGGTCCTATTGACTTCATTTCAATTTTTGATGCATTTATGATGTTATCATACCAAATACATTGTCATTATCATGTGAAAATGATGAAGTGGTATCTAACACCGCCTAGGTTCATTTGATAGTGCTAGTGTTTATAATATATTATTTTATTGTCCTTTTCTTTCTCTTTTTCCAGTTATGTAAATTGGCCATGCACAGATAAACTGGACTTAATCTTTGTTTAAATGGAAGTCTTCATGATAGTGTAGTATCTCAAACCTTCTGTATTCATGCTTTTGGGCCCAATTATTAGAGACTGGTATCAACTTTCGTTTTCAATAAGAATGTCCTTTTTTAGTATCTTTGATTATGAACTGTGGGTTTTGTTTTATTTTATACATATATACATACATACATACATACATACTCAAAACAAAGTTTTATAACTTAAAGTTATACACAACAAGAGTTAACCCATATCTTTTACATATATATATATATATATATATGTAAAAGATATGGGTTACTATGAACTCTTGTTGTGTATAACTGTAAGTTATAAAACTTTGTTTTGAACCATAAATAAATAAAACCAAATCTTGGCCCATGCTGTTTGAGCTTTTAGTATCTATGCTCTGGGATCAACCTTTGCTTGTAAATGGCTTGTTCTTGGGAACTTGTGAGAAGCTTCACCTGCTTTCTTAAATTCTTACCTAATTTTTATTATTCACAATATGTTGATTAATATTTTACAGGTTACAATTCCTGTATCGCTTACTTGTTCTTTGTCATGTAGTTTTTTTTCTGTTTGACAATTAAGTCTATCTATACACTTGAATTAGCTTGAGCGTTACTCTCCATATTGATTATTAGTCTCTCCATGGCACCTAGGTCTTAGGTATTTATCTTTGATATTTTTAATCTCTACACCTAAGGGTACTGATAACTTGTTTTCGGATTTTACCTGCTACATTTTTCCATTATCTTAGCACGGGAGGGTAATGTCCATGGAGTTAAATGAGGTTATATCTTAAATGATTGATTTCTGGAGAAGCTTCTATTGTATCCAAAATTTTACGTTTATTTAAGCAACTTCATCTTTTTTTTTTTTTTTTTTTTGTACATAGACCTGCAACTTTCTCTCTTTTTTCAGATAGGCATATTGAACCTGAATAATTTAGGGGTCTGGACTTTTAAAATAATTTCATATGTGTATTTTAATTATACTCATTTTGGGAGTTGGGCATGGCATTCTCTTTCGTGGAGGTTTATTGGAAACCCTTGGCAAGGTGCTCCAATTGTTGGTGGTCCAGAATTTTGATTCCTAGAATGCCACTGAGCCTCCCAACACCTTGCCTCCCCACCTTATTTTAGTGGTGGTGAAAATTTTCATCATAAGTTTGGTTAATTGATAAACTGCAACAAGAAGTTTCTTGCTTTCAATTTTGAAAACCCTGGGCTCTAGTAAGAGAATTATCTAAGAAGCAGTTCAGAAAACTGAAGTAGCTAAACAAAGTACAAAGTTTATACTGTTGGTGTCAAAGCAAAATACCTTAAGTGCTGAAAGTAGCCTAATAACCCAACATTTTATAAACAACCTTTCCTTGGTTTTTTTTTTTTTTTTTTTTTATTTTTAATTTTAAGACTGTCAGGTAAGCTTTTCCTGGTGTTCTGTTTTCTGGTTACCTGTTCTTGATCATCATTACTGTTGAATTTGCTTGTGCCTTAATAATAGTACATCTGACAGTGCAGAATGTATTTTCTTGGTTGTGCTTTTGCAGCTTCAGCAGTGGATCGTTTCTTCAAGGACATCTGGTTATTTGGATTTTCTGGACTCCTCTTGTTTCATATCCTTTGTTGGTCATACTGACAGCATACACCGCATTCTCATTATAACCCTAAACACTTTTAGAGCTTAATGACATAAAAACACCGAGCTTTGTTTTGGAGGGAATGGCAGAAACTCTTGTGAAAAAGTTTCTCCAGTTTTTCTTTTTCTCCGCTCAGCTTCTAGTCAATCGACATAAGTGTAAATGAAGTAGAACCAGGTCGAAGCCAAAAGGATGGCAGGCCATCAAACGTGAATATGAGGTATGTTCTTCCCAAAGGGAACAAATTTCTTTGCAGATTTAAGAGGAATCTTCATCTTCTGTAGTGATTTAAGTATAAAAATATGAAGGTTCTTTTCGATTATATCTACAATTTTTAGTGGAAAGCAAAACATGTCATGCAGAAAGGAATATAATCTAGCATCATACATTGCTAACTGAAAGATGGATACTTGTATATATAAAGTCAGCATCTGAATTTTTTCTTTGAGCTGTTTGATGAATAAATTAGATGTAGTGATCTATTTCTTATTGTGATATGAAACTTTTCCGTGATTTTTACCATAACTAAGACTCTATTTTAGGGTTTTGCAGAGTAAAAAAAAAAAAAGAAATATCATTTTCATGACTAATGTATAAATATAGTTTAAAATATTTGATATGAATGTGGGAAAATATTATTTTATCTTTTGCATGGTAAAATATCATTGTATTTCTCATGGTAAAAACCAATCTTATGATATAATATCAAAAAGACCCTGCATGTATAAAATAATGTCTAATTTTTTAGCATATTCTTGTCAAAAAAAATATTGTTTAAGTTTTATATAGCTCTTTTGATTTTAAGATACATTTTAAATTTATTAAATAAATTCAACATATTAAAAAATACTACACAATCTTCAAATAAATGAAAATTTTTAGTTAATATTCATATAAATAATTTGATATAACAAATTTACATTTTTGAGTTTGAAATCACAATATTAAAACTTGAGTGAGAGTGTAAATATGAAAAATTTCAAAGTTAGTAAAGTTTGTTTATGGGGGTTATATAAAAAACAGATGAGGGTATTTTGGTATTTAAATTTAAATTTAAATTTTGGTTATGTATGCATGACTCCTAAAGAATGTATCAATTTAATATACATCTCCCTAATATTTGGTCATTTTAATTAACATCTCTTATATGAAAGGTGTTTAGTTTCATCATTTAAGTACTCAAGTTTTACACTTTAATCACTCAGTTGGCAATTTTCACCTTCAAATATAATTTTCTAACACCATATTTACTTCAACTTTACATTTTTACCAACAAATATTACTTTTTAGCTCTCATTTTGGCCTCCTTATAATAGATGTCTTTCTCAACATAAGGCACGCCTCATTATAAGCTTTTTGGTTTTTAACGAAATTAAAAATATGAAATAACAGATAACAACCCAGAGAATTGGAAGAAAATTAATAATTTCGCATTCTTTTGTCACACAGCTACTATTTAATATTTAAGAAAAGGGAAAATCTATCAATCCCAAGCTTAACTACTCAACCAAATGAATCCTAATTGGCCACAAACACAACGTTAAGATATCAAAACTTCCACTAATAGTGTGGACACATCTCAAAACCCACACACAACATAACTAAGAAATCATAGTTCAAATACCGCATTGTTCAATCATATCAGCATTCCTAGCCATGACAACTTGACAATACACGTAAAATCTTCCAATTGTACATGAACCTAAACCATTCCATTATGCTAATTCAACATCTGATTCACCATCACCTTCTCTATAAAGTTCAAAATCCTCGGGACTCCATCGGCAAATTAGGTGAAGTTTGAAGGTAGCCATCTTGATCCCCAGCAAACGCTGCAAAGAAAATATAACAGGTCAAGTTCCTGAAAGGAAATATTACAACCAAAATGAATAATAATTGAGGGTAAGCAATAAATATTCCCTGGTGCAAATTAAAGAAACAGATTGCAATACTTATAAACTAGAAAATAGGATGCTCTGTTCCTGTGGATCGATAAAATATTGCAATACCAAGTAGATTTATTAGGACTGACTGCATGGATTAAGGGCATCTGTGTACTCCATACAGAATACACCCAAAGCAGTATCGTAAAGCACATTGACAAATGTTTTTTCTTTTACCAAAGAGCAAAACTGAATGAAGCTTTGAAATTTTAAGAAAAAGAATCAAGCACTGGTAGACAAACTAAGGCCTCCCCATGATACTATAACTTAAAAATTAAGCAAAAAGTGCAGAACAAACCAGTATGCGAGCTGACTCAGGTGACAAAGGCTTTCCCTCTTCACACACAACAAAATCTGAAACAAGTTCTACCACGCCTGTGCACCGCGAATAAAATCAATATAAAAATATGACATTTAAATGTGCGAGGCATGACAGCTAAATGAAAGCAATAAAGCTCACCTTTGTTTAAACGAACTGGCATCCCTTGCTTTCTCAAAAAGGGCTCCATCTCATGTGTGAAATGTTCAAGAGGACCTTCCAAAAGTTCCACCTAAAAATTTTTGGAAGCATACAAAATATATAAATCTAGAAAAAAACAAGTATATCATATATTCTCTCGCATGCTCATGCTAACAAATTCTAATGTTTCAGACTAACAGAAAAAGCATGAAGTCAGTAACATTGTAGCATTATACACCACAAAAAAGTTGTGTGAATATACAACTCTTTCAATCTTCAAATTATTCTTCCTCAGTCATTAATAATAGCGTTAAAGAGTTTGTATCTTATACTAAAATGCATGATTTAAAAGACTTCATCTAAACCTTTTCTGTTGCAGTACTTCCTGTCCTTGCAAAGTCATAGTCTTCATATTTATTAAATAAACTGCAAAAAAGAAGCAAAATAAATATAAAGTGAAAATGGAACAAACTGTAAATACAGGGAACAATATGCAGCCCTCTATTCATCAGCTATACTCTTGTCATCAATTCAAAATCATCAACAAAAGATTAAAGCTCACATCTTCCATGGATTTGATTTATTAAATATACATAACAAGTATCACTGCCTTCAATATTACACGCCTATAAATAAAAAAACGAACAGGGTACATATAACTCTGAGAAATTACCTCTCAACCTCTTCTTTTGACATATTTGTAAGGAAAAGACCAGAATCTCCGCGAAGAAGCTGATAAAACAGGCAACAAATTAATCAACAGACAAAACACACCAAAACTCAACTGCTACCCAAAGCAAAATGCAACTTAACGAACATCTCAAGTAATCAATCTTATTTAATAAATAAATAAACTCTTAAAATCATAATAATAGTCTTAAGAACTAAAAATTATCTTTACCTTAGAAATTTTATGAAGTCCCGGCCTTATCTCATCGGCAACTGACCGCCCCAAAGCTACTTGCATAACTTTGTTTGAGCCAAGAAAGAACCTGTACAAATCATAAACAATAACAACTCATTCATTTGCTTATATGATAACCTAATTAACCGAAACCTTTAAAAAAAAAAAAGTTCAATCGGCTAACCGGCTGGTAGGTTTGAGCAGGTCCCTGAACTCTTTGAACTTGAGATTTCTCATATTCTCAAAAGAGAAAACATAGATAGAGTTGTAATTTTCCACGGCTTCCCTTATCGAATTCACAATCGATTCTTTGTGTTCTCTGCCTTTCTTCTTCGTCTTTGACAAAGTAACTGCAATTCATTCATGTAAAATCATAATAAAACAAATCAATCACATGAAATTTTAGTTACACGAAAGATCGACAGGAAATCCGAGGGAAGACCTGCTCGGTCACGCTTTGACTTCGGCATGGCGTCTGCAGTTGAAACGGCTGCGTATTCGGTGATAGTCCCTTCGTGTTTAGGGTTTTATTTTTTAAGAAGTCCCTGCTACCATATTTGGTTCAGGGCTGTAAATAATTTTCAACGGTTTGGGCTGCACTAATATTCCCACCTAAATAAACTCTTAAAATTTTAAGTGCCCGGTTTGCTAAAATTTTAGTTTACACATATTTAGTCCCCATGGGTGAGTGGTTCCGGTTTCCTATTATAAAAATAAAAATTAACTCGAAAATAGAAACATATGATTTCTTAAATTTAAGAATCATATCAGAACCAACCACGATAGATTTTTACCCAAAATATACCCTTATCAATTCCCATTTTGATTATGATTCCTCTTAATAAATCTCAAATTTCAATTTCAATCTTGTCGTTTATGAAGTTGTCAGGAATCGTAAGACTTAACATATATAGGTCCATCAACTTAAATCACTTGCTAAAAAAATCTTGCTTGCCACTTTTGCCACCAACTCATTTAAATTGTAATACCCATAAGTGCATAAGAAAGTTTTTTATATCATTTCATATCAAACTAAATATAATTATGATGTTCAATAAGATGAGAAAATGTTAAGTAATGAAAATTATGAAATTAAGTTGTCAAATTGTTATACATGGAAGGATACAATTTTATTCATCTTGTCTCCTAATATTCAGTATAAGCCACCAGTTATGTGTAATATAGTGTATTATAAGAAATTTGAGGGTCAATATTGTGGGTCTTTGGCCCAGATTCGAAGGGAACCCTAATGAAAGCACGAGAGTTGTAGCTAGGCATTTATAAGATGTTTCATGCACATAACATTTGAGATTTTTTTTAGCAATTCATTTACTTAGGTATGCATGAAAATAAAACTGCGTTAGATTATTCGTCATGTGGACAATGAGATGCTTCGTGTACATACCATTGGTAAGGGCCATCCAAGGATAGTTATTTCCACATTTCAATATTAGATTTAGGTGTACACGAAAAAAAGGACCATCATCAGTGTTTTCCTTGCGTGGCTAAGATGTTGATGCTTAGTCAACCTATGCTCAATTGACAATGTGTTTTATACACTAGAATCAATTTATAAATATCTAGGATATTGATATCAAATATGTTACACTTTCATAAGACATATAGGATCTCGTTATAATGAGATTGTATTTGATTAATGCCAAGAGTTTAAGGATGAGTCATCTAAAATGATAAAATCCTTTGAGAATAGACAATTAAAATTCACAATATAATTAAAAGTAAACATCTAGGATGTCATTTGATTCCTGATAGACATCAAGACTGTTAGGAAATTATGGATAGTAATGAAACGTCAGTTATTAAATGTTTATATATTGTGACTTGTTATAGGTCTTTTATTTACTGAGTGTTTTTCAAACTCATGTGTTACTTCATGTTGTTTTATAGGTAAAAGAAAGTAGATGTGGGGCATCAGAGAAAAATTAATGAGTTAGCTCAGAAGATTGCATAAGGAGGGATTTTAGATTATCAATTCAATTCAATTTTATTAAGTTATTTGGTATTATTCATATATTTTAAGTTATGCACAATTTTAGTTATTTATTTATATTTTTAGACACATGTATCGAATTTATATTTATAAATGGTGTGTGATTTCAAGTAAACATTATTTTGCATGCAATTTAAGTAAAATTGATCATGTTTTATTTAATACTTTAATATGTTACATGTTGAGTAAATGTCTTAAGTTAATACATCTTTTTGAGTCTTTATTATCTTTAAGAGTATGTATTCGGAGAGGGTGTTACAATAAAATGGGTTATACAAAATTTGTATAAGATTACATCTTTATACTAGCAAGTGGTTCGGTGTCTTTGAAAAGTGTAAAACAAATGTCGATAACTTCTAAAATATAAGTTGAGTTTGTAGGATTCTTCGGAGCTTTTACACAAGTTGTATGGCAAAAAACCTTATCATTGAAATGTGCATTATTAATTTTGTTGCTAAACCCATTTAGTTATATCATGCTAATAATTTTATAACATTACTTTTTAAGAACAATAAAGGTATAAAAGGGTCAAGCACATGAAAAATGGTAGAGAAAGGCAAAATTATGGTATAGCATAGTAGAACCGATGACATGATAGCATATCCTCTTACTAAGGGACTTTGGCTTAATGTATTAAAGAAACAAGTTTTTAACATGGGTTTAGTGGATTCTTTTATTATGTTTGGTTACTGGGAGATAATATATTCTTTTAATATGATCATCAATAATATTTAGTTATATAGTTTTGATTATCTTATATAATACATTATATGTCATAACCAAAAAAAAAAAAAAGTTTTAAGACTTGTGTCAATCTGAAGCAGCGGCTTCCGGACATTTTTATTTGTAGCCTTATCTATTATGATACATTGAGTAATCTCAATATATTTGTTTATAATTAAAACATACATGATTTTATAAATCATTAAAAATTTCTTAAGTATGTTAATGTTACCCAAGAAAGATAAATCAGTCATTAACAAATTAAAAATAACATATATTATGACATAAATAAGTGTTATTATTTTTTGTTATTATGTCACGTCTAGTTCATGTTGATAAGATTGTATGGTATATATGACCATAGATGGTAATAAATATATCATTGAATAACATATGATATAGTGATCGTCATGATTTAGTATCAAATATCATATTGAATCGAATTACGATTTAATTTGGTTTTGTTTATAAGGTTTGAGCCCTTAAGTTTTTTAAACCTTAGTTTGAAAATAATTTTTCAATTTGTTTTACAAAATTGATCACAAATAATATTGTCCAAGTAAAAGAACGTTAAAAATTTTCATATAACAAGTTTAAGATCAGACCCAAACTGAGTATGAGATATCCATTAATTCATAAAGAATTAATCTAAATAAATCAGAATGATATTCAAAGATTTTGTCGTAGGTCAAATTATTAGTGTAAACCATAAAGGCTTATTAGGTTATTATATAAAAACTAATTAACTCTCTATATTCTATCTAAATTTAAAAAAATCATCATTATCTTGCTACTTATACTAAGATAGATTCGAAGATAAGTTTATCTATAAATTCAATTAATTTAATACTTTACAATTTTTATAATATTTACAATTTCATACTTTGTTTCAAAAAACGACCAGAATTTTGAAAATAACCCGAGAAAAGGAAAAATATAAAAAAAAAGTCTCCCATTCGCATCCCACATTCATATGGTAAAAAATTTCAAACCCTTACAAATTGAAAATAAAAAAAAATCTCATCATGCGTATCACACGTACCTAGAAAATATATAATAAAAGAAACAATTTTATCTAATTTCATCAAGCGTGAATCACATGCATAATGACTTCGAATTACAAATGGTGACGAAATCACTCAAAATCACCTCATTTTCTAATTCGTTTTTATTAGTAATCGATTAAAAACCTATTCCAACATAAAACCATTGACAAATTTCATGAAAATAACAGTTTATTTGAATTATTTTACAAAAAAACTCAATGGAAGAAACCATTGTTCTAAACCTATAAAATCTATACAAAAATGACAAAACCTCAATATTATAAGCAATAAAACAAGATAATGAATAATATACTTATACCATTAAGTGTTAGAAAAAATGGAAATAGGTCACATTGTCAAGTGCTAGGAAAAATGAAAACTATTTTTGGAGTTTGACTAGAGATGACCATGATTCAACGACTCAAACTACTATAGTTTTTGGTCTAACCAAGTAAAAACCCAAATTTGACCCAATTGTTGATGTTAGCATAAAAAAATCAATATATATTTTTTTAATTCGTTGTTAAAACTTGAACTCATAATCTCGACGTCCGTCAATTTAGAACATGTATATTATATTAGCTTTATTTTTATGTTAAAATAATTTATATTATATATCTAATCATTAATTTTACAAAATTTTATAAGATCGGATAAAAGTAATTAATATAAAAAACAATAAAAATTAAAACCCTAACTTATATTAATTACCTGTTTGGATTTTAAATATATTATTTGTAACTGATTTTTTTTTTTTTGCTTTGTCCATGTGATACTGTGCAAATTGTTTGATTAATATATTACATTTTTTTGAATTTTTGAATTTATTCCATTAAAATTTATATTTCAAATAAATTAATATATTTAATTGTTATTGATAAATATATATAATTGTTTTTAATAAATTGTATACATTTTATATTTAAAAAATATTATAAATATTTAATAATATATATAAGATAGATAATAATTTAAAAATAATTTACACTGATTGAACTGTGGTTGAAATACTGTTCCATTTTCAAAAACATTGCATCACACCCATTTTAGATTTTCAAACATTAAATTCATTTTTTTTTTATATTTTCAAGAAATTAGTATTTTATGAAAAAAAAACGTGTTAAATAAATAGACCCTAAATTTCTACCGAAAGACGTGAAGATTTGTTTTGATAAAAACTGAGATTTATATTAAAAAATAATTATGAAGATTTTTTCGTAAAAATTGAGATTTATATTAAGGAATAATGGTTTTTTCATAAAAAGTAATAATATGGCCTTTTAAAGTAAAATTAAATTAACTTTTATATGAAACATCATATTTAATATTGTTAAAAATGATGATTTAGTAAATATAGGCCAGTATCAGGGATATTATCGTAAATGTACATCGTATTTATGCGACCAATTGGTGCAGAAGAGCGACCAGTCGTTGAGAAGTTAGCTATCCAAGGCAACTGCAATTACAAGACCGCCCCCGATTTCATATACAAGAACTCAGCGACCAAAGCGAGGCCAAATGAGTCACTGGAGAACTAACGTGTCGACTCAGTCTCAAAATCATAGTCTATCAGATTGGAGGGTTGTCGTTTACCCGTCCAACCATCCATCAAAAGCCCTTCGTTCTCTTGCTCTTTGGTCCCTCTCTCTTAATTCTCTCGTTCTCAGAGAGAGAATCCGAGAAAAGAAAAAAGAAAAAAGAAAAAAAGGAACTTCCGGGAACTTAAGCTTGCGAGAATCGTAAATTTTCTCGGTCCAGACACGGAATTATGTCTCACATAATGTTTCCTACCACCGCCAAAACCTTATCATCGTTTACGCCTCCGAGTCTGCCGATACCTCGACTCTGTCCGAGTCAACCGGGCAGCCAGGCGACGGCCGTCAAGCTTCGGAGGAAGACTTTAAACGTGACGTGTTCGGCGCCGGTAGTTGATGGCAGAGATAGTTCCGTGGCTGGCTTGGAAAGGTGTTATACTGCGCCTAGTGCGTTGGCGTCCGGTTCGGGTGCGGAATACGGTCCAATTATGAAGGGAGGACAGCACGGTGCGTTCGGTGCGGTTACTTTGGAGAAAGGGAAGCTTGACCTGACGCAGAAACAATCGCAGTCTAGCCCTGAGGTCAGTTGTTCAATTGAAATTGAAAAACCAAATTTGGACTTCACACTAAATTTCTACTTTTTTTTTTTTTTAATTAAAATTGTTTGTTTTTATCCTTTACCGTTGAATGAAGTATGTTAATGTCATAGGAAGTGTTGAGTTGGGGTAATTTGATTCATTCAATTGGGATAATTCCATTGTCCCTGTAGAGGTCTCTATTGGTTTACTTTACTGTGTCTCTGCCTTAGGAGGTTTATTCTATATTTTTCCGGTGAGTGTACCTTCTACGTTAGAGATAAAATTCAAGGCAGTTTAATGAAATTAACTTGTAGATTTTATATTTTATAGCTGGAGGGAGATTTATTAACTGAATGGCATATTGTAACGATGATTTTTCTACAATTTGTCTAGACTTAAGTGGACTCAAGAAGCCTCTACAAAATTATTACAATATTGAGCATTGGGATTGCATTCTGCTGTGAGCAGTGATAATTTGATTGAAAATAGAACTTTAAAGCTTTACTTGCAGGTTTACCTGGTGATGTTGATAATGAAGTCTAGAATTGAGACCAATGATTTTAGTGTAAAAGCCATTTTAGGAATTTATAGACTTGGTGTTGCCTTAAAATCATCTGATTTATAATTAGATATCCCTAGTATATAGTATAGTTTTTGGCTAGAAGTTCACTGTTGTTATGGTGTCTTCATGATGTGTATATTCTATTATTTGTTTGAAAGTTTGTGTAGCTATGTTTCATTTGCCGCTCCAGGCAACTTAGTCTGAAGAGTATTGATATCAAAATTGTTAGAAGCATATTTTAGATGTATTTGTACGTTGAATGGCTTCTAGACAATTAATGAAGTGGAATAGATTGGATTTAACTGATGCATAAAAGTGCTATTACAGGGGTTGTTGTTGGCTATGGGAGGCATATGAGAACAATGACAGCGTTTTAAAGGAATATATATCATTTGGGTCAATTAAAAACGGAGGAAAGGCTAGATTTTCAAATATAGATTCGAGGTTTTGATGGGAATCAATGAATTGAGGTTCTTTAGGTTATGATTTTTTTTCTTCTGATAAGAATTTAGAGTACATTTGCTTTTCCTTCGTTGTCAAGTTTTTACAATGATTATTTGTAATGGTTTTTGTTCGTTTAGTTTATAATCATTTAAGTGCTATTTAAGGTTTTTTTTTTTTTTTTTGGGTATCTTAAAGTTATTATTTCAAGTTGATAAAATGGGTTTTAAGAGAAACTTGAAATACTTGTGAATTCCAAGAGACAAATGAACTTTTCAAGAATCTTTTTTCTTTTAATTATTGCCAACCAACTAATATACTTGAAAATAGCATATCTTCTGGCCATTTGAGAGGCATGTCAAACACATGATTAGATGCTTTGCTTCTAAATTGTAATTTAAACTCTTGGAAGATCATGAATTTAAAATCATGGACGATAACTAAATTTTAGGCCAAAACAGTGTGAGAATTCTTTAACACGTTGGAATCAATAAAGTTAGCAGTCTACAGTAATCTGAATTTGTAAAGTGTAGCCCAGCCGAGAAAAGATAAAAGAACATGAGTTTTTGAAGAGAGTAATGCAAGGACCACCAACCTGTCTCTGAACTAGATTGACTTTCTCATTTAATTTCCTTGGCTTTTATTACTTTTGGTTATGCCTTTGGAAGGATTTTGAATTATTTGTTCTTTTAAATGATTATGGTTTAGTTGAAGTTAGAAAGCATGCAGACAATTATTGTATTTATTACTTGTCATTTTGTGTATCTGTCTTATTTATAATTTTATTCCCTTTTCACATTGTATTATGTCTATCCTACTGATGCAATTAATATTTTATCAACTGATCTTATTTTGTTATTTAATGTTTTCAATCATGTGTGTTGCTAACAGCAATTACTATATGCATAAAAGTTCTAACATAAATAATAAGAGAAGATGCATTTTGATGAAACGTTTGAACATTTTTTTTGGTTTTTTAATGGTCAATTTTATTTCTAAAATTAATGTTTTTATCTTTTTATGACTGCCAAAGCCAGGCATAGAATGTGCTTTTGGAAATTAAGAGGTTAATGGACATGCTTTAGTCCTTATTGATGAAATTATTTTGGACTGAATGCTCTGGATGACTATTGTACTCCTTTTATGTCTTTGAGATCAAATATGTTTTCTGAAACAGAGCTCTTAATTATTGGCTGCAGAGTTTTCAAAGTGAATTTATGAATCATGTGGATCTTCTGGTTGTTCTAGCTTTGATGTTTTATCCAATTTTAGAGTTTTCATAATATTCTGGTCACTAGATGGTTGATGACCATTTACAAACTTTGTAAGATTTTCTGATCCAAAATTTTCTTTTTGTTCCTAATAAATTATCAATAACTTTTGCTATTTGTAAAGTTTTGGAACATTTGAAAACCAATTTTTAACTTTCTTCACAAACCTAATAGCACAAATTGAGCACTACTCCTTTCTGTTCCATGTTTGAAACCACTGTTGTCCAATTCATATAGTTTTATCCTCTAAAAAATTATTATAGATGCCCTAACCCTTTTTGATGAACTCACCCAACAGTTTGTTGCCTTATAAGCACACCATAAGAAGAAATTCTAGCAATTTTATCCTTGTAAGACCCTGATTATAGCATAATGTAGGAAATTCTAAAGACGCTATTGAACAACCAAGAATTATTACCAGTGGGGGAGCCACTTGCAGATCCTGGGAGATATCGGAGGTTAATAGGGAAACTCAACTATCTTACTATTACAAGACCAGATATCTCATTCTCAGTCAGTGTAGTTAGTCAGTTTTCACAGTTTCCATGTGATTCTCATTGGGATGTAGCTATTAGAATTCTAAGATATATTAAAGCAGCACCAGACAAAGGTTTATTATATGAAGACAGAGGTCATACACGAATTATTGGATATTCTGATGCAGATTGGGCAGGATCCCCAACCGACAGACAGTCAACTTCAGGATACTGTGTCTTTATTAGAGGCAATTTAGTTTCGTGGAAAAGTAAAAAGCAGGATGTTGTGACTAGGTCAAGTGCAGAAGCTGAATATCGGGCAATGACCTTGGTGACATGTGAACTAGTTTGGTTGAAGCAACTAGTCCAAGAATTGAAATTCACAGAGGTGCTACAAATGAAGTTACTTTGTGATAATCAGACAGCTCTTCACATAGCCTCCAATCCAGTGTTTCATGAGAGGACTAAACATATAGAGATTGATTGTCATTTTATTTGTGAGAAAATTATGTCTGGTTGTATAACCACTAGCCATATTTGTTTAACTGACTAGCTAACGGATATTCTCACTAAATCTCTTGGAGGTCCTCGTATCGATTTTATTTGTAACAAACTTGGTGCATATGATTTATATGCTCTAGTTTGAGGGGGAGTATTGAGTTGTATACTTGATAGATTAGGATATGATCAAAATAGGAAAATAGAATTCAATTAGAATTCAATTAGGAAATTGTACAAGTATATATATATATGTATCTCTTATCAACAAATACAAGACACACAGAAAGTCATTCAATAAACTTCACACTATCCTCCCTTTATCAAAATACTTGTCTCGACTCCATTTCTTAATTGAAAATGAAATGCTTCAAAGGCCGCAACTGTCTTACTATGCTTTCAGAATATAAAAGGGCAGTCAGCCTGAAGGTGTGGGACACTGTCTCTATTATTTGAAGCACTAACCAGTCATACCATTCTTAGAATTGTAGATTTAGTGATTGAAGTTCAATAGAAGAAAACCAATAGTTCTGGGAGTTCTGGGTGACTATAATTGCATGGTTGTGAACACGGTCCAGCTATGTTATTATTAAAAACAAATTAATGTTGTTGACATTTTGATATAAACCTTGAGAGAATCACACATAAAAAACTAGTTGTTGAAATTGGAGTGTTCAAAACCATATAAACTTCATACCAGAAGCCCATACTTTTTGTTGTGGGATCTAAGTCTCATACTTTACCTTTGAGATCTTAACATATCACTACGCTCTTCAACTCTAGCACCCACGCTAATTGTCTTTGAGTTAGCTTCTTGCTAGGCCCAGGCAAATACTGCAATGCCAATGTCACTACCAGCATTACATGATTGTAATTCAGAGATGTGATAGTGACTTTAATACCAAATTATATAAATCTTGGGAGAACTACACGTCACAAGGTAGTTTTTAAGATTGATTTGTCCAAAGTCATATAAGCCTCACATCAAGAGTCCATATTTTTCGATTTGGGATCCAAGTCTCATGCCTTAAAATAGGGATCCTAACACATTCTAATTCCTTTTTACCTTACTAATTGTCATGAACACATGTAGTATATTTATTATACTTCTTTCTTATATCATAATTTGCATGATAATTTCATTATTATCAGAATGTTCTTTGCTTTATCCTTGCGATATCTTCTTTCTTGGGTTTAAAATTTATACACATGTTGTAATATTTTGTTCTTTAGCCTTACAATATCTTAGGTGTAGTACTCATAGTCTTGGACCTTCATTATTAATTTGTGAGTTGGACACTTGTAAAATTCACAGAATTCAAGTTCAAGGTCGTGCTTGTATGTAACATCTAAGCTTAATTATTTCATCCTCAAGTTTGAATGTTTTATCATTTTCTTCCATACTGTTGAATTGTTTGAGCAAAGTGGCTAACTCATTTTAATTACAGCTTGCAGTTGGTGGAGGTGGTGGTGATATCGGAAAGAAAATCAACCATGGTGGTGGTGATGGAGGTGATGATGATGGTGATGACGATGACTACTTTGATGATTTTGATGATGGTGATGAGGGAGATGAGAATGGACTTTTTAGGAGGCGGATGCTTCTTGAAGAGGTTGCCCCTATAAGCTTAATTAGACTTGCTAAAGAATTGTTGATTAAATAATTTCTCTTGTAAATAAATAAAATTTTAACTTAAATTCCCCGATGTCACTAATTTATTTTCTACCAGCTCTTTGATCGAAAATTTTTAGAAGCGGTGTTAAATGAATGGCAGAAGACTATGATGGATCTACCTGCTGGATTCCGACAAGCTTATGAGATGGTGTAGTTTCTCTCTGATCATTTATTTATTTGAATGTTGGTTCTTATGGCTAGAAACTCACTTTAATGTTGCTTCTAGGGATTAGTTAGCTCCGCTCAATTAGTAAAATTCCTAGCAATCAATGCTAGACCAACCACCACTAGATTTATTTCGCGAGCACTTCCTGAAGGAATTTCCAGGGCATTCATTGGCAGGTAATTTCTTGGTGCCCTAGAATTAATTGGCATTGTTTCCTAGAGCTATTTATTTAGAATTTTCTGGATTGCATTACGATTTGTATCTTGAATGTTATTGTGAATTTTCTTTTTCACATAATTTTCTTTTCCAATCAACCGAGTTATTCATGCAAAGTATTTATTAATTGTTTTATCTCTACCATCTCTCTCTCTCTCTCTCTCTCTCTCTCTTTGTTTCACTCCTTTTGGTTTTTAAATATCTGGTTTGCATTTTGAATCAACGATGAGGCTGAAATTGGGGTTTAAAACTTAGTCTAGGAACAGAATTTATTCTTTTTTTTATTTTGACAAAATTTGGAAAGTATTGGATTTCCTTCATTCTATTGGTTTCTAGTGCTGTCGATTAAAGTTTCAACTAGTCTTCTATTTAGTGAAGAACATTAAACTTTGCTATGTCCTAAGAACAATTGTTTCTTAGATTTATCATTTGTACTCCAGTGTGGATTTTATTGTCCAGAATTATGATCTTACTTGTCCAAACTGTGAAACACTGAAAACATTGGATATATGTATATGCTTTCCAGTTCGGTATATAACATAGGATATATGTATATCCTTTCCTGTTTAGTATAATAACATACGATATGTACATACTTCCCAGTTCAGTAAAGAGTATTAAATCAAATTTATATTTTTGGTTAGTCATCAGATTTCTTATCTAATAAATTATTCTTACCACAGAATGATAGCGGATCCTGCATTTTTATATAAGCTTCTGTTAGAGCAGGCTGCTACTATTGGTTGCACTGCTTGGTGGGAGTTCAAGAATCGTAAGGAGAGGTACTCTTTTGTTCCACTTGTAACAACCATCCCATTTGCTTGTACTTTCATTTTATATATTTGAACTTGTAAATGTTTGTTTTTGTGGAATTACAGGATAAAGCAAGAATGGGATCTTGCCCTTATTAATGTGCTTACAGTAACGGCGTGCAATGCTTTTGTTGTTTGGTCACTTGCCCCTTGTCGTTCTTATGGAAACACATTTCGGTTTGACTTGCAAAATACATTGCAGAAGCTCCCGAACAATATATTTGAAAAGAGTTACCCACTTAGAGAATTTGACTTGCAAAAGAGAATCCACTCCCTTTTCTTTAAGGCTGCTGAGTTGTGTATGGTGGGATTAACTGCTGGAGCAGTGCAAGGTTCTTTGTCAAATTTTTTGGCCGGTAAAAAGAAGGAAAGGTAATCAACATTGAAAAGTAAAATTTTTACCTCTTTTGTTGCAGTGATCATATTTTTGTAGAACTATGAAAAGTTAGAAGTTGTTTCTTTGCTGGGTATGTCAGTCAGATTTTTGTTAAGTTTGTGCATCCTTTGAATTGTTTGACAGCTTATCCATGACAATCCCAACTGTGAGGACTAATGCACTTGGTAATGGTGCTTTCCTTGGACTTTATGCTAACTTGAGATATCAGCTGTTATGTGGATTTGATAGAGCAGTGATCAACCATTTTGATGTTATTGGAGTGACGCTATTCTTGGGCACAGCTTTAAGGTCTCTCTCTCGAACTGATCTATTGATATTTGTGTGTCTTATCATAATTAATAGAGTTAAAACTTTTCTTGACAGTCCTAATTTCTTTATATTTGATTTGTATATATGATACTGTGGTAGGGAAATGATTCATGTTATTCTTTGGATATGATATAAATGGGCTTTGTATGAAACTGCTAGCTAAGGTTTTAGGTATTAAGCTTCCTCTAGGTATCTTTAAATTTGTAGACCTGAAGTAGTCCTCATCAATTTTCTGACCCCATTGGTGATTGAAAAACACGTGTTTATGCCAAGGCTGTTTCAAAACAGTGCAAAGTATTAACTCAATTTGAAATCGCTATGTTTTACACTGAGCATTCTTCAGCCACTAGAACAGGCAAATTGGATATCTTATTTACTGGCTACATCTGTTGATCTTTTTGTTGTCTAACTTGTCATGTGAACCCATGCAGGATTTTAAATGTTCAATTAGGAGAAAAATCAAGGCTTGCTTGGCTAGGCATAGAGGCAGATCCGCTGGCTCAGTCGGATGAGCTTTTGAAGGCTGCTTACAACAGGCCGTCTGAGGACGTTGCCAGGTCATCATCGAAATGGTTTATATCCAAGAATGCCATTGTTTCTGGGCTTGGTCTCCTTGGCATCAAGCAAGGAAATGTCGACGATGGGGAAGCACAGGCTCCAAAGGCTCGAAGGAAGAGGATTGTCCGGAAGAAGGTAAGTGCAACTTCAGCATAAATTTGCTTAGCATATTGAGCATATTCTAATTTTGCGGCCGGACAGCAAGAAAGCGCCAAAGACCTATTGAAACCTTGATTAATAAATAACAGTTTAGAGATGGTGTTCTCCTAGTAGGTGTCTGGTAGAGGGATTAACCACTTGCAGTAGATTTTTGTTTTTGAATTTTTATTGCTGTAACATGAAGATTAATTTTTGTGAAGAGCTGCCAAATTCTTTTCCTTTGTTTTGTTTTGTTTTTTTTGATGTCAAAATGCTGTGTGCCTAAATTCCAAATTTAATCTTGAATTTATTCAACAAAAAATTATGTTGCCAAACAATTGTTTTTAACTAAGAGAGAAAGACTTCATTTCTTTCTTCCCTTCATGAGCTTTGTATATGTTATAACTAAGTTGGGCTTGAGCCGAATGTATTCAAATTTAGTTTGAATTTCAAAATGAGTTTAAGTTTGCATTTTTTATATTATCAAGTTTGAGTTTAAGTTTGAGAGATGTTCAGTTTATCGAGTTTCGTGAGTTTGAAAATTTTTGATTTGAATTAATTAAAATAATATCGTTTTGATTAATATACATTATGTGTGATTTATTTAAAAAATTCATTAAAAAAACTTATAAGAAAGCATACTAAAGTGCTCGATTTCAAAGTTTATTAACAAACTTGTTAGAAAACTTGGTATTATCCGATTAAGTTTTGGATTTGAATTCATGTTTATCAAATTTGTTGAATTGAAGTTTATGTTCGATTTTTTTTATTAATCAAAATAAATTTGAATTCAATTTAATTTAAATTTGATTTGATTTGAATTTATTTTTATTTTATGATAAAATAACAAATTCTAACTCTTGGGTTTCAATACATTGAAGTCTTTGAATAGGGATAGTATAATCATTCATCCAAAGGAAGAAAAAGTGGAAGCGATTTTAAATGAGCTTATTTTAGGGAGGGATTTCCACGTCTTCGAATCTTAAATGTCTCTTCGTCGACATAAATATGATATCTCCATTGCATATGTCTTTTCCTGATTCATCTTCTAGGAGCAGCCAATAATATTATAATCATATGGAAATTATAAATAAACAGTTTAAACTAATGGATGAATTTCAAGTCTTAAATTATAAAACAAGGTGAGAGCAAGAAAGTGAAATATTTACATCTATACAAGAATAATTTTGGAATCTGATACTTGTCAGTTGTACTTTGAGGGGTAGTTGAAGTTTGGTCGGTGGGCTCATATACGAATAAATGACCAAGCAGTCCAATTAAAATTATTAAAATATAGACGGGCAATTTAGTAATTTGATTCTTTAATATAAATGAATTCTATTGTATTAATTAATTTTTCACTTCACCGGTCAAAATTGGAAGGCCAGGACTCAATCACACCCCTATGAGAGATAAATAGACAAAACGAATGCCAGTTCACACTCTCTCCTCCAATGGACTCAGCAATTTCTTTGTCAAGAGCGGCGACAATGACGACACCGACACCGATCACAGTCTTCTCCATTTCCAAAGCTCTCAGTAGCTTCTTCATCCAAAGCGTTCCGTCGAATCGCCCTCTTCTCACGCGCCGACTCTCTTCCATTTCGACCAGAGCACCGACCTTTGTCTCTTCTTCAACTTCTCTGAGGCAGAACTTATGCGTCGTGCTTATGCAGCATAAGCGGCGGCATGTGAGGTGTCTGTCGAGCTATGCAGCGTCGTTTGGGACCGGGGGTGGAAGTGGAAATGTCGGCGGCGGTGACGGCGGGGGAGGGGGAGGGGGAGGGGGAGAATCAGAGGCTGGAGATTCAAAGTCGAAATTAGGTGGTGGAAGGGGGGAAGAGGTCTCTGCTGTGTCTTCTGATGTGATTGTTCTTGATGTTGGAGTATGAACTCTGTGTTTCTCTCTCTACAAAATATGTACTTCATTTAATTCCGAGTAACATTGCTGGCGAGGTAAATTACCATTTTCGTCTTGTAACCTTGCAGGGAATGACATGCGGGGGATGTGCGGCGAGTGTCAAGAGAATACTGGAGAGCCAAGTAAGTTTTCCATTAATTTATTCTTTCTCAAATATAATATATATAGTGTTTTTTTTTTTTTTATCGATTTTAGTTTGATTTGGTTTAGGTGAATTATAAAAATGAGGGTTTTGAAACTACATTGTTGGTGTAAAATAAGGAATGCAAGACTCAAAACTGATTATATTTTTTTCTTCATTTTTTTTATACCTCTGCTGTGGTTAGCATTTTAGAAATTACGTTGTTTTTAGCTTTTGTATTGGAAGAGACATTTTTGGTGTTATTCTTGGATAGGAGATTGTGAAAATGAGAATACAATGTAGCATTTAATTGTCTTAATAATTTTTTATGATTAATAGATTAGATGATATGTTAGAATGGAAAAAAGTTTGTTTAATGATTGTTTGTTTATAATGCCAAAAAAAAAAAAAAAGAGAGAGAGAGAAAAGTGAGATAAATTTGTGCCCCAATGGTATTAGGCCAAAAAGTTGTATTTGGCCCCTGCACCCTTCTTTTCCTTGGTTCAAAATGGAATTGATTTTGAATGCTAGTCCTTTAGCTGGAAGGTTTTTAATTTTTGTGGCTGTTGTTAATGTGGATTTGATTTAATTTGAATTTTTTGTTCTTTTAAGTTCTAAATTCTTAGTAGCATTGAGTTTGACAGATGTGAAAGTTTTCTAATAATAAAAAATAAACCGATCGAATGTATGTGGAATTACACTTGCATTTTCATGCATTTAAACATCAGTCTTATTTTTTCTTTATGTATTTGTCATGGATAATTTCTTTTTTCCTGTTTTAAATTAATCACAATCACTGTGCATCATATTTATGTGCAGGCACAAGTGTCATCTGCTAGTGTCAATCTTACAACTGAGACTGCAATTGTGTGGCCTGTATCTGAAGCCAAGGTTGTACCAAACTGGCAAAAAGAGTTAGGAGAGGCTCTTGCAAAACATTTGACCACTTGTGGCTTTGCGTCTAACCTTCGGGGTAAGGACTTTCATGGATTATCGTTGCTGTTTTGTTGATTGTGATTGGCATGTATCTTATCACCTATAAAAAAGCTTTATGCTGGATTCAGAAGTAATTTATTTTAAGCTAATGGCAGTTTACAACTTCAGAGAGGTGATTGCCTGAAAGAAAGATTTTTCAAATATTGTATCATGATCCTTCTGACATGTTCGTACACTATGCATTGAGATAATAGCCCTACTATTATTCAAGGAGGCAGGGTTACTGGGATTATAAGGTAGTGATGCTTACTAGTGGTTCTTGCAGTCTTATAAATAATAGGGGAATATATTGTGTGAATATCCAGACACAAGTCTTTTTTTCTTGACCTCCGTGTTACAATTTTAGAGGTGCTACTTTCTCCTCCTGAAATTTTTTAGCTGTGAAGTTGCAAGTCATTCGGAGTCCCTGGTGTAGGATAACCTCTCAGCGGTGGATATTTTTGCTGCTGTTGCATTATATATATATACTCCTCAGTATCATTGCCGGAAAGGCTACTTTCTTTTATGGCTTTTTAGCCTGCTGCCTTTTCTTTGAACTTTCTGGTGTGTACTGTATTTGCTGTGAAGACCGTTAGTCTTGGATTTTTGTCTAAAAGACTTGCATGTCATTTAGTCTCTGCTCACACTGAAAGTACAAGTAGGGCTTCCACGTAGGAGATGCTAAAAGTAATTGATAGGAAATGTTGCTACTTTTCTTATATGTGATCATCGACCTGTTATTTACTCGGAGTTACGTAATAATGAAAAGAATTAATTTAGTTCTTAAAAGCTTGTGTATCTTTATCGAGTTTTTCTTAGCACCTTTACTATTAGTCAGAGTATCTGGCATAGTGCATAGGTTTCCGTGTGATTTATGTGAAGCTTGGTCGGTTAGTGGCAGGTCAGGAAGCTATTGAAGAAGATATCCCACCATAATAATGCAAAATACTTTGAGGAGAAAAACATAGTTCTTTGTGGTATGTCCCTAATTTATGGGCCTTCAATTTCAGCGGATTCTTCTAAATGTCATTTCCACTTTTTGAGATGCAAAAGGATAGGGTCAAAGTCATTATTGATTTTACATTTCTCCCTCCAATAGGTGAGTCGTGGCAGCTACTTGTGGGGGATTGGTTGGACTGGAAATTCTGGTGCTGAGGAGCCCATTTGTAGAATTTATTCATATATATTTTGATTAACAACTTTTAGTAATTATCATGAAACAATTTTTTTGTTTTCCAGAAGTTTATATTTTATTATATTTGAGATGTTAATAGATACTTTCACTTTGTATCTTGTTAGCAAAGTTGATTTTTGACATATACATATGTGACGTGATGCTTGGGGTGTTATTTTGTCTTTTCTATTATTTTTTGTAGCTTTCTGTGCTGCTCATCTGAAAAGTCCTTGATTAAGATTTTCAATTTTGAAAAATGTCTTCTTTTCTTGTTTTTGCATGTGTAATTCTTTATACTTTCATTCTAAATGCTTTTAATTTAATGAATAACTTAATTGAATTTGAACCAAATTGAAGCTTAGTTTTTATTTTGTGTGGATCTAGAACAACTCATATAGAATGCCAACTCTGATTTTCTTTGGTAATTTTTACTCTTATTTTATTATTACTTGGTTGCTGGTTTTTGAGACAGTTTTCCTTTCTTAAATTTTACCATGAATTATTATTGTAAATGAATTATTATTATTATTTATTTAAGTTGCCAGTTCAGTTATTTAAATGTGAAGTTCAGAATTCTCCATGTCATTGTAAGAAGAATTTCAGCTCTGCTCTGTAAATTTATGGATTATATTAATATGTATTTTGAATTACTGAGGTGATTTCTATGTCAAAAGTCCCTCATACTTAACATTGTGCACTGAAAAATGTGAAATTTAATATCTTCATGAGTATTCTTTTCTACATATACGTGGAGTCTGACTATGCTGGGAGTTTGTTGGTTCTTGAAGGGTGCCATTCCATGTATGTCCTACTTGCAGAAAAAAAGTGGTTGCAATTGTAGTTTTGACATTTAACTGGTCAATTGCAAATGTCTAATGGTGTGACCCCTGCCTGTAAATTCCCATATACCTTTTTCTTGGTTTCAAAAAGATTTATTAAATAGGTACATTTTTACATGAATTCAAACCTTAAATCAGATATCCTGTCTGTAATTTCCATTGTAAGTGGGTTTAACTAATGAGGATGTTTGCAATATTATTCACCGATATATGTAGTTGCTCGACTATTTCTCTTCTTCTTCTGTGCAGATTCAGGGACTGATAATTTTTTCCGAGTATTTGAAAGAAAGATGAATGAGAAGCATAGTCGCTTGAAAGAAAGTGGTAAACATCTTTCTTATGTATTACTACTGTGAAAGTTGGGGTATCATGCTGATGATACATGCTAAGCAAGAAACATGAGCTGTTGTGTTACACTTTTGTAGGTTGTGAGCTTGCTGTCTCCTGGGCTTTATGTGCTGTCTGCCTTTTTGGTCATCTCTCTCATATGTTAGGAGCTAATGCTCCTTGGATCCATGCATTTCATTCCACGAGATTCCATCTATCCCTGTGTTTATTTACATTGCTTGGTCCTGGGCGTAAACTTATTCTTGATGGTGTGAAAAGCCTCTTTAAGGGGGCTCCAAACATGAATACATTAGTTGGTCTTGGGGCTTTATCCTCATTTACTGTTAGTTCACTGGCTGCCTTAATCCCAAAATTGGTAAGTGATGATTATGGTTCTTGTTCCATGGGTATGGTGTATTACATATGAATGCTTGAACATATTGCTGTCTCTTGCGATAAGTTGGTTTATGTATTTGCATTATTTGCCAAATTCTTGGTACTCTTCTAAAATTTTCAGACAATGTAAAGTGATAGCTTTGTGTTCCCCGTGGAAAAGTCTGCTTGTTTGCTAAATGATTATATTTTAAGTGCTTCAAATTTGTCACAATATTCTCTAGTGGTTGTTATTAGCTTTTGCATAAATGGTGATTGTGTGTTAAGAAGAACGAGACTGGAAGATGTTCAAAACCTCATGCGTGCTTATTATTGTAGTTCTACTGTTCTACTCAAACATGCATGTATATATACGTACGTACGCACACACACACACACACACACACACACACACACACACACACACGCACATATATATTCATAAGAATCAAACAACTTTTTTATTTTACATTGCCTTAGATCAAAGACAATGAATGACTAAGGTATGATTACATTATTTAGTAATTCATTAATACATATGGCAGGTTACACAACACCTGTTGAGTATTGATGTTTGATGATGTTTATTTTTCTCAACCCATGACCAGTATGAGGTTGAAGTTTACTTTGTAACTCCCTGAAATTCTTCGTAGTGGCTCTGTTCCATGCCTTGTTTTCTCTGTCCTTTCCTCTTTTCTCCATAGTAGGAAATAAACATTGTTCAAATGATATGAGTGTATATTTTATGTTCTAATCCATTCACTTACTATATTTTAATTTATGAGGTTATTAAGCATCTCATTCTTATATTATATTTCAATTTTAGGCACTTGGTTATGTTTCTATTTTCGAATCATAACTTAGAATCTTGATGAATTATTATATTTTTCTTTTTCACCCATCTTGTTTAACTTACATTGCTTCACATGGTTAAGTAGACATGTCTTGCATGCTTCACCTGGTTATGTTACTTTTATTTCTTGAACTAATAAATATTTCTGCATTATTGGAGATTGGACCTGCTAAAGCATGCATACATTTTTATGGATGCAATTAAGATGGCTGTAAAAATGGTTTTTGTCATTTGCAGTATGTGAGAAAAATGAAAGAAAGAGAGAGAAGAAAATGACTTCATTACTAACATTTTGTTGCTATTTATTCCTACATTTATTAAATAATATTTATAAAATGTAAATTACTATGTCATAACATATCGAAAGGTTATATATTGATGTAGTAATTGTGTAACTTTATGGGACTAGGAAAGATCAATGCTGTGCATTAAATATCTTTTTCAAGTAATTTTCTTAGTTTCTCATTATAAATATGTGTGTGGTTTATGAGAATGTCAGAATATAAAGTAAGAGGGACTCAATTAAAATAAGATAGAAGATTTAAAGGTGCTAGTACTTCTCATTGAAGGTTCTCTCAAATTGGCAGGAAATTTTACCAGGGGGATGGCACTTTATATAGGAATTTCCCCTCCCAAGCCAATGAAATATTGCCAACCAAAAGACACTTGGCATAAAATAAGACATTATATGCCACCACAAAACATGTGTTTATATGATATCAATGCAAAGTATTTAGTGTGAAAGGTCATAAGAGTGTTTTCCTGTAATTTATAGCAGAAACAGGTCAAAAAGTCTTTCTGAAGTTGTAACTGAAAATAAACTGTGCAATTTTAGACATTTTGCCAAAACATTGGATTAAATATGCTGAACTGCATCATCCAAAAGAAATTAAATGGAAAAAGGAACAAATGAAAAGAGAAAGAAAAATGTGCTCATTTCATTGTCCACCATATGCCAAATTCTTGCATAGGTAATGCAAGTAGTCTTGCTGCAACTTTTAAGGCATTCAAAAGTGTTGTTACTTTTTCTTTCATAATGCATTTGAAATATGGTTGTGACATAGTAGTTTTCTACATAGTTGTAGTGTCAGTATCTAATTATTTTGCTATTTTTATACAGTTAAAATGTTTAATGGTTTAATGAGGCATGCTTGGTTGCACTCGCATCAAGATTAATGGTAACTTAGTTCTAGTAATGGGGATTGAATTTCTTAACTGCAGTGTAGTGCTTCCCTTAATACTGTTTTCTTTTTGGTAATTAAGCTTGACTTTCATTTTAAATACAGAATGTGTATGTTGCACAAAAAAATGTGGGCCTAAGATTGTGCATGTGATAAATTGATTGGCATTACAGTCATGTTGGATGGATGTGGTATATACAGGGTTGGAAGGCATTCTTTGAGGAACCAATTATGTTAATAGCATTTGTCTTGTTGGGAAGGAATCTTGAACAAAGAGCTAAGATTAAAGCCACCAGTGATATGACAGGACTCCTTAGTATATTGCCTTCTAAAGCTCGTCTTCTGGTTGATGATAATGTAAAAGAGTTGGGATCGATTGTTGAAGTTCCTTGTAACACTCTACATGTTGGTGATCAAATTATTGTACTTCCTGGGGTAAGTAAAATCAACTCTCACATCCCTAAAGATGTATCTCTTCTTTCCTTAATAAGATGCATGAGTATAATAGTAATTAGAAACTGAAGTATAAAGTTATATGTATAAGCAGCTATTGATTTTCTACTTTCATATTTCCCTTTCCCATTTCTTGTTTTGTAAAATATTGATGAGCTATTCTTTAATGGATTTAATCTACGTTTTAGATGTTCTTTATGTGTTTGCTTATCATGGGATAATTTTCATTCCTGACTTGCTATTTCAAAGTTATATGAATAAGCAGCTATTGATTTTCTACTTTTATATATCCCTTTGCCATTTCTTGTTTTGTAAAATATTGATGAGCTTCTCTTTAATGGAACTGATCTTTGTTTTAGATGTTCTTTATGTGTTTGCTTATCCTGGTTAATGTTCATTCCTGACTTGCTATTTAAAAGTCAGGATATTGCTTTGAGTAGTTTCACATGAGAATATTGAGGTGTGGCATGATTTTCTGAAACATATCTTTTTGGCATCTTAGGATCGTGTTCCAGCAGATGGAATAGTCAGAGCTGGTAGGAGCATCATTGATGAGTCAAGTTTTACTGGCGAGCCATTGCCTGTGACGAAAATCCCTGGGGTAATGATCTTCGCATACCTGTATCTGTTTTTCCTACTCAGATTGCAGGTGTATTGATGTTGAGTGGTTTCTTGACCATTATTCTCAGAAACAGTCCTTCCTTTCTTTTTTGTTTGCAATGGTCCATACTACAGTAATTGTGGCTGCTTTTTCCTTTTTCAGTCTTGCCTTAGTGAAATTTATTTCTATGCTAGAGTCAAGTTGCTGCTGGAAGTATAAACCTTAATGGAACCCTTACAGTTGAAGTGAGGAGACCAGGTGGTGAGACTGCGATGGGAGAGATTGTTCGTTTGGTGGAAGAAGCTCAGAGTCAGGAAGCTCCTGTACAGCGGTTGGCTGACAAGGTTCTTCTTTTTGCATCTTTTATTTGGTTAATTTGATTTTTTTTCTGTAATGATTGGAAGGTGAATTAGTAAGATTAAGATATTTAGGCCATGGTATTTGATTTGGAGGCATTTAGTATTCTCTGCATATATCATTTTTTGCATTTGTAGTGAGCATTACTTTCTTTCACCTCTAGAATTGCATGCCACAAAGTTCTATATTCTAAATCGGGTTTCGAAGTTTTGCTACATTGATTTGAGTGGCAAAAAGAGAAGCATTAATAACAAAAAATTTGGTGGGGCTAGTTATCTGTGAATTGGCATGGTAAAAACATTATAAGTTTGGTTGAGAATAGCTAATTGGTTGTGCTTGTTGATATTTAATGCCCTTGAATTGAGCTTGTTGACATTTAATGGACTGCCATTTATGTTCTTATATATTTGTGGTTTTCCCAGGTGTCTGGGCACTTCACTTATGGAGTAATGGCACTTTCAGCTGCAACATTTATGTTTTGGAACTTGTTTGGTGCACGTATTCTTCCGGCTACTATTCATCATGGAAGTACCGTTTCATTGGCCGTACAACTTTCTTGTAGTGTTCTGGTATGATACTTGGAAGTTTTGTCTCTTTTTAAATCTTTTTTAAAATAAAATTATCATATGTAACAATCTTTTACCTATTCATATGAAAATAAGCTCCTTTAAGGCTTATTCGTTGTTATGATTCTGAACTGAAATAATCTTTTTCTCAATTTTCAAGCTAAAATATTAATGCTAAACTATTATCTAATAGAAAGTCTTTAAGTTAACTGTCTACTTAACATGTTATTAGAGAAGAAGGCCTTGAGTTCTGCGTGTCATGTGCTGGGTATTTCCATTGTTGTTTGATAGTTGGCATTGGATCTGTGCCATCTTTGTTTGGTCCTCGCCATGTGTAAGGACTCTAAGGTGCCTAAAGAGATATTGAGAAGAATTTTACTGAGTCAAAATTATTACAAAATAGTTAAATAACCCACACTTTGCGCCTTGACGGAAATGGAGGTGCTTAACCTTCTGTAACAGACTTCTCTATTTATAATGCTTAGCCAAAATAAGGGATAAATCTTCTCTACCAATCTCCCCTTATTCAAGCCCATCTTCTAATCTAATGATAACCTCTCTGTTATTCCAGCCTAACTTTTAATCTAATTAGATAAATTCCAATAAATTTCTTGGTTACCCATATTCACTCCTTGCTTCCTAATTTAGATATTTTAATCTAATTAAGTAAATCCCAGTATGTCCCTTATTTACCCTTATTCACTACTTGCTTCCTAATTTAGATATTCTAGACTAATTAGGTAAATCTTGCTTACAAACTATAATTGGGGATCTAACACCATGTTACACATGAGGGGCTTGATAGATAATATTATTGTTTGGGTCCCTTGACTGTCAGCTTTATTTTTTCAGTTTGCAATTCAGGAGGTTTTGAAGGTTGATTTGTCTCTCATTATTATTATTTTGATAAGAATAGGGTTTTTTGTAATAAGAAGGCTAAAAGAGACTGGAGTCAGAAAGGAATTTCAAGAGGTTGCATCAGGAGATTGATGTCTTCCCTACGTAAATTGTCTAAGATCCTCCTATGCCTTCTTTGCCCAATCATTTATGAAGTTCCTGAGACTGTGCACTTCCATCAGAGTTTCCTTTTAGGAAACAAAATATGGTATTTATAAAAAAAGATCAAAACTAATAGATGTTACTGAACTAGTTGTCTATGATGAGACTTTAGCTTTGTTACCTCTGCCAAAAGCTTCCCTCCAAAAATCAAAGGTTTCTAGAGACTGGAATTACCCAACAGAACTTTGCTGCTTGAAAAGGTTTTAACCACAAGCTTATAGTAATATTACAATGGAAAACATATGATCTACACTTTTTTTCATGTCTCTTGCACCCGCCACCAAAAATGAGACAAACACATTTGGTTTTCTTCCTAGAATGATGACAGATGTATTTAATCTTACGTTGAACTAAGCCTAAGCAAAAACTTGAACCTTTTAAGGAACTTTGCCTTTCCAATTTTTAGGTGAAGGTTTTAAAAGGTCATCAATGAACCAAGAGAAGTAGGTATCCAACTCCAAGTGCCTTCATCGTCTGTTCGTAGCTATTCCATTAAGGAAAAGGACTTTGTACTTTTTTCTTTCCTTGTATTGGTATTTGTGTGTGTTCTTGAATTCTCATTCTCTTCTATCCCATGCAATACTGGACCCCTATTTTATAATGCAGGTAATTGCTTGTCCATGTGCCCTTGGCTTAGCCACACCTACAGCTATGCTGGTAATCTCTTTGTAAATATTGCAATAATCAATTTCAGATTGGTAATATGGTCCAGCTATTTATTTCAAATTGTATTACGAGAGTGATATTAGCTATTTTTCAGGTTGGAACCTCATTAGGGGCTACAAGAGGATTGCTTTTGCGTGGCGGAAATACTTTAGAGAAGTTTTCGATGGTGAACACTATTGTGTTTGACAAGACGGGGACCATTACAATTGGGAGACCTGTAGTGACAAAGGTTGTTGCTTCTGGCAGCCTGGAAAGTACTGATCCAATGTAAAGTTGTCAGAAGCTCTCTATTATTTCATGATTTTAGATGTCTCTAAAGTTATTTGATGATTTTTCACTCTGAATAAAAGTTTGAAGTAAATCTTACTTGAGTTTCTTATTAAAATTAAAATAAATAAATTTCTTTGAATAATTCCAAAATCTTATTAAAAATGTTGTTTAATATTCTAGTATAAGTATACATTTTTTACATAAAGTCTGGAAATACGAAAGAAGCTGTTCCAGTTGAATTTCTTTTTGGATACGTTTCCTAAAGATTATAAACTATTTAATTTTAGGTGATGAAGAATCCAGAATTAGCATCTAATAATTATTTTATGAAATTCTTAAAGTTAATTTGCTTTTCCTAGATGGATTAGGTTCTGTTTTAACTTATTTGAAGTAGAGTATTATTGCTTTTTTGAGTTTGATTTAGATGTCTGTTTTTAAAGTTTTTTGGGCCCTATAGTTGGGGCCTTATTCTTGTTATGAAACAAAATTTGATTATTTATTAATAATGAAACAGATTTATTGAAAAATAAAATATATTTCATGTTTCTCGTTGCTTCTGCAAAATCTCTCTGATGTTACAAAAGAGCAAAAACCAGATTGAAGAATAGAGATTTAGAACAAATACAGAATAGATATCCAGATCTTCTATGAAGTGGATTACAGATTTGGACCACTAATTGCGTTTTAGGACATCTTTTCCTTCTTTCTGATGGTCAATCTTTTGCCACTGTAGATAGTCTTTATTCTGGTATCAATAATTCTATTTTATGTTTTTCATTAAAAAAAGAAACTGAACTTCTGACAGATCTCTCTAATAGATACAAAAGAGCATAAGTTGGATAGAAGAACAGTGATTAGAACAGAAGTATGAGAGAATAGGGTCAGAAGGGATAAAGAAGTTTGAGAGACAATTTGACCATCATTTTATTTCTTTTATTATTCTACATCGCAGCCAAAATCAGAAATTGACTTTTAATATGTGAACTTACATAGGGAAAAAATTGGGAGAAAAAAACCATTATTCTTTTACAATGATTCACTGAGGGCATTTTTGGTAAGAGGGATTAGACTCAAGATGGAATTATAACCCTAAGTTGTAAATTTCTACTTTGTCCCATGTACTTGATAAAAAGATGTCATGACCTCATTTCCTTGTTTATCTACATTAATTTTTTTTTTTCTCCTTTATGATGTGTAGGATAGATTTATATTCCATTCCCACCTAAATCCAAACTAATCCCACCTCCAAAACAGGAAAAGTATTAACTAAAATTTAAAATTTAAGATATAGGAGTTCAGTTTGGGGCATCCTTTGGAGCTTAACTTCTAATGAATTTGGAAGACTACCCTTAATTTTTCCCCAGATTTAGATACTTATTTTTTATTGTTTTCGGTGTCTCCTTTCATATGAAGAGAAGAAAAAAGAATCTTCTGCATGGCTCATATGTAGTGTTAAAGACAACTAAAACAATATCTTTGAAGATGAATATTGACATCCGAATCTAGATTGTGTAAAAACACTTGAAGCAACTCCATGTCATTGATTACTATGTAACATTAAGATGATGTTGTACTGCATGCTTTGATGCAGGAAATATTCTACTCATACTTGGTCGGACATTGAGGTTTTGAAGTTAGCTGCTGGTGTTGAAGCAAACACAGTTCACCCTATTGGTAAAGCAATTGTTGAAGCTGCTCAGGCTGCTCACTGTCAAAATGTAAATGTAAGTTCTTTCCTAACTTCTTTAATTTCTTGTGATATATGCCTTAATGCATCAAGAACTACATGTAACTCTTAAATATTAGCATAAAAAAGAATTCCTGGCAGGATTACTAAAGGGTCAACAGAAAATTTAAATTGATATAAACTTTCAAGAATCCTAATGCCTCTAATGTCAAGGTCTTTGTAATCATAGGATATTAGTTTATCCATCCTAGCTTCACAGCTTCCCTCAATTTTTAGTAGAAACACAATTCCCATATAGTGAAATTAAGTTATTTCATGAATAGTTTGTTAAGAAAAGTAGTAGTTTGAGGTTGATGGCTTGCTTTCTTTCTTTTTTCTTTTTTTTTTGGCTATTGTAAGGGTGAAAGCCTCAGACAATCAACAATCTAGAGCTTTTGTGTGATAAAATGTGTGCTTTAATTTAGTAAACTTCAAGAGCAGCAACATGAGAAATTTGTTTGTGCTACTTGTGGCCTACCTTGCAACATGTTTGAACAATTAGAACTAAATGGTTATGTGCGCAAAAGTAACAGAATATTTGGTTTCATTTGAGTTAAGTCCACAAACTGATCTAGTATAGCATGGTGATAAATCAAGCAGGGTTATTTCTTGTTAAATCTAAAAAAGTTTTGTTTTCGTTATGTCATTTTAAGGATGATAGGCCATGAAGCAACATAGTCCAAAGTATAATGAGGGTGAAAATTGCTTTTTATCATTGTTAACAAGATAAAATAAAGCGTAAAGCTTTTCAATCTCTGTGAGATTTCGTGCTTTATCAATGGTATTAACTTTCATTACAGTATTGATTTTGCAATATGATAAAGGTTCAATGTCATAAGCAAAAAATGGAACCTATTTTAGATTCTTGGAAGCATGCAAGCAATGCACTAGCATGTGATGAAGCGGAAATGAGAAGAGGATAAAAGAAAAGCTAAAACAGCTTTCTAAGGGATGTCAAATCCACAACAGAGAAATTTCAGGGGGAACTTAAAACATTTATTGATAAACCATGAATAACTTACTACATAACATGCCTTTTTATAGTTGATATTGCTTTTAATACTAGGGTATGGTAAACAAAATTCCTAATTAAACTAAAATCCCAAACTAGCAAGTAGAACATACAAGAAAATAATAGGAAAATCAAACTTAACAAAATCAAGTTTCAGTAAACTTTGAAACCTAATCAAAATAAGATCATAATTATGAATATAAACAACTAAGATAACTCAAACTTGTCCTACATCAACATGTGTAACCTATTTCATTTTTATGGAAAGCATAAAAGCAATGCACTAATCCATGGAGCTGTAATTGAGTTAATTTTGAAAGAAAAGACAGATTAAAGCCAACCCTAATATATTGGTGGATTCTAATTTCTCTATTAATTGTAAAATGATTTTCCCTGAAGCCTTTTGCTAATAAATGGATTTATGCACTAATATTCAAGAAAACGAGCTTATGCAACTGTCATTTAATCCATATTTTTTTAATTATCTCCATCTTGTCTCACATGAGAGATGGCTATAACATAAATGTTAGCTTTAAAAAATAGACTTCATGTTACACTTCATATTTGCTTGACAATAATATTTTGGGTTATTTTTTCCTCACGGCATGGTGCTCTCAATTTGCTGAAACTAGGTCTTATTTGTTAGTCTTTTAGGGTGTTCCCTTTATACTGACCTTCCTTTGTATGTGGATCTTTTGATGTTAAAACCTTGATGGAACTGCAATTAGGCTTGGGAAATGCACTGCCATGTCTGATCAGCAAGAAGATGAATATGAAAGCTATATGTCAGTGCTTTATTTGAGAAACCAACAAAAATGAGAGAGCTGTTTTCATCTTAATCCCTTTTGTCACTGTTATTATGTATGGTTCTATAATAAACTTTAACGGCAATGTTGACATGCATGCTTTTGGATGGCCCTGTAAAAAGTTGTTTATTTATTTGTTTATATTTTACAGGTGGTAGATGGAACATTTATAGAAGAACCTGGGTCTGGCACTGTAGCTATTATTGAGAACAAAAAGGTGGCTGTTGGGACAATAGACTGGCTTTGCAGGTGTCCTTTTAAGTTAATTATTTTCTAGTTTTGGTGAATTCAAATCATTCTGTTGCATAAGGAGAAAAATATTCTGTTTTAGTATTTCTTCATGTGTTAATTCTACATTTTAAAATCATCTGTACCTCAATACTTGTATGCTGCTTGATCATGTTCTTCATTTAATGTGATACAATCTTATTTTAATCCTGAAATTTTTCCTGTTGTTATTATAACGCAAACATGTCTATTTACTCCAATTTTAGGTTATTTGACATTGAGTCTTTTAAGGAGCTGAATGCAGTGAGTCAAATATACTGAATTTTTCTTGAATACTATCTTTTTAGCTCTGCCATATGCTATTTCATTTCTGGTGAACTCATCCTGTTTGTTCAATATCAGTCATTCCATGGAGAAGCCAACTCTGTTGGTGCTGTTTCCTGATTTCATGAGTGAATCCAATTGACTCAGTTACAAGATTGGCAATGGAACTGCCACTAATTATACTGGTCAATGATTACAAAAGGAACATAGATGTGTATGATGGGATAATTATAATGGTGTTTTATACATGTACTAAGTATACTCTTGTTTTCTAGGAACAAAATGAGCCATGACTACTCATTATTGTGCTTACATAAGACTGAATGTGTTGAGCTTCTAGTTTAAAGATTTGCCCATGTCATTTATAATATCAATTCATGAGTGAATCTTTTCTTTGTGTAGGCATGGAGTTGATGTAAGTGCACTTCAACAAGTTGATATGGAGGAACTGAACAATCAATCTGTTGTATATGTCGGAGTTGATAATACCCTTGCTGGTCGTATTTATGTTGAGGATCAGATAAGGGAGGATGCTGAATATGTTGTTGAATCTTTGTCTAGGCAAGGATTTGGTGTATATATGCTGTCTGGAGACAAGGAAAATGCTGCTGAGCATGTTGCATCTCTTGTTGGCATTCCAAAACATAGGGTAAGATGTGATCTTTTTGTGATTCAAGACCTTAGTTCCAATGATGAAATAGATAAAAAAAACTTTTTTATATTCAGTTGGAGTTTAGTTGATTTCATAGAAAAAATTGGGAAGAGATTTGTTAGATATCAAACATTTCAGAAAAAATTGTTCACTTATGATCAACAAGTGCTGGTAGATAGGTTTTTAGTGATAGATTTCTGGAGCCATCTCTATCTACCGATTGACCATAGTACTTCCTAAAATTCAAAAGTTTTGATCAATGGAGAATATCACCATATTTTTTTTCAGTAACATACCAAAGTGGATGATTGACTCATTCCATACTAATAATCACAGGAAATGTTTTGATAATACGTATTTCTATTTCTCAATGATATCCCACGATCAAGAAAATTGGCTGAATCCTGTGAAACCATTTCATTTGAGTTCATTGATATCTTTGTTTTGTAGAACCAAAATTTTATTTCATCACTAACTGCATCTATTTGTTATTCATCACAAGTTAAGTTGATGTTTTACACTAGGCTGGCGAGAAAATTTATATCTTTTGTGAAAATCAATTTGGTTATTTTTTTGAACTCCAAATGCTGTTTCCTTAAGTACTGTTGTTGTGGTGGTTGTGGCCATTGACTGAGTCATTGAAGCTTATAAATAAACTTAAAACATGTTTGTGGGGTCCATGGTCAGAAAAATTAGAAAAAGAGAAACATTTTGAGCATCAAAACCTTGCAACTAAAAGTAAAACTGAGCTCTGAAAACTGCAGGTGCTGTCTGGGGCTAAACCAGCTGAGAAGAAGAGGTTCATAAATGAACTTCAAAAGGATCAAAATATCGTAGCCATGGTTGGTGATGGAATCAATGATGCTGCAGCTTTAGCTTCATCACATATTGGAGTTGGCATGGGCGGGGGTGTTGGAGCTGCTAACGAAGTGTCTTCTGTTGTATTGATGGGAAACAAACTATCTCAGGTATTTCTGAAGTTGGATTATTCAAACTTAATTTTCGATTGCAATCCAATTGCTGAGCTTGTCTCACATGGTGTATATCTGTCTTAGCTATTCAACTTGCTTCCACATATTCATTCCTTTATTTGAATTCTTCAACTATACTGCTGATGCATTATATAAATATGGGGTCGGAATAAGGGAGGGATTTTAGAATTTTGTGGAGATTTTTTCAAATGTTTTTGCGGTCTAGTTTGGGCGCCGATAAATTCATTTCTTTGGGAGGATGTGGTGGAGTGAGGTTGGAGTCATTTTGATTTTATTTTATTAAACAACTTTCAATATGTTTGGAATTGAAGAAAGTAAGAGAGTCAGGGCTTCAACTTCTGTTATGTGTATGTGAGACTTAATTTTGGGGTCCAAATTTTAGTTGAGCAGTAGTAGATTTATTGTTGGACTTGTTGAAATATATTTTAGTTCTATTTATTTATTTATTTATTTTTGTTTGATATTGGGCAGTTATTTTGAGGTTAAAGGTGCTTGAGAGCTTTAACTCAGATCCTAACATGTTTGTTTTTGGAAGAGAGGTTGGACCACACCTTTTAAATTGGACAGTAGCTTTATCTCACATTTACAGTAAATGGTCTTATATATATATAGCACGATGGAGAAACTGTCAATATTAATGTCCCTAAATTAGATAAACTCTTATATTTGAATTCAGGGAGGATAATATTCCTATAACTTTGTGATCTTCACTTTACGAGTGATTCTTGTTGATACAAAGCCTTTACTTTGGAAATTGATAGTTGCTTGATGCTTTGGAGCTGAGCAGGCTAACCATGAAGACTGTGAAGCAAAATTTATGGTGGGCCTTTGCATATAACATTGTAAGTTTTGATCTTATTAGACCAGTGTAACTATGCATTTCGTTAATTAAACCCAATGAAAATGACTGAATTTGATCCATTAATGTGATTTTTTTTGCATCTGAAGAGAATTCAGAAATGGCTTTTTCACTTAGGAGTCCCCTGAAGATCCATTTTTCATCCATGACTAACTTCATTAAAAATGACTATTCCTATCCCAAAAAAACAGGTAAAAAGAATGGGAAGGAAAAGAATGTCTATTAACTTGAAGATCCATGTTTCTGGCTTTGTTCTATCTGACGTTTGGTCTTCTCTCAATCTCATTATAAAGTCCATGATAAAACACCTTGCATAATTTTATTTACTTTGGCTTTCTTTTTCCTTTTGTTTTCTGCATTGCTGTGCTGCTGTAATTGCTCATCTTCAGCTGTGTTGTTACGATGTTTTTACTTTTGAATAGGTTGGAATTCCAATTGCTGCTGGAATTTTACTTCCGGTAACTGGGACCATACTGACTCCATCAATTGCTGGAGCCCTCATGGGTTTGAGTTCTATTGGGGTGATGGCAAATTCTCTTCTTTTGAGATTTAGATTCTCCTCAAAACATAAACAAACCTCTGCAGCCTCTCCTCTCACCAAAATAAGCGTGGATTATGATCAACCCTTGGACTCAAAAGAGAAAATGCAGCACCAAATTGCTGATGATAAATGGAGACAAACACGATAATCACTTTTGAGAAATAATGCCAGCCATCATTGGGTAGATAGAAAGTGATAATTTTCTATTCATAGTTTCATTTGCAGTACTTGAAAAAGGATGACACAGAAGAGGTTCAAGTTTTGCAGTTTTCTCCACTTTTAGGAATAAATAAAGAGGATGTACCCAAATTTCATTTTTTCTGGATGCTCACCTTCCATTATTTCCAGAAAGGCATTCATTTATTTTATTATTATTATTTTTTTTTGTAACATGTTGAACCTTACTCACTGAATAAAATTGAAATGTTCTGATTTGATTTGGTCTCAGAGAGGCTTTACAATATTCAATCTACTTTGTGTTCCCTTCACAATATAAATAATAATTCAATCACAATTTAAATGGTTAAATACATATTCTACAAAGAAAATAGTGTTTGTTTAGCCCGCTAAATGGTTGAATGCACCATATTATTCCTGTTAAAAATATCAGTTTGACTTTGTCTAGACATCTGATGAGATGCTTGTAGGTCATAAACCAATTCCTAAATACAAAATTCTATGACGGTCTTTTACATCCAGATGTAGATTCAATACAGTTTAGCTGATCTGTCAACTATTCTTTCCCATTTTATTATAAATTCTTAGACTGATGGATTGGGTAGGCCAAAATAAAGACATTTCGAACAGGCCTTTGGGTGTCAAGACCAGATTTATGATAGATTACATTCACAACACTTTTAAAAAAGCATGGTGGTTACAAGAGTAAAATTTTCCATATGTATCTGTTGTAATAGTGAAAATTGAATACATCAAAGACAACGCAAGCAGAAACACTACAAAACTTCCCTGATCAATTAAAATTCAACGATTGGCAGATCCAAAAGGCCATCAATAATCAAGAAAAATGGGAAAGCATGTGTAAATGAATGGATGCAACTTACATGGACTACTGATTGTGCCATAAGACCGACAAGTATCAGACTCATCATACTGAGATCTGCCCTTTCCAGGAAGCTGAATTGAGCATCAAACCATGTAAGTCATCCCGACCTGCATGAGATGTGAGTGGGGAACGCTTAAATTGGCAATACCCCTCCGGCAGTTCTTTCTCAAGAAAGCATAGAAATAATTTATGACAAGCTTCTTGATAAACCAGGAATCCTTTCTTGCTCGGATATCACCATGGCCAAGAAGATAAACAACCCCAGATTCTTTAGCCCTGCGAATAAAAGACAGCTCTCTCTCCAGACTCTGCTCTGGATCAGAATTTGAAGAGTCTACAGGCATTTCAGGCTTCCCATGTTCGGAGGTGCTTGCTTCTGCAATGGGCTCACTTTTGTCCTTGAACTCAGCCAGGAGAGGAACATTCAGCGAGTAGACACTTCCATTGGGAGCTATGAGAAGTCTCGTGCTGGTTAGCTCATCCTCAGAATCATTATCCTCATCTCCATCACTTTCCAATGACCGTTCCTGGGCTTCCCGGCGAATGAACTTCTCAAGGCTCTCAATTAACAGCTGCTCAAATGCCTGGTGATTTTCTTTTCGAACATCCTTGTAGCCATACCTATCCCAGTAGTTATATTAAACTTATGGTAAAGGAAAAAAACTAAAAAAGTATGTGTGGAGAAAGCAGGGAAAAAAATGGAGGCGGAATTAGCTTTTCAAATTTATTACTGACTTTATTTCTAAAAATCATTAAATTTATTACTTTCTTCCCAAAAATCATTAAAACATTTGGCGTTCCAGGTCAAGCAAGGTCACCACTATTATTTGTGAGCATACACAATAAACCTCATCATAATAAAAACAGCTCAGAATTTGCAGGAATAGAACATTTACCGGGCTATACATCGGAATATGTGGTAGCTTTTTGGACAAACTCGGCGGAAAAGGAACCTTTCACTTTGTGGCACTACAGGAACTGGAACATACTTTATACAAACAAATATAATCATGGAGTGAATTGCTGGAAGAGTAGTCAGAAAATGGCCAAAAATTGCAGGTATTCCCTTCACCAACTCATTATAAAGCAAGCCAATTCCTGGAGCTCTAATTGTCCCAAGATTGCTGCCCAGTTCCCTCATCAAATCCATCGATAATTTTTGCTTGACTTCAGTTTCATACTTGAGCTTACTTCCATAGTTCCAGATGTACATTATAAAAAACATTATTATGGCGAAAACCAATATTATCCAACTTCCATCCCCCACACTCACCAAAACCGATGAGAAAAAGGTCAGTTCCATTCCCAGGAAAAAAACTACAAAGATGAGCACAATTATAATGTTGATCTGCCATATAAGAAGCATAACAATAGTCACTAAAACTGTTGTCATCATCATCACTCCCAGCTCAGCAATGCCTGAAATATTTAAAATAAAAAATCTAACTTTAGAAGATATATTCTTGAAAACAATAAAAGAAGAAAGTCAACAATATAAAAGATTGACTCATGAAATCTTCAGAGGTTGTTTTCAGCCACTGCACAGCAGTGATCTGGAGACAAAAAACCATCAGAAGTAGTTCTACTCAGTAATAATCCTTTGCTTCCTACAATTGATAGAATTGAAAACACATTTCTCTCCGACTTAAGAGTCTCCTTTTATTCATTCCCATACAGCAATTAGGTAAACACATAAAAGCAAGTATAATTTCACAGTTTTGAAGATCATGAATATTTCTTCCAAAGCACCCATCAATATTTAACCAAGCCTTTCACGATTGGCTAGCAAAAGTCTTGCTAAATTCACCTAACTAGAATTGGCATAGGCTACTTAGTCCTCTGCACACAATGCAGGTCTGTGAAACTATGCTTAAAGCAACTATGACTTTGAAAAATTGTTTGAACAATGTATAGTATCATTTTTCTACATACAAAAACACAAGCAACTAGAGTAAGAGAATTTGGAAGGAGATTCCAAAGAGTATTACCATATGCATTTCCCATCTCAGTAATCCTTGGAATAGAGCAGACAAACAACACACACATGACAAGCAGAAACCAATTAATAACTGGGATATAAATCTGGCCCATGAATTTCCGAGAGGTATGGATGATTTTAAGACGAGGAAAACAACCAAGTGCAGTTGATTGTTTTATGCAAGAAAATGTTGCTGTTGTCATTGCCCGACTTGAAATCAGTGCAGCTATATTAGCAATGAGGAGGACAGGCCAGAAAGCGCCGGCTGCAGACAAAAAAATAATAGCTTAACACTTCAAAATCTCCAGCAAATACACAATGCTAAAAGGGAGAAGAAAGATTAATACATTAATACAGCATAAAAAGTAATTAAGATTTTCCGCAACAAAAAATGTAGTATAAGAAACAATTGTACAAATTATAAAACAAAACTAATCCATTTTCAAAGCATTTACATTGATGGAGATACTATTGAAGCTTACTTGGAATGCAATTAAAAAAAACTTGTTCAGCTCCAGAATGGTGTTCCATAAGGTAAGCTGCTTGACCCATATATCCCAACAGAAGGCATGGTAGAACAAGAAATATAAATGTAAGCTGCAGAATACCACTATCAAATACATCAGAATAATATCAATAACAACACCTAATCAGAAAATAATCGCCAAATGGTACTGATATATCAAAGGTAAAGTAACAATATCTAATTCAGATAAGGCTACTCTGTAGCACCTTTACCTGAACTGATCGCACTGGAAAGTAACAAAGATCTGCAAACATTGCCTCAGAACCTGAAACAAAATCCAAAAGCAGAAATATAAAAGAGAAATGGCAATATAGGATTCAGAAATGCAATCATCAATATAAGATTTCAACACTATGCTTCAATAAAATTGCAAATATTAATTACACTGGCATGGGCTTAACAAGACCTACTGTTATTTCTCCAATGGACTAAACATTTTAGAGGCAAAAGCACAATAAAGAAGGCAATTTTGTTAGCCAAAGCTTTGATATACTCCTAAGAAATAATTCAAAATACCAGACTCTTAGAAGAATGGACTTGAGATCATAGATAAAACTAGAAGTCTAACAAATTCTAACAATGCAATTTTGAGCAATTATAGTAAAAAAAAAAAAAAAAAAGAATGTCATGTCAGTGACATATTGAAGATGAGAGACCACAATTGTATCCTTCCAACCTACCATCATTTACCCTACTGATACTAGCTTCATCTATCAATCCACTTGATCCTTCAAACACTAAAGTTAAATAGGAGTGCAAAGGATCTTCTTGCCTTAATCCTTTGCAGAACCAAAATGTCCCTAGTGTCACAACTTCTATTCCACAAAGCATTCAAGTGGTATGTCACAACTAAGATGTGAGCTGTTTTTCCTCCTCTCACATTAGCAATGATTCATAAGATTCTTTAAGAGGGAGGTACTCCAAGAAAGGGGAGTACAGAACCGAGCTGATACAAGTTCTTCATAGTCAACAATGAAGAAATAATTAGGTCATCCCTACACTTACTAGTTAGGAACTGGAGCCACAACCCTTGTAAATCCATGGAAGGACAGAATAATGAACCTCAAACCAATAAATAATATACGTGCAGGCTTACCCTGCTCAAAGGTGAAGTCAAGGTGCCACATAGGCCACTCCGCTGCATTGAAACTTTAGGCCCATGACAAATGATAACAAAGTCAAAAAGAAGGCTTTAGCAATGCGATGCTTCCTTCTAAATGATCCTAACTACTGAAGAATCTCTCATGTACTTGCGATAATCAGATGAGACCGCCAAGACACGTTGCACACTACGATGGGAGCAAAGTTGAAACAAGAGAGTGCAATGAATAATATTCAGGGTAGGCAATGTACAAATTGCATAATCAAATACGCATGGGTGGTTATGCATATTCATAGGGGTTTGTGTGCCACAAAAAGGAAGTAGCTTATCTTTTAAGGTGTTGCATGGGCTCAACTTGGTAATGGATTCGTGTCTAAAGGTAACTAACGTCCCTTTAATTGTTCGAGGCAAAAGTAGTTTATCTTCTAAGGTGACGTAACAATCAACATGATAACAGAGTCATGCCTACAAGAATTGGCGTCCCTTAAAGAAATTGGGTGGTGCCACGAGTTGAATACTTAGACGACTACCTCGCATGCATTCACAAGAATGATATTACACAAGAGCATGCATACAAATGAGGGCAGGAGAGTATCACGACTTTGTCCACCATATCGTGACAAGTGCAGCAATTGTGGAGAGTATACAAAGTTGTGTGGCTTAGTGAAGCATTCAAATAGGGTATGACAACTGAGATGTCAATGTGTTTCCTCCTGTCACATTAACAAATGCTTTATACTCTTTAAGAGAGGTGCGCATGAAAAAGAAATGCAAGACCAAGTTGACATGAGTTCTTCTTAGTCAACAATGAAGAACGGATTAGATCATCCTTACACAAATTATTCGGGAGCTAAAGCTACTTCCCTGGTGAGTCCATGGCAAGCTTACCTTGTTCAAAAGGTTCGAGTCAAGTGTTGCTAGGGTTCTTGAACTACACCGAAACTCTAGGCCTATGACACTATGAAGCCTATTATAAAAATAAAAAGTTTATCGATTAGAAGGGACCCTTGATCATCTCCACCACCTAGTGCAAAACCTTAAGCCTTTAGAAGATAATCCAAGAAATTCCATTCCAACTTATAATATGGCTTCTCAAAGTCGACTTTAATCACCATTGCCTCACACTTCTCAAACATATTCATTAGCCACCAAAACTACATAAAAAATCTACCTACCTTCAACAATTTTGCTTGTCCTTAAAAAATAGTTCCTTCAAATATCTATTTCGACATAGGAGAGAGACCTTTGGCAAGGACTTTGCACAAGCTTGTAGGTATCAAAAATAAATCTTCAAGGATTCTTTTATATCTAGGGACAACGCAGACAAATATAGTATTATCCATTAGTTATCTCAATATTCACTCACCCATGAAAAAACTCCCTGGAAAACTTCGTTAAATCATCCATAACAATGCTTGAATATACCAGGAAAACCAGCCAGCCTTGGGCATTCTTTGTGAGACATTCAATAGCAACATTCAAAAAGGCCCCTTTAATCTCTTGCCCAATGAAACATTCTCTCCAACCAGCCTACCTAATTCTCTGGAGATGGGTTTCCAATTGATTATGTATATATGGTATTGGTCTTCTAACACCCAATTCAAGTACAACTTCATAAAATTATTACAATCTCTTCATACTCATTCCATCCTCAATTTTTTGTTTAATAAGAATCATATTATCCCATCACAATCCATCATTTGTTTCTAACTTGTGACTGAGTTTCTATATTTTAGGGTTTGGACATATAAATAACTCAAAATTTGCACTTTCCCAAATTGTACTGGATATATTTAAAGGACAAATCTACCAGTATAAATTAGTGACTTACCAATTATGCCCTTATGAAACAACAAATGATATCTCCTTGATGTATAAAGCTAGGCTATGCTAGACTCAATAATCTTAGATGGAGTCTAGCATTTGACTGTATGGTTCTAATTAAAGTGGGCTAGACCATGTTATACAGTGCTAAATTTGGTAGTCTAGAAAATGCATTTTTTGTCCTTGTCATTTTCATTAAGGAATGTGATTTAATGACCATATCTGCTCTTTTAACAAAACATTAACATTTTGAGAATTGAGATTAGAGATAGTTATATATGAGAATATTTCTATTACAAAATTCTAGCAAACATTATTGTATTGTTGAACCCTTACCTCACCCACTTTGCCTTAGCTTTCTGCCACCAAACAATTTCTTCTATAAATTCCAATCCCAAAGGCTGGTTACCAGCTGACTTATCTTGAAAAGTTCCTCATTTTGCCATTCATCATGCTTTCCCTTTTCAACTTACATAACACCAAGATTCTTCTCTTTAACTACGTTTTTTCCTACTTAAAATTCCAAAAAATTCCAAGTTTCATCCAGCCTACCCCATAAACCATTTTATAATTAATCTATAACCTCTCACCTAAAGCCTTGATTCTTTAGCTACCGATCCTCATCATGTTTCTTAATTTGGAAAGATTGGAATTTCATTGTTTTGCTATTAAAACAAATTGATGAGATACTAATGTTCTTACATGAATAAAAATAGAAAGAAATAATAACATAATAAAAACAAGCATACTTTTCAGAGTTATGAATTCTAACTTCTTTTACATTCAGATTGGCTCAAATTTCAAATAAAAAACAATACTTCAAACTATTCCTAGAATAGCATGCTCACCTGTTGCACAAAGAATACAACCTCCAAGGGCGGACCAAGCCTTAGTTGAGTTTCTCTTGAAAAATATATAGATGTAAAGAGGATTAAATGCCCTCAAGACACTGCCACCATATTTTACAAGGTTATAAATCCCAATGCCAGCAAGAGAGCAAAACCATATAAATAAAGCAGGACCTACAGCCATTCCCACTTTGCTCGTACCAAACTTTTGTACACTGAACAAAATTACGAGAAACGCAACCGAAATCATCAGTACTTCATCTGCACGCAAGATAAAAAAAGACATAAAAGATTAACTAACAAAATAACTAGTTTGCTCAATAAATTTTACAAATCATCAAATAGCAAGCATCATATTTGGTAAGGAAGGGATAAAATAAAAATTATATTCATATACAACGTGTCTTATTCCATGCTTTTATAATACTTAATAAATTATTATAGTAGTCATATCCAACCAAAAAAATATTCTATACTGGGCATGTAAAATATTTATCTTTTCACATTAATAAAAAATCTATACCCATTTGTCAAAAGCCTCTAATGTGTTTTTATTTAATGCAATGGTATTACAAATATTATATTTATTGATAGGATGGTGAACCATTTAAATATCATATGCATTAGGTGCATAGCTATAATCAATTAATCTTACTTGAAAATGCAACATAAAGGGTAGCTAATTCAAACAAAGAGTCCAAATTCCACACCCAGAGTAATGAATCCCTCATTAAATAAAGATACTACTTGTCACCTCAGCAAGTTATTTGAACACCACACTCACAGTTGCACAATTGATATGGAGAACAAATGACAAAACCAAATTTCGATTCTTATGACTTTCAAACAACAGAACAAGCTCACTCTTTGACTCCATGCCATTCAACTGGAAAATTGATCATAGTTTGCAACAAGATCAAAATTTGTTCATGGCACCATGTTCAGCCAACAGGATCAAAGTCAAGCTATAATCTTTGACTACGTGTCCATCAATAATATTAATATTAGTTCACAGCATACAATCCTACTTAAGTCATGGTACTAGGGGCACTACGTGAAGGTTGCTCCAGGTTTTTCAAACCAAAAAAAACACTGATATGATATCTGCCCAATTCCAACTAAATCCAACTTAACATAGGCCAATGTAAAGTTTCATATCTGCCACTAAACCAAACCACCCAGATATAAGAAGAAAAACTCCTAATTTAGCAACTTCTTTTAGAATACAGTTATCAATGGTATCAACTGAATACATTCTTTGCACATTTCTACTCCATGTGGATGAATAATCTTATATAAAAGTGATAGTATGGCTACATTTTATCTATTTTGTTTATAGCAATCTCATCTTCTTTGTACAACAAGTTTTAATTAACTTGCTTCTCCCAATTATTGCAGCTTTGAGCATCAGAAACGATGATCCCTTATCATCTCTAGATCAAAGACGCAGACCAATTTAATTGCATATGCAAAATTACTCTAATAGCTTCATAATCTTCTATAACCTAGGGTTTTTAAGAGGAACACATTTATATATCAATACATATATATGTCTCTATGTGTGAGTCTTTGATATGAATGACTCATTATGGGTTTTAAAAATTCTTATTGCATATTGTACTATCAAATACATGGAATGTGTTACTGTGAATATGACCTGATTCCTTAAAAGATGCATTGTTGCATCATTTGTCAAATTCATGCATATTTTTGCATAATTATATATTGAATTCATGTCTGCATTCAATTGGTTACTGAACAGCATAAGTAACAGTAAAACATGTTCATTTCATTTAGTTCAGAAATCTCCCTATTGGACACCATGAAGATCACATGGAAATTGGATTTTTTTCATTTTTCATTTTGTAATGAACAAACAATTTGTAAATGTTTATTCACTGTGAACAAGGAGTAATACGTACAATTGCAACAATTGTTTGTCATGGCAATGACAGCATAAAAAAAATTGTTCTCTGATTTAAATATAGTGTTGGATTGCTGGTATTAAGAGATTACATGAGGAAATTTTCCATTATTTGTGACAAGAAATGAAATTTTGATTGAAATGTAGTCTTTCTCTTAACAAGAGATATAGATGATTGTATAACAGAACGTTGATGAAGGTTGAGACTCCTTTATGTTGAGGTGTTTGAGGATAAAAGTTACTGGCATTTGCATATCATAGTGTACCTTACTACAAAAGTTTATCAGATTTCACGAACTACAAACACATATGGCACTCAATCAAAATTTTCTACAGATTAAAAGGTTGCCCCTTGACCTTTACCCACGTAAAATGGGGTAGTTTTTTCAAAAATAAAGACTTTAACCATTTTCCTTGTCCCATGAATAAATTCTTGTACTAGTTAGAATGAATTTCTTCATACGCTATTAACATTTTATATTATCTTTCATATATACATAAAGTTATGCTTTCAAAACCCAAAAAAAAGTTTCTGATAATTTTAAAATCTAAAAACTTCTATTTCAAGAATTCAATTACTCTCTAACTCAAATACCAGTGTTGCAATGCAAAAGACTGGTATCAGAGCAAAATGTAGTTTTTTTTCTAAAAATCAGAAACTTTATAGCGTTTCCTATGTGGTTAAAATATTTCCTATCATTTAATTTATTTAATTCCTCAGATTTTAGGTCGACATATTCAGTTGTTTTTCCTTTTTAGTGGCACAGTCACATAGGTAAATCGTAATCCCTTTCGGCCCTGAAAGGAGACAGACATTTACCGGTTGCCAGGAACAGTAAAGTAATCATATTTTAACTTTTTCCAAGAAAGAAAATGAACAATCCAAAAGCTCATCATTAAATATCAAAAAGCAAGAAATTACAGTAAACTCAAAGAACAAAAGCTTCGGTTGATTGACGATATCACATTACCGTGCTTAATGGCAGTTACTCCAACCTTAAGACCACCAACAGCTGACATTACTGCACCAAGAAAGACATATATATAAATAACAATGCAAAATAAGCATCTAGAACAGCTTATTTATTAGCATAACTCCATCAGCATAACTGTATGCATTTGCATAAAAGAAACAACATATAAAACCTGACATTGCTGGTGTAACAACTCCATCAGCTATCACCATAGAAGTACCAGCAAGCACTAACATTAATAGAAGCCTTTTCAGAGTCTGTGAGTTCTCAAGTCTTTCCTTAATTTTCAGTGATCTCTCCAGTTCGGCTGATGGTACCTTTAGTCTGAAGCTTGATATACGAGCATCAGAAGGAAGCTGATTTGGAAGAAGACTGACCTTAGCGTGCCGACAAATCAACGAGTACAACGCAAAAGTACCTCCTGCAAAATGAAGTACCACATGAATGGTACAGATTGGTTTTGTGCTTGAGTCAATTACATACATAAGTAAATGCATGCATGCATGAACATTAAATCATATATTACAGAGACATTAAAAGTTCAAAGATATGGTTTACAACTTCTAGCATACCTTCACCATCATCATTGGCCCAAAGAACAACAAAGACATACTTCACTAGTGGAATCAAGATCAAGGTATATAAAACCAGTGATAATGCCCCAATAACATCTTCATTTCGATTAATAGAAGCCTTGGCAAACATCACATCAAAGGTATATAATGGACTTGTTCCAACATCACCAAAGACAACACCAAGTGTCTGAAAAGCAAGTGCAATTCTCTTTCCCACACTGAAGTCCTGAAACTACAATTACACAATTCGGGTAGTAAGCTTCAACTATTTCATTCACTGCTTCATAAAACAAATTTACAACTTGAAAATTCAATTGTTAATCTTGGGTGATCTTATGCTCACCCACTCAAATATGCAAAAAAGCGTTTACATATTCCAAACTTGGCCTAAGCAGACAGTAGTTCTCATAGCAAGCAAAGAGACCAATTTAATAATGCATGGCTCAAAATATTTCAAAGTCAAGGTTTCTTCGTTTATTTAAAGATCCACATCTGATTCAGACAAACCAGCCCGTCACTATAATCAAATATTTCACTACTTTTTAAATAATCGAAGATGATGTCTTCCAATTTTAAGAAGAGTTATTTCCAATCCACTTCGCAAGAAAACACTTAATAATCCGATGAAACTGCCTCATGTGAGTTCGCATAACAGAATGATCAAGTAAGCTGAAAAGAAGCAAAATTTCTAATTAATCAACCAAATGTTAAATCCGAACACAATGTACCTCATAGTCATTTCTAACGGCACCGGGGATGTCAAGAGCTTCGACATCAAATGAATCAATACGAGGTCCCGTCCGAATCAAGCGTTGTTCAGCAGTTTCCTCGTCTTCCGAATCCAATCCAGTGCGACGTTCAGACTCTCCGTCTTCCTCATCCTCATCCACCTCCGATTCGTCGTCGTTTTGGAATACCCATCTCGACTCCAGTGAGTCCATTGACGACAGTCCCACGCCATTCGTAATTTCAGATCCACCTCCACTTGTCTCTTCCGCCATGTATAGAAAACCAATCAATTTCAATTTGGTATTAGATTCAAAATTGATGGCTCATAATTTTCAAATTGGATTGAATTAGGAAGTGAGGGTTTCGATTTTGACTGTAATTTCAGTTTAGAAGAAAAAAAATAAAAAATTAATCACGCAATGAAGACCAAAGTTGTGTAATAACTGTTAAACCACTTATGCAGGCAAGCAAGTGCATTTTACAGAGGCCAAATGACCAATTTCCACCCAAGGTTTTTCTAAAGCACAAAATTCCACTTCAGCATTTTTTAAAAACGAAATATCCGCCTATTAACTAATTTTATTTCCAATTTATTAGCATTTATGATAAAATAATTAAAATATTTTTTATTAAAAAATAAATAATATTAATATTAAAATAAATTTTAATAAAATATAATATTAATATAATAATAAAAAATAAAAAATTTTAAAAAAGAGTTCACTATTATGAACAATATTATCGATAATAATGATTATCAAAAATATAATAAAATAACCGAAAATAGTTACTTGGTTAGATTAATAGTTAGATCTAATTGTTTTGATAACAGAAGTAGTCAGATTTAACCATTTGTCTCTACCACTGAAAATTGTCGAAAATAGTCAGTTTCAAGTATACTAGTTATTTTTAATCAATCTCTAATGACGAAAATGATCAAATCTTGTCACTTTTATCAAATCTTTAACAGTCATATCTTATTATTAATCCAGTCAGATAATTATTTTATAGTTATTTTTACTATCTCCATTAGTTTTCAATAGCTTAATGCATGCTTTTAATTTTTATTATATTAATATTATTTAATATTTAAATATTTTTTTATAAAATTAATTTTGTATTTGTTTAAATTTTATTTAAAAAAATATATAAATTTAATACCACTATTAAATTTATATGTTAAATTTAATTAATAAATAATATTTTAATTTTTTTTGAAATTAAGTATATATTATTTTGTCATTTAAAAAAAAACCTTAAGTAAGAATAAATCTGTTTAACCTTTTTACAAAAATGTAAATTTTGAAATAAAAATCATATTTCATAATTTCGTGGCTGTGATGCATTTAATTATGCGCTAGTAAATTTTTTCCCCAAAAAAATAAAATTATGTATATTTTTTATCACTATCAATTTTGATATTGGAATTTTAATTTGAAATAGAATCTAACTAAATATCAATACATTATAATTGATATTATTTGCTATAACTAGATATAATATTTCCAATAAAATAAAATAATATGATCAATCGATATCATTTAAATATTTAAATACAATATATTAATATTTAAATATATAGTTATTTAATTACCTTTTTCTTTTCCCTTATAAAAGTGTATAAAAACACAAAGACGACAATTCGTAATCACTATTATTATTTCACCAAATTTATATAAAAATATCAATAATATAATGATTGATATTAATTGAATTTTTGTTAAATTTTTTATAAAATTGTTAGAAAATCAAAGTATTTTTAAATTAACTAATATGTAATTTTTTAAATTTTATTAAAATTTTTTTAATTAACTTATATTAAATTAATAAAAATTTTAAGGTGTTTTGAAATTTAAAAAAGTTGGGGTATTTTTTAAAATGTAAAATGTTTAGGGTTTTATTGAAATTTGAAAAAGGTTTAAAACATTTTTTAAAATTTAAAAAAATTAGGATATTTTTAAAATTTTAATGTACTTATCAATGATTTTAAAAATGATAATTACATACAAAAACATAAATAATAAAATTAAAAGTGTAATATTTTATTATAAATTATTGAAATTATAATATATTTTAAATATACATAAATAAATATAATTTTATTGGAAGTTATAATAAATTTTAAATATATATGCATGAATATGATTTTTTGTAAGTTAAAATATAAATACTTATATTTTAATATATTTTATTATAATATTTAAAATAAAACGAGATAGTAAATGTATGTTTTAAAATTTGAAATATTTTTAAAAATTTTAAATGATTTTTTAAATTAAAAAATCAGGTTTTTTAACTCAGAAATATAGAATTATTAAAATTTAAAAATATTTTAAAAAATATATGAATAAATATAATAAAATTTAACAAAATAAAATTATTTATTTGAGTTTATCAAATTAATAAAATAATATAAATAATATTTAATTATTAAATTTTATTTTAAATTTAAAGGATGAGATTTTATTATTCCAAGCAAATATTAAGTGGGAAATAGTCTTTTGGCCAGAAATAAAAAGAGGAAGGGCAGTGATAGTAATTAAAGAATAATAAAGGAGCAATTACATAATCCACGTGTATAAAAGAGCCGGGGTCTAGGATGAAAGAGAATTCTCAAGAACTTCTCAATTTTATCTGCTCCACACAAACCCTAACCCTAATCGTCTTGTCCATCCAATCTAAAAAAGAAAGATGTCTCACTTCGGCAGGTCAGGTCCGCCAGACATCACTGACACCTACTCTCTTCTCGTCCTCAACATCACCTTCCGTAAGTTCTCTCCTACATTAGCTCTTAACTTTCTAACCAATTTGTTTTCATATAATAAATTATTTGTTTATTTTTGCGTTTTTTCTTTTGACTGTTGTCAGGCACAACGGCTGATGATCTGTTTCCACTTTTTGATAAGTACGGCAAGGTCGTCGATATCTTCATCCCCAGAGATCGACGGTAATGGATTTTCATTTTGTCCTTACGTATATCTATCTATCTTTCTATATATTTATGAATTCTGATGTTCGTTAAATTACTTTGATAATCTCGATAGTCTGTAGTCACTTTTTGGTGGCCGGGTGAGTCTTCGGGGTGTTTACTTACTATCAACCTGTTTAATGCGCTTTCTAGACCCCAGTTACACAACTGACTGTATGTATTGTTGTTATTTATTGTTGTGAAGGACGGGTGATTCGCGAGGTTTTGCATTTGTGCGGTACAAGTATGCAGATGAGGCGCAGAAGGCAGTGGAGAGGCTGGATGGTAACTATATTTGCTTTTCTTGATATATGTGTTTTATATGTGAATGATTCATTTGGCTGACAAATTGATTAGTGTTCTTTGACATCTTTAGGACGGGTTGTTGATGGCAGAGAAATAACAGTTCAGTTTGCAAAATATGGCCCAAATGCTGAGAGGATGTAAGTGCTGATTATAGACAAATAAATATAGTATTTTTATTCGTTACTTTACATAATGGTTTATAAGATTGCATACATGATCATATTTATATTATATTTGTTTTGAAGATAAATAAATATTACCAGCCATGCTGTTTGATACTCTTAATTGACCATTTTCAGTGTCTTCCATTTTATTGAAGCAGTTGGCTTGTCTTAGTAGGTAAACTGCCTGGCTGACGCATATCCGGGATAAATTTTTTTATTTGTATTTTATGACCTTTGGAGTGCCGTTAAATTAAGTTCTCAGTTAGGTGAAGCATGGTTGCTTTACCAACAGTTGAGACCCAGTCTGGTGAAATTTCCTGGCATTGCTTTATGTGTGTGTATAGCATATAATATTTTTATTTATAGATAGAGAGTTTGGATTTCTTGGTTTTCTAGTTTGAAATTTGTGAGGGTTTTACTGATCATTGTAGATGGGAATGCGATACTTTAACCAAATTGTTCTATGTTCTAGCCATAATTTAGTTTGAACTCCAGTCACTTATCAACTCATTAACTTACTTTTTCAGTCATAAAGGAAGGATTAGTGAATCATTTCCTAGAACTCGACACAGGTCAAGAAGCCGCAGTCCTCGAAGGAAGTAAGCACCAGTTTCCTTTTTTTTTTTTTTTTTTTTTAAATCCTTTTATTTGTGGTATAGAAATGGAGTGTTCTATAAAAACATTTCTAGGTACTGGGTTAAAAGGATGATTAGTGTTGCCAAGTTCTGAGAGTGTTTAGTTTTTCATGTTTTAATTACATTAGAGTGGATGCTTTCAGATTGGGATTTTTCTTGTATGTGTGTGTGTATGATATATTGACTCTTTTTATCCAATATGATTTGGTGCTTTATACCCTCAGGTATCGGGATGATTATAGAGATAGGGATTATAAGAGGAGAAGTCGCAGTAGAAGCTTGGATAGGTATGAACGTGATAGACATCGTGGGAGGGAGAGAGATTATCGTCGCAGAAGTAGAAGTCGTAGTGCCAGTCCTGAATACTCTAGGGGCCGAGGCAGAGGTCGATATGATGATGATCGCCGGAGTGCTAGTCGATCAGTCGAAAGGTTCTTGCACTAGCAAATCGACCTGTTTCATTTTATTAACTTGATTGTCTTTATGTTAGTACTTAAACTTATGATTAAAATATTTTCTTTATGTTTTTTGTTCTTTTCACAGTGCATCCCCTCAGCGTAGTCCTAGTCCTCGCAGGAGTATTTCTCCTCGCAAGATTTCTCCTAGGGGTGAGAGCCTGGATAGACGCAGTCATGATGAGCGATCTCCAACTCCTCGTAGTGCTTCACCACGAGGTCGTCGTGCTGATTCCCGAAGTCCATCTCCAAGAAATTCAGATGTTGATGTGAGATTATTAACCTGATGTTTACTTTTATTCTTCATTCTGAAATTGATTTATAAACATGGTTCTTCTGAATTTATTTCTTGTAGGATTGATCTGGTGGTGTACATGGGAATTCATGGAAACAACTCATGTAATGTACTTGATTGATGATGCCAATGTGCAACATTTAGTCACCATGCAATTTATGATCTGAATTTTTAATTGATGGTGTTGTTAGGACTTATTTCTTTGGTTTTCAGCAATCTCTGTGTTGAACCTCATGCATCTGTTTCTTAGTCCTGGACCTCATGGTTGTTTGGTTTTCTGGACTTCCAAGTGTGTAGGTTGTTATTTGCTTATCAATCAAAGATTTTGTATTCTAGGTTTTTTTTTTGTGGGTTCATTTTCAAGTTTTTTCCATCTGTTCTGATTCACATTGATTTTTTGTTCTATGATGCTCTTATCCATCTGATTCTCAGCAAGGGATTCTGTGTCATTGAATATATGGTTCCATTTTTTCTGTTGTATTATAACTGTAGGAGCTCTGATTCATTTTAATTCCTGAACCATTTATTGGGTTTTATAGTTATGTTCGGGGAGAGAGTGACTGGGGCCTCTGGAGACAATGTTGGTATGGCTATTGTAGCAGTTGATGCTGTTTGTAAATCATAGATGGATGATCGTTGATTATGGTGCTGGATGTCAATATGCTGATTGCACGAACAAAATATGTTAAACTTATTTTCTATGAATGATCTGGTAATTGGTAAGATCGATAGTCAAGTCTTGGTTTTTAAGCCATTGAATGATTCAGGTTTCTAACTTTTGACCTGATTATCCTCTGGTCTTTGCTGATTTGAAAGTATTGGCCCTGAAAGACATAGTAGTTGCTGTGATGATAAAAAAAGGGTGCACACAAGTTGAACGGGTTTTAACCTGTGTCTGATGCTGCATATGAGAAGGACCTATGATATGTTGGTCTGAATTTGCAGCCACAATAATCTGACAGGGTAAAATGTTCTATTTAAATTATCTATTTGGGGTATTTCCATGAAATTTAAGGACATTTAACTCTAGCTATTGAAGTTTAAAAGTTATGTTGCTCAATGTAGTGAGTTGTAGCTCATTGATCCGAGACTGTAGCTGTAGCTGTGAAGTGGTAGCTGATTCCTATTCTGTTTGTGATATACGTGAGAGAACGTGGATAACTTTGAAGTACTAATGAATAACCACATGTGGCTGGCTGTTGCTGCCCATCTTGCTGGGGTCGGGGTCTTAATTGATACTAGCCATTGACCTGCTGTCTTGCTGGTTTGTGATTCAAATGATCTTTGACTTGCATTCTAAGGTGTGATTTATGTGGTCATGCCTTGCATTTTCAATCCATGTTGTCCTACTTAATTTCAACACATGAAGTTGATTCGTTGATCAGAAGTCAGTGATCATTTATTTTGAATGTTTTGTTTTTCTTAAGAAATTTAGGTTTTTAAACTTTTGGGAGCTTGCTGTAACCTTAGAAAGATGTATATCTTGTTTCCTTACTGTATGCCAAGGCCTGCAGCCATAGTTTGCATCGGACATCATGGATCTGGCATTCTGATGTATATTGCATCTTGATAATTTGGGAAGAATCAAGAATATCATGGTCATTGTCTCTGGGTTTTTGTTCTTTTTGAAATGTGCAACATTTAAATAGTCAGGGAAGAACGAAGGAATTTCTTGAAATTATTTCATGAGTCAGCAGACATAAATTATACTGTACACTTAACAATAGTAAGGGTTATCAGTCTCTTATAACCCTTGGGTTGTTTTCATCCGAGGCCCAAGTTCTGGTTTCCTGTCTTGGTGCAACTCTCTTCACCACTACTACTCTTCCGGTTGCTTTATCTAGGTCCAGAGGAGCCGTAATCAATTTCCTATTGAGTTTTTCACTCTTTTCAAGAGACGTCCTCATTGATATATCTAAATGTCTCTACCCCATTGACAATGGCTTGTGCATCACTACCCAAGCCATAGCATGGCGGAAGACCTGACTGTATGAAAATTAGTTTCAGATTTAAGAGTGGGGGTTTATGATATTATAGAATGTTGTGGTTGTTGACGATGCCGAGATTTGGGAAATATTAAGAGTGGGGTGGGCTGTTCGAGATATTGTTGAAGATGGGGAAGAATTTTGGAGGTGAAGAAATTGGAATGTGAGGTTTAGGGTTGTCAGGTTGTTTGGTTGATGATGTGGAAGGAGAAGGTGATCATGTTATTCGGAGTGGTGAAAATAGAGAGTGATGTGAAGTAGTTGCAAAAAAGTAGAGAGCAATGGATTTAATAGTAAATTCGTTACGGTAAAATAATTAGAAGTAATAACAAGATAATTATAGTCTGTGCATTGAGTTAAATTTCTGTTTAGGGAGCTTAGTTTTGATTTAAAAAATCGATTTGTGATGTCAAATTTTTAAAAGAAAATTTTCTTTCTTTCAAATCATATAATTCTCTAATATTTTATTTCTCTTAATTTTAAAATTTTAAATAAGTATGATAATGATATTTGTATTTCTACTTATTGTTTTGTTTAATAATAAATTTGTAAGATTATATGTGTACGAAGAAAAATATAATCATATTACAATATGTTAAATTATTTTTTAACCAATTTTTTGAATTAAAAAACAAAAATGTCTAATTAAATTATATTTTTACAAATTTATCTAAAATTTGGGTATATCAAGTCATGTATAACACGTGTATCACTTGTGGTAAATAAATTGACAATTTATTGAAAAAACACATGTAAACATTAAGCGTATAGGATGAAAATATGCGTATTATATAAAAACATGTGTAATAAATCTACAAATAACAATCGTTTTTTTGTGTGTTGCACATTCTTCTCTCACTTTTGAAAATTAATAAACACCCGTCCTATGGGTATCATGTGCATTGCATGCTACACTCTTTAGTTTTAAAAATTGGTAATATGCCCTTGTTTCAAACTTTTGTTAGTATATGTACTCTATACAAAATATGCGTGTAACACACGTAGTGGTCAGGTTATATATATATTTTTTATTTTGAGTTATATAATTAATTTTAAAATAATTTATACTCACTCTAGCACTATTATAACAATAAATTTCACCAAAATAATTAACAAAATTATCAAAAAACTCGAGGAAATCAATTTATTATCCTTTTATTCAAAGAAATATTAACTTTAGGTTCAAGGAAATCAATGTACTAAGTTATAGGAATTTAGATACATATAATTAACAAAAACAATTGATGAAGAGATAATATGCGTGCTATGCATTGGAATAATGTGTGAGTTATTTGATTTTTTTGATGATTTGTTTGTTATATGTACTGTAGGGTGTTTGTCCTATCAAATACTAAAAATTAGATAAATTCATAAAAGTGAGATTTTTTAGATATTTTTGTTTTTTAACTTTAAAAAATGATTAAATTAATTAATTTTACTTATAATAATAAACTTAAAAGAGGAAAAAGGTTAACTTCTTATTTGTCGATATAAACAGTCTGACCTATTCCACACAACAATGTCTCTAACACTTCTTAAAATCAATAATATTAAATAAAGTCTTCCAAGTTTATATGTTTAAGATGTACGAAGCAGTTGGACGGTTACATGGGAAAATAGTCTATATAAATAAAAAATTATTATTAACTTTTAAATTAGAAAACTAATTATGTGAATAATAATAAGAGACTACTAAAATAGTCTAATAGTCTTTCCTTGTTTATTCTTTCTTTCTCTCGGAGTTTTCCATTCCAGAGAACTTTCCATTAAACGATGTACATTTATACAGATAAAAAGAAATCATGAAACATACAGATAATAATAAATTTCATTCCAGGCAAGAAACCCAGTTCACAAATGCTACAGAAAATATATTTATCCAACAAAATATAATACAGCAACAAGTATAAGACAAGTGTTTACCCACTTGAGAGCGACTCTCTTCCACCAAGTGTCTGAATTATGGCTTCAAGAAGCTTAATTTCATTATCACGCTTTGAGATTTCTTCTTGCTTTGCACGTAACTCTTCCGTGTGTAATTCAAAAACCTCTGCAACCAAGAATATTATTTGTTAGATAAAGTTTGCAAAGTTTGTGAGAGACTCAATCTTTCATTTTTATTGTTTATAGACAATTGAGAAATAGCCTTTGACAGCCAACAGCTATAAAAAATGATGTTTAGATACCCAGTTGCGATTTGCTCCACTGTTGTTCTTAAAAGCATTTTTCAAAATCATATTCAGCAGGGTAGCTACCACCACAATATTAAGTAAGATGCACCACTACTGAAATCCTAAATCTTATTCCATAAATCATATTGCTTCTGTGGACATGAACAGCCAAGACAGATGGAAAACAGAGAAGCTTCTGCAGGATGTCTTCAAAAAGTCTTGGATTTAGAGTGGCAAACTGAGATGAAAATGTTTGTTATAATTGGGGATGATTTGAGCTGAGAGGTTTGATGTTTGGGGTTAGCTACACGGAAATAATTGGAAAAAAAAAGAAACTTGACCTTTTGTGTTTCCAAGCAGTCACGCACCCATTCACAATTTTAAATCTTACACGCCAAAAGACACTTGGCCTGAAGCCAATAGAAATAAGACCATACAATTATATTTAGACCAATGTTATGTGCACACATTTTTTATACTCAAATGATGTGTCATTATGTGATTAAGTGATTTTGAATTAATGACAAATTAATGATAAATTAACACCCAATTACATGATGACTCATCATCTTGGTAAACAAAATATATACAAAAAGTGTATACTTTCAACATAGCCCCTCATGAGCACTTGCACATCATTTAATTCATACAATTGCTGATTTGAGCAAAAGATGAATTGGTGAGCAGGACTGTAATACCAAGTACAGAAGTTAATTGAGACAATAGACTGCGGCAAGACTTAGGCTGATTATTTGTTGTGATATGTAAGGGATTTGAATGCAAGAATTTTCTTGAGAATAAATATAATAATGGAAAGTGATAATCCATTTGATATGACATAATCAACTAATATAATGAAACAACACCCAGAAATGACATTAGGACTATTCCTGTGACCAAATTATGAAAAAGAGAAACAGTTTGATATTGGAATATGGTTTTGGGATAACACACTAAAATAGTCACGTAGAAGTTGCTTTCAGGTTACCATGTCCCCTTGAACAGCACATATGGATTTTTATGCTCCTAATGGTAGCACATTTAGAAACCATTAAGAGTTTCAGAACAAGGGAGTATAGAGTTCTTAAAAGAGGACCATCAAATAACATGAGTAGACATAGCCAAAGCTACAAGAAATTGCAAAAGTAAGGATAATAATGTAGGAAAATTAGGGGCAACCAGCTTAAGCTATTAAGGTTAATATATTTACTTCATTACTAACGTAAGATTTTTTCTACAATGTTTTAGTATCTGTTCTCTGATTATGAGTTTAGTTTATCAAAGCTATGTTTCCTATAATTTCTCACCTTTTATCACTATGACTAAATTAATTCTATGATTCCAAAGTTTTATCAACTTACTAATTAAACATGTGTTTTTTTCATAATGAACTTTTTAATTTTGTTCTCAAGTAATGTGTTAGCTTACTCCATTCATCTCTCATTCCTGTTCTATCAGATAATTAGAAAAAAAAGCAGCTCAAATTGATATATCAAACTCCTTAATAATCAAACTTACACATTAATAATTAAGCTCTCTACAATTCTAAATCAAAGAAATCTATTGAAACCTAAGCCCCAATTGTTTTTGTGTTATGCTTTTTTCATTTTCAAAATCAGATATAGATCACGGAGGTATTCGATAATGGATCTGAAAAATAAGATATCTGGACCAGGGAAAATTCATTTATCATGAAAACGGCATGGAAGTGACAAATGGTTGAAAGAGATGTTAGCATTCTTTAAAAACAAGCCTTCTCAAAGACAACTCTTCTTGAAAATAGTTTTTCAACAAAAATCTCTCCCACAGCCAAAAAAATGTTGTTATGCAAGTGTACGGAGATTTGACAGCAAAGTTATTGGTACAGTTAAAGATTCAGAAGGATCTTCTAGCATTTTGGTTTTCATTTTTATATTCAAGATTAGGTATTTACTTCACACAAAAATGAAGGATAAAAAAAAATAAAAAATGGTGGGCTTGTATTTTGTAGTGCTTTTGGATTTTGATTTTTGTGGGAAAAAGTCAAATGGCAACCAAAGAATTTATGAGGCATGATCTACGAGAGATAGGCGACATACAATGGATATTTTGAAATATTAACAAAGGAAAGCTAGTAGTGGCCCTCAGTTTAATCAACGTTGAAACTTGAATTGTAAAGGGGTTTATAGCTAGAGGTTGAATCTATGGTTTCAGACTAGGAATTGATTTTTAAGTTACTTTGCAGCTTGGAGCAGAGGTTATCAGGAAAAATCTTACTAAATTAAAAAACTAAAGAACATCCAAAATCAGTGATCTAAGAAAATTAAATAGTGTTAAAAGAATAAGGAAAGCACTTTAAATTCAACATTGCACAATATTTTGAAACATAGTAGCATTTTGTTTAAAGTAGTCTACCAAAAAAAATTTTGCTAGACTCGTATTCCTATTTTTTTCCCTAGCTCTATTATCATATAAGTTTTAAGTGATTTTATTCTTCTGGTACTGTTACTGGAAATGCTAGTAGACGCTCTTAAATATTGAAAACATCATATTTAATTTCTCATTTTAATTTTTTTTTTTTTTTAAGATTTGAAATGGATTAATTGCTTTCATATACACAAATGGGGTTTGAAGACCTCTCCTACCTTTAGTTCAAATAGAAGCTGACACTTATACTTTCAAACACAATATAAGCCTTGATCGGAATTTATGAAACTCATTAGAAAACTCTGTGGAACTATCATAATCATCCCTCTTTTAGAAAAAAAACTCCCATGCCAGAGAAGTTAGATCCTTAAATTATAAATATAAAGCCTTGTAAATCGCCAATAACTCATGATAGGCACATGACCCAAAAGTCTTCAAAATAGCCACTTCCAAGAAAGCAATGGAAAACCACAACATTCCAAAAAGTAGCACTCAATTTAACTATCAAACCAAAAAAATTATGACTAAACTAACCACCAAGGACCATTATTTCTAAATTACAACGTTTTTGTCTTTGGGTGCACCACAGTTTTAGATCTTGGCTTCTAAAGTGGTTACTTTTACTCTGTAAACCAGATATTGATGCAGCATTACTTTTCCCTAGTTGAAAATAACTTGATGAAGCACTCACATGGATATTGTCCCTGTGTTCTTTTGGACAATGAATAGATCCTTATTTGATGCAAATGTCATACTACCTTGTGACATACAAGAGTACATACCTCTTGTTCAATAATTTATAGAAAAAATAAATTACCCCAATGCTTTCATTATACAAATTACATGTTAGAATTAAAAGAGATTTCATTCACCTAGATTTACTTTGATTATATGCCTATGTGTGCTTATTGGTCAGCAGTTTATAAGGTGTAACCCAAAAAAAAAAAAAAAAAAAAAAAAAAGCAAACAACAACAATTTAAAAACATTAATGCAGGATTTCTTCCCTTCTTTAATCAAGATCTATTTGTCAAGATATATAAGAATTCAAGACTACACATACTTGTTGTATTCTCAAGCTCTCTAGTAATCTCTTGTGCACGTAATTCAGCAGCCTTCTGTGCTGCCTCAGCCTGTCTTTTCTCTGAACGAGCATGAGCAGCAGCTGTAATGGCAGCATCTAGCTCTCTTTCCAGAGTCTCCACTCTTTGCTCAAGAACCTATAAGCAAAAGATAGCTAAAATTAAGCATGTTTGTAGTTTCTGGACAATACTTTCAGATGCGAGCAGTGAAAAAATTTAGAAATGCAGCAGCATGCTAAAAAGTACAGTTTACATCCAGTTTCAATCCTAAAAACATCTTGGTGTCCTCAAAGAAATTTTTTTAAAGGGATCAGTGTTATGTTTATTTTCACCAATTTGCCATTAAATCAAACCATCTAATCAGTATTAGGTGTAAATCACAAGATCAATGACGATAAAAGAATTCATATGGTACAATTAAATAAAATTATTAAAGCAATCAATTAAAATAGAAGATCGGTGAAGGATGAACTAATGCTTTGTGTGGATCGATCAATCAATCAAGAACAAGAAAATCTTACTTCAAAGCCCACAAATCAAACCTATCAAAAAGAAGAAAGAATACCAGCAACAGAATGATTATGCATCTCACAACAGTTGACTAAAATGGTCAAAGTACCATTTTGCAAAATTGAAAACTTAAAATAGAAAATCTAGAAAGATACTAACTTAGCGGACAGATGTACCACATATGAAAATCACAGATTGTAGAATTGTTATCAAGACTAGACTACCTGCATCAATAGAAACACATACACAAGCTCTAAAACAATCACACATCGGCATAGCTAAAAAGATTTGGAAAAATGATATCACCAACCTACAAATTCACAAACAAACCAAGAACCAGCCAATATTATTTGCAAGATCAACTTTAAACAACTAACTTAATTGAACTGACAAGAGCAGATACCTCACTTGATCTCAGCCAAAACCCAAGTATCCACTTATATCAATCAAATAAACATATTCAAGAGCATAGAAAAAATTAAATATAGAGATAAACATAGAATAACACTGCAATAAATAAACCAAAAGACCTACTTTAAACATAATTGCAGAGTAACCCACAAAAAAAAAAAAAAAAAAAAATTCATGAATCATAACAATAACAAATGAATTGAAATTTAGTGCACTGACTTTGATGGTTCTAGCTTGTTCAGAGGTGAGAGAGGCTTTGGCGAAGGTCTCTTCATCAACAAAAACAGCTTTTTTGAGAAGGAGTTTTTGGAGAGACTCCAAATTGGAAGACATCTCCGTCAGATTTGCAATGGCTCCTCTCCATCTCTCTTCGCTTCCTTTGTTCTTCCCCTTCTCTTGCTCCATTTGTTTGTTTGAGAATTTCACAGACAAGAAAATGAAAGATGGGGCTAATCACATTTTCAAACCACCCCCATAGCTTACAAAGCATAGCTTCTCTTTCCCTTATGGCTGTTGGGCTGGGCTAATTGAAAATAATTCTATTTTAGTGGCATTATTTCAGCACAAGTGTGGTTGGTTTTTAGTATTCATGGCTGGGCCAGTCTCGTTGGAGAACTCTTAAGAGACACTTCCGTGGCAAATTACCATTTTATTTTTAAAAAACTAATAGAAATTAGAAATTTTAGATAGAAACGTGAAGAAAATCATATTTTTGTCATTGGTGAAATGCTGAATATAAAAATAGAAAATTAATTAAAATTTTAAATTGATTTTATAAAATTATTCTGTAAAATGATTAAAATTTTTTTATAATAAAAAATTTAACTCAAAGATTTATAATAATTTAAAGTTTCAATTTCAAACCTCTATAACTTGAAACGAGAGTTTCTTATAGAATTGAGCTCTTATTAAATAGGATTTTGTCTTTTTATAATATAAAAAACTGGTTCAAAAACCCTTAAGTATTTATTGGTGTGACATATTATTAAAATCTCCTCACTTATAAATTTATTCATTATCCACCAATATTCAAAATAAAAAACAAGATTTTAAAAGTATAAATATAGTATTTAAAATTTTTAAGATTTTATTGATATTTTATTTAAATCTAGTGTTGAGTTTGTAAAATTTTTAAGTTGATTATCTTCAAGCTCAAACTCAAGCTCAATTCAATTTATACCTTTAAACATAAAAAAAATAAATTTTATTCAAAATAATATATATTTGAAACTACAAATAAAAAAAAATATGATGTTATTAATTAGAATAATATATACACAAGACTAAAGGTCAACAAATAAAGTAACAAAAATGTTTACCCATAATATTAAAAAGAATCTCATAAAAGGACAATACAATGTTGAAAAAACTTTTATGTAGATCGATACACACGAATAACCTTCTCATAGCCTATAGTGCAAAAATATATATAATACAATGAGCTTGATGACATCCTCTTCCCCATCCTCCCATGCACCTACCTCGAAAATCAAGATCAGATCCTCAATAACTTATTGAACTACATCGTGAAAAAAAAAAAAAAATCTCCTTGAGATAGTTTGCCCTCCAAATCCAAGAAGACTTGAAAGCAGGTGTTGCAGAATGGTTTCTTTTGATTCTTAATAAGCTTTTCATATGACTTCATTATCATCATCATGTCTTTGTGGCCTCGGATTAAACTTTCAAGAAGTCACAACAATTAAAATAGAAACCCTTAAAATATATGAATTAATTAATTAATCTAATAATTACTATTATTTTTATTTGGGAATCCCTCGGTATAAAAGGAAACAGTAACAGAGAAGTGTAGCAGAGAGATGAGAGTGCGGTGGCTGCAACGAAAATGGAGAACAGTGTATTCGTCGTGTCCAATTCTGAGAGGATGTCGAGGGTTTCGATCAGATGCAGCTCTTGAAGCAATAGCCAAAGCTGGTGAAGACAGAGTACAAAACTTGGTGCTATACAATTACCCATCTTTTTCAGGGGCCTTCTCAGCTCTCTTTGCTCATCTTTTCCACTCTCGCCTCTGTATACCTTGCCTCATCTTGCCTTTCTCTTCCGTTGAACCCTTCAGGTTACAACTTTTTGCACTTGGCGGGCCCCCCTTTTTAAATTATTCCTTCATCACTCTTATAAATCTGCTCAATTTAGTTTCTGCAACTGTTAAAATGTAGACAAATGTTAAAATTATTATTATTATTATTATTATTTAGTTTGGTCTAAGAAATTGATCAAATCTCAATTAACGAAATTGAACAGCGTGTAAGGGTAACCCTCATTGTTTAAGTAAGATTTTCCCTATTCTTCTATTTATTTATTTTACTTTTTAGCTTTTGTTTCTTATCATTGGATGAATTCTTAGACTGATTACTTGTTTTAATTATAGAGTTGAGGATTTGTGCATTGATGGGCTTGAGAGAGTTTATCTCCTTGATTTTCTTGGTCCAAAAGGATTTGCCGCACAACTTTCACAGCAATATACGTGCGAGTAAGCTAAACATAATATATTATGATACGATGATCATATATCTTTTTTATTTGTATAGTATTTTGAGGATGCAGATTGAATCATGGTTTAATAGTTTATTCATTTAGGGTGATTGGCTTCAATCATCGAAAATCTGCACTTGCACAGATTAAGGAGGATCACCCCAAGGAAGTCACATTTTATACTGACCTTGAGAAGAGTAGCTCAACTGCTGTATATGAATTTTTCTCTTCCAAGCTTCTAGAAATGAATCCTGTTGATGTAGGTAGAGAAATTCCTCTCACTTTAACAGAGTTTATTGAAGTTATCATATGAAATAATGTCTATTGATTATAATTAGGGGGAAGTTTCCAGTATACTGAATTCAGATGAGCAGGATCGTCTGAAAATTGTTCTTAAGTACATTGAAGATATGGATCTTCGTCGATGGAACTTGCCAGACATAACTGCTTTCAGGATTGGGCTAAATGAATGGCGCTCAAAGTTGAATCTCATTACTAATCCATATATGTATGAACAGGTTCAGTGGTTGGAAATTTATGGGTCTTTTCTTTTTTTACACTTTTTTATGGTTATATGAGACTGATTAATGTTATAAGTTTTATATTATGTTCAAGACGATGGTTAATTGGCAGCTGGTTGGGACAGAAATAAGAGTTATGGTTTGAGGATAGCGATGAATGAATTATATGTATGTGGCAAGCGTACATAGACAGCTTGGGCCAAATTTAAAATAATAACGGATAAAAACAGTAGGTGACTGTATTGTGATGATGATTGAGAAGTCACACAAAGAAATTTAACCTATGAGCATGTTTTACATTGTTTATCTTAATTCTACATACCTTAAGATTACTGCTGAGTGATTATGCAATTATTTAGAATGAGGCCCAAAAGATAGCTAGGCTCTCAAAATATTTGTTCCTTTGTCACTTAAATCTGTTGAATGTAGATGTGGGTTATTGGGATGAGTGCCACCGATATTCTCTGCACCATATATCGCTATCCATAGTTTTAATAAAAATAACTATGTCATTAAGTACATGTGAAATGGACATGAGGATGTGTTATTTTATTTTTGAATTATTTCTCTCCCTTCATCTACATTTGATATGATCTCAATATATTGTTCATACTTCATTCCTGAAATTCTAATTTCTTGTATTTAGCAGTTATTGGAGATAAGTGCCACTGATCTGATTTCAAAGGGAAATTCCTACATTTCTGCTCGCCAAAGTGCTGCAAATAAATTATTGGACAAAGTTTTTCGAGTTAAGTTGGGCAGAGGTTTATATGGAGAATGCCTGGTAATTATGTCATAATATTTTGAATAGCGGTTCCCTTACTACATTTTTTATGAAAAGACTTTTAGTTTTGTAATTTGGATTTGCATTGACTATTTTCATACTTAACTCATTAGATATTATCTGCTTCATGCTCTTTGCACTTGGTACACTTAATACATGACAAACACTTGGCTTTCTTTTTCTTTTCTCAATCTCTTTCGACACATGCGATGTTTCTTTTTAAGTTGTTTCTCCTTTCGTTATTCTGGTTGTAAGGCAGTTAGAGCAGATGGGAGTTCTAACTTGAGTGATGAAATTGGCAAGCAACTTAGTGTGAAGAGTGCTGCAGCGGGGCTTAGGTAATTTTCTTGCCTAGACCTTAATAGTGTGAAGAGTGCTGCAGCTGGGATTTGTCTTGGTCTTTTATCTAGTTTTCGAGGCTGTTTTCTTTGTCATATGTTTGTTGGCCAGCTTTGTTTTAACACAGCTTACAAATCAAGTGGGTTAGGTCCCCATGGGCAATCTTGATCATGCCCTGCCTGTTGCAGTGACTCATTTAAAGAAGTTGTTTGTTTCTTTACATCATCTATGAAACTTGCTCACCAATTAACAGTTTCTTTGGTTGTGGTATAATCAAAACATTTATCATCTTAGAAAAAGTGTGTTGATGATTTCAGGCCCATAGGAGCTGTTATACACATGCAGCGGAATAATCTTAAGATGTGCTTAAGGAGTACAGACAGTGCTACTGATACTTCTGAGATTGCAAAGGTATGGAAATTAGAGTCGATGGCATTTCATATTTTGCTTCATTAAATGTGAATATTTTGGGATAAACTTGTAACCCAAGCACTCTTGTGTCCTAAAATATTCAGGCATATGGTGGAGGTGGCTCTGCAAGTTCTAGCTCTTTCATCATAAGAATGGATGAGTATAATATGTGGCTTTCAGTAAATAAATCATGATGACCTCAAGGTGCAGCATGTCTTTCTAGTAGATTACCATTTCACTTCCTTTATCAACCCTTCCGTTTGTAGTATCATGATGATTTTCATCAATGAATACATATTGATGGTAGTTGAAGCCTAGAAACTTAAATGTGATATTAGGTTCATTTTGTTGTATTATTAGGATTAGAGAATAGAGAAGAAAAAATTGGAAAAAGTTTCTAGAATAGTTTTACATTGAGTTAACCTACTCATATGTAGTGTGAGGGATTAACAAGAGATTTTACATATGATACAACTAAGCAAACTTGATGCTCCAGACATTGGCACAAGTTCAGACTGACAAGAGATTTCATCAAGCCTGGTTAAAATGTTTAAATAAATATTAAACATTCAATTTATATCTGAAGACATAGAAATTATGGAATTGAGTCAATTTGACTGCATATTATTTGAGAATTTTATGGAATAATCAACTTGCACACTCTTCCTTTTTCGACATTGTCATTTTGTTGTCGTTTCTTCGTCTCCAACAATAATTTCATTGAGATTGAGCCATTCTCTCTACATAAATATCTTTCCTTTTCGATGACATGTTGATCTTCTCTTGCATCTGCTTTGACTTCAAGACACTAAGCTGAAACCATGTAGCTTCTCAATCACAATTTCTTTGTTATGATCTCTGGCTCATTTATTTGAAATTTAGTAGCCATCATCCTAGATTTCCATGAAACAGAGTCATTTTTTCATCTTTGATTTGTTTTTGACTAAGTCACCATATATTCCTAAAGCCATCTTCTTGTAAGTTGGTGTTTTGGACTGTGTTAATTTAGGTTGTTTTCTGCCACATTAGCTTTTGGTTGGTTGGTGATGAGATTGAACATAAAGGACATTGTTATTATGATTCAATTTTTGTATCTCTCTGTCTAGTCACCTTTCGGGAGAACAAAAAATTTGTGGAGTTGTTGTAATACCAATTGGTATGTCTCAAGTTAAATCAGTTATTCTAAGTTTATTTATGATTTATTGGTTATATTGTGACTAGAGTTGGGCTAAGTTAGTGTTTGAAATAGGGATAAAATGATTGTTCTAATAGGAAGAAAGTTCGCTGTATAATCAAAAGTAATATTCCAAAAAGACGAATACACATTCGAAATTAGGGATGATAACCTCGATGGAACACCTGTTTCGATAGAGAGGGACACCCATTCCATTGGTTATCAGATGGTTACTGGGTTGTTTACAAGCTAAAATGAGCATTCGTTTTAATTTACACTATTTGCTTGCCAATTGTTTCCAAAATTTTTCCAAAAACCTATTCAATTTGATGGTATTGAGTAAATTTATATAACCACCCAAAATTTATATATATATATATATATATATATATATATATATATATTATATCTTCAAGAATAAAAAAAACAAAAATCATTTCAAAATCAATATTAATTAAAAAAACCTAAACTCTAAATAAAAGTAATCCTCTGTAAAATTTCTGTCTTGTGCTAAATCATTTGTCCTAAAAAGTATCTTAAGTCCTAATAATTGAGTTACAAAACTTGATAAAGATAAAAAATGATTTATCATATCATTATAAATTAAGATCAATATGTTTTTTACAACTAAAAAAAAAATGAGAGCCAAAATATTAATACAAAATTGTTCAAGTATAAATTTAAAAATAATTCTAATCAGGTCATCAATATGAATTATCGATTCCAAACATTAACAAATTGAAAGTAAAATAATGAGATATAAAAGTTGAAAAGAAAAATTTTGGGGGGTGTAAGAGAATTATAATTTTGGAAAAAGTTGTTTTATGCATTAGATAAAATAATGTTGTTTTATAATTTATTAAATAAAAAATTTAAGAAAATTACATAAATATATAAAAAATGTATTTTATATATTATAAATTTAAAACAATATAATAAAACATGTTTCCGTACGGTTCTGTCTTGAAAGAGTGGAAAGCGATTCTTTTGTAACAATGTAAAAGATATGCAAGTTTTCATCTTTTTCGGTTTTTGACTCATTTCTCTTAAATTTGGCTTGGATATAAAGAAACTTCATCGCCTTTGAAAATTCATGTTAAGTCAGAAACATATATAATGGAATTTTCCTTATTTTAACCATAGTTTAATATCCATTGAAATCACCTCAACCTTAGATTCTAATTTAAGTGAAATGGAAACACAACCAGAAACGAAGAAGTTGGTTTTTAGTTGTCTCTCTAAAAGTTCTGTCCCTGTTTTCACTCCTTCACCCACAATTCATTCAAGTAAAAACACTACTATTAGATAATGGAAAAGGATGAGATAGTTTATTAATTTGAAACTTTTTGGTTGGAATGGGTGGGTGGGGAAGATTCAGAGAAACTACACAATCATCTTTGCACGCTTCTTTGTTTTCTCCGACAATATTTTTTTATTGTAGTGTCCTTTCAAATTAATTGTGTAATGCTGATTAATCTCATTTGAAAATTTCAAGATTGTCTTGTTGATACTCCATATTGAAGAAAGCAGCGGCAAAGGACTCTGGTCTTTTGATTATGATCTGGGTTTTCTTAGGCCATTTGTGCCGTATTTTAAGATTTCTAATGAGGTAAAATACATAAAATTGGAGTTTTTTCGTTGGTGAATGTGTTCTACATATGATTGCATGAGTTGTATAGGTTTTGAAAATGTGAATATTCGTTGCTTTCAGGGAATTAATCAATGGTCAACTTTGAAAACTTGGTGGGTTGAATGGATTAATCTGATTGCTGAATAATTCTGATCTGGGTTGTTAGTTATTGGATCTATAGAGTTGGTTATATCTAGTATTGAGGTGCTTAGGATAGTTTGATTTGAAAACACCTTCTGATTATATATTGTTGAATTATTTTGATTTATAATCATTATTATCAAATAAAGCTGTAAGTTGAATGAAGTCATGGAACAAGAAGAGCCATTTGGTGATGGGGAAGAAAATGATAGATTAAATTCTGAGGCAACTCGTCGTATGGAATCGCGGATGTACCAACATAGGCATTTTCCAGCCATGGTGAGACAAAAAGCATATATATTTGATGGAGTGGGGGGCTATTATAATAAGGAATGGGACCTTACAGAAGGTATAGGAAATGAATTTTGTTGGTACCATGTTGAACTTTCGAAAGGAAACCAAAAGCTTGCTCAATCTGCACAATACCTTATAAATGTCCTTTGCCCACCTTTGAAGCTTCAAGACATTCTTTCACTTGTCAGCAATGGACCATTTTGTGGCCATGTTGATGGGGCACTTGTATTTAGAGTTAATTCTCACGGTCCTGGCTCTAGCAATTTCACATTTAGAATTGCTGCTAGAGTTACACAGAATTCTGTCATTACTGTGTCGTTGGGTCGTGTTCCTAGGCTGGGTTTTTCACGTACTGGTCATTCCCTTCTTTCTGAGATTCCTAGTGTGGAGAGTCCCTCAAATGGTATAGATGAGCCAAAGGAAGGAAGTGGGATTGTAATAAGGGAGCATGTCCTTGAATTCTTGTTGACAATGAATCATTCCGAGGAAGCTGATAATCCAGTTCCAAGATCTGTCTCGAATCTTGTTGTTCACATTGTTGATACACATATTGATCACCTTCAAGATGTTGTGACTAAAACAGAGATTGAGCTGGATTCTGTGGAGCTTGAATTGGATAAAGGTCAGTTTAGTTTAAACAATCTGTGGTTTATCCTACATACTATAAGTTGTTGCATGTCTTGTGATCAGATTATGTCTACAGAAAACTTAGTGCTTTTTTTGGTCATTAAGATTTTAATTAAAAATACTCTTTGGTTTCATGCTTGTCTTAATGTAATGTTTGCTCGGCATATCTAACCATATTGAGGTGGTTATTAATTTGGCTGACCTTGACACATCTTTGAAATTTGGTAGCATCTATGGGTATAATTTCATATACCCTTAGACATATATTTTGTTATTCTCACTTAATAGGGTTCTTGTATCTTCAATCCATTTTGGGCCGACTTGACAAGTGTCGAAACAAATTAGTGGCTTCCAAGAAATCTGGCTTTGGACCTAAGTGATATGAGAACTCTTAATTATTGAAACATCAGAAAAAAGTGGTCATTTTGTTAGAAAATTGGTAATTCTGACTTATTCTATATCTGCATGCTTGAAAACAAGCCATAATCATGTATCCTAGAGGTTATTTCTTTTCAAACATTAGCCTTCTCAGTGTACATCATAATTATATTATGAACATAGGTTACCATTTTACTTTGTTCATCATATTTCCCCTCAATGAGCATCCACTTAATCAACTTGAGAAAAGGTAATGCTAACTTTTTTACATCTTTTTTTGTTTCCTGGCTACTATTTTGCCATGTATAGATAGAACTCAGTCCTTAGGTTTAGTCGTGTAACGTAAGCCACCTTCTACAATTTTTCTTCCTTTCTTTTTTTCCTGGACCATGTGATAGGTGTGGACAGATTAAATTTCAGTCTTATTTTGTGTCGAAAGACAGACTTGTTGAGGATATTTTGTTGTTAATGTTGATTTTGATGAGGTTTACATAAAGATTGGAAGTGATCATATTGAATTGAATCTAATGCTGCATAGAGTGAATCAACACTATTAAATTGATAAGAGATTAATTCAATAATTGCTATGGTTATTCATGAAGCATACATGCTCAATTCATTGTTATTCTCAACTTAAATTACCGTGGTATATTATTTGCAAAGGGAGAGTTAAGACTAAGAAATGGTTAGGCATATCATATTATGCTGTCAATTCAGCAGACCATTAATTGGACTTCACAAATCCATACATACAGGTTTAGCACTTCATGAACTTAACTGGTATTTAAGTTTCTTTCCATCTTCTTTTAATGCATAATTAGTTTCTCTTCCAAGTTCATAATGTTCTGTTTGAACTAGTATTTTCTACTCATGAGATGAACTTACTTGATACTTGTGTTTTATCACAGGTGGTTTTGCTTTAAAGAAAAAAATGCTGGATGACAGAAGATTTCCCAAAATGCTTCTTAATTTGCAGCGCCTCCTGCAGGTAATTTTTGGCCCTCACCTATCTATTTAAAAGGCCATGCATGGAAGCAAAGAAGAGTTATCATCAAATTTTAATATACTTGGGATATTCATAGTTGGCCTTTGACAGCAAGGTTGGTTCAAAAACTCAAGTACCTGACAAGAATCAATAGATTCCTCCAACACTTGAGCTAAAAAGGCTAAGCCCACAGTCCTTTGATAAATGAAGAAGTCCAATTCTTTTGGGGTTCTGCTCGTCATGGCAGTAACTTTATGAGTTGAGAATAAAGTGTTTTTCTGCTGGAAATCTGGATTAGTGGTCTCTTGAAGTCCATCCTAACATCTAAAAATCCATTTTGTCTAATGATATTATTTGTTATTAAATTTGGAAAATAGATTTTATACTTCCAGAATTAATACCAGATGCATTTAATGGCTTTTAAATTTATTTTCCTTGGGCTGCAGGTGATTGCACATGGGGAGCAAGTATTTCCACGGGTCAAAGAAAAGTGTGCATCAAAAGATTGGTTTGCCGCTGAAGATGTTAACGCCCTAGAAGAGTTAGTTGGCCGGCTTAGAAGATTAAAAGATAATGTGGGTTTTATAGTAAATCGTGTCACGGCAATTCAGGCTGGTCTGGATAGTTGGCAGTCCGAACAAATAAACAGAAAGTTGTATTATCTATCATTTCTTTCAATAGTATTCCTTCCTTTATCTATCATCACCGGAGGTAAACTCTCTTTTCAATCTGAAGTTTTGCTACTGTAAAACCCTAGAGGCATCACTATGGTTGCAATTAATAAGTATCCTGCATTTGTATCAGTGTTTGGAATGAATGTGGGAGGAGTTCCATGGACAGGGCAGACAGACCCACAGCTCAAAGATGGTTTCCGCAATGTCATGTTTCTCTGTCTGGCAATGCTACTTCTGGTTCTACTATGCTTCATTTTCCCATATCTTTATACCCAAATCCTTGCTTGGCAGAGGGGAAGGGCTCTGAGAAGAAGTTGGTCTGTCAACAGCAAATCATTCCTTAAGAGATCAGATGGAGTTCAAGTTCAAGAAAGGGGGGGATATCTTAGAATCTGAAAATAGAAAGGAAATGTATAGTATCATTGTGGTACATTTCCCTTTAAACCTTCTTCATTTCGCAATTGCGGCACATGCCAGTATCTACCATTCTTTTTCATCTCAAATTCTCTTTTTGTACCAGAAATTTACCATCTTGCTTCTCAAACAAATTTGGTTTTTTTCCTGGTTCTTGACTGAGTACAGCAAGACAGGTGGAGTTATCATGTAGGAGGGTTCGCCAAATTTTTTCTGGAGTTGAAGTGGATTTTAGATTTTTTCTCTTCAATTCTATGAATTTGACCAGATTGTACAGATTGTTATGAACTTGTGCATGTGAAAAAACTGTATTTGAAGAGTTGTAATTTTGGTGGCAAGACTTGAATGACCTCTCTGATGTTGACCCATTTTGATAGGATGACTTGAGGGATATTTCTGGAAATTAAAACCCCTTTCCCAAGAAAAGCTTTCCCTTCCTGCAACGTGGCAATACTTGAAACAATCGAAATCAATCACGCATACGACACCGTTTAGCGAACGGCATCTGCTTTAGATGCAAGTCTAGAACCTTCAACACAGTCCGTTCTCAGCCGCAAAAACAGGTTATTTTTTACACCCCTATATTTTCTGTTTATTTTGAAAAATCTAAGTAATTTAATAAATCCATACAAACTCCATGTCAACTCATAAATCTTTTACGTAAATTCATTTTCAGGAAGAAGGATATACCAAAGAACTCATATTTTACAGATTAACATAAATTTATAGGATGTTAATATTCTTACAATTTGAGGGCGTAACTGATAAAATCCAAAAGGGCGGGGGATTTCTAAGAGTCTTACAATTTGTAGGACTGAAATGAGTTAACTCAATGCAATTTCTATAAATTTACCCACAAACAGCATTTTAAACCCTAGTCCAAAACCCTTTTGTTTCTGTCAGTCTCTCCTAGTACAGAAAAACGTCGTTAGCTCATGGCCGCTGCAGCTTTGCTCCGTTCAATCCGACGCCGTGACGTCGTTTCTGCCCCTATCTCCGCCTATAGATGCGTAAGTATCGAAATCCTCAACCACTGAACTTTTTTTTTATTTGGTTTTAATCTTATGATTCTGATTGATCTATATAACATGTTCCACTACTTGCTCAATTTGGGCTACAAATTGCATAAGACGTCAAGTTTTAGCCTCTGATTCCTTGTTGCAGTTGAGTGTTATTAAGTGTGTGTCATTCAATATTGAATGTTCAAATAACATAATAATTAGGAGGTCTAAGAAGCAACATAGTCTTTATGGGATGATAATTCAGACATAACCTTGCTGTACTCTTTCGAACTAGTATACTTGCTAGTAAATTGAGGTTTAGGTCATACAATTCTCAACATCACTCATATGCCCTTTTGTCGATCTTTAGATCCTTTCGTTTTTTATTCATTTATTGTGTTTGTTTACCTCTTTAATGCCTGTGATGATGATGATGATGATGATGATACTTAAATGCTTATGTGCTCACTTGCTTTCTTAATATTTGTGATGATAAGGGTGTTAATCGGCTGAATTTCTTTGATGTTTTAGGGATTTTTTAATCTATATATTTAGCAAATTTTTGTAGCAACTAGTGCAGTCTTAACATTTGAGTTTCTTCTTCAAATTATATTGATGTTGTGAATTCATGATCTATATGTTTTTCAGCCATGTTTTATTTTCGAGCAATGCTATTTACATGTGTTTGGGTGTTAATTTAATTCAAAAAATTACTTAATCACATGATGTCATCTCATTCAAGTACAAGTGGGTACTCAATGTGTGTATATGATTTTTGTTTGAATTTTTGTCTCTTGCATTGAGGCTTAGGATCAGAAGATGTATGAAGCCTTACATATGTGATTGCCTTCTTGAATTTGACTATCTATTGATTTTAATTGTTTTTACAGTTGACTAACAGTGTCAAGCCCTCATGGACTCCTTCTAATCTGGGCAATAGCTGGGCTAGTTTGGCAAGACCTTTCAGGTACCATGGGTTTGGCATGTCTTATGAAAACTTTCATTTCGTCCGTCCATTCTAAAATATTTTTGTGACTTTGCTGGCCATAGTTCTAAGCCTGCTGGTAATGATGTTATTGGGATTGATTTGGGAACCACTAATTCATGCGTTGCTGTCATGGAGGGAAAGGTATGTGTCTGTTTTGTGTCTTGATTTGTTAAGAGGGCTTGATGTTGTAGATTGTTTCTGAACATGCTCCCCTTTGTGTGCATAGAATCCCAAAGTTATTGAGAATTCTGAAGGAGCACGGACCACACCATCAGTGGTAGCTTTCAATAATAAGGGAGAGCTTCTTGTTGGTACACCTGCAAAACGACAGGCTGTGACCAACCCAACCAACACAGTGTATGGGACAAAGCGTCTCATTGGTAGAAGATTTGATGATCCCCAGACACAGAAAGAAATGAAGATGGTTCCATTTAAGATAGTCAGGGCCCCCAATGGAGATGCATGGGTTGAAGCCAATGGACAGCAGTATTCTCCAAGTCAGATTGGAGCCTTTATTCTGACCAAGATGAAGGAAACAGCAGAATCCTATCTTGGAAAGTCAGTTTCAAAGGCTGTGATCACTGTTCCAGCTTATTTCAATGATGCTCAGAGGCAAGCAACAAAAGATGCTGGTAGAATTGCTGGTCTTGATGTTCAAAGAATTATTAATGAGCCAACTGCTGCTGCACTTTCGTATGGCATGAACAACAAGGAGGGCCTGATTGCTGTTTTTGATCTTGGTGGTGGAACATTTGATGTTTCAATTCTTGAGATCTCCAATGGTGTTTTTGAGGTATAAATCATATTTAATGTTTATGGTACTTTATTGTGTTAGTTCAGGTGGTGCTAATGATTATCTTATCCAGGTGAAAGCAACAAACGGGGACACATTCTTGGGTGGAGAGGACTTTGACAATGCTTTGTTGGAGTTCTTAGTGAGTGAATTCAAGAGAACAGAGAGCATTGATCTTTCGAAGGACAGACTTGCCTTGCAGAGGCTTCGTGAGGCAGCCGAGAAGGCAAAAATAGAGCTTTCATCAACATCCCAGACTGAAATTAATCTCCCATTTATTACTGCTGACTCATCTGGTGCAAAGCATTTGAATATAACTTTAACCAGATCTAAGTTTGAATCCTTGGTCGATCATTTGATAGAGAGGACTAAGCCCCCTTGCAAGAACTGTTTAAAAGATGCCAACATTACTATCAAGGATGTTGATGAGGTTCTTCTTGTTGGAGGCATGACTAGGGTACCTAAGGTCCAAGAAGTAGTTTCTCAGATCTTTGGAAAGAGCCCAAGCAAGGGAGTGAATCCTGATGAGGCAGTTGCCCTTGGGGCAGCTATCCAAGGTGGTATTCTTCGGGGGGATGTTAAAGAGTTGCTTCTCCTGGATGTAACACCTCTGTCACTTGGTATTGAGACACTTGGTGGTATCTTCACGAGGCTCATAAACCGTAACACAACAATTCCGACAAAGAAGAGTCAGGTAAGTGATTATTTAGAGCAATGCTGCATTGCATTTGTATCTTTTTGGTGTTTGTAGTTGGGAAATTGTGTCTGAAAATGGATTATTTGAGCATGCTGCTGTAAGAAATTATAAGGGTAAACAACTGCAGCCTGATTTGTCAATGCAGTAGTTGTTATCTATTTACGTTATACTTGAGACATCTATTTGCTGTGTTGTGCTTAATCAGTGTTAACCTTTAAGTTTACTGAACAAAGGTTTGCTTTTTAGACTAGAATCTGACTAATATGCCCAAGTGTCTGCTTCATGCTTTGCTGTGCTTTTCTTGTTCTCTCTCTCTTTTTTTCCTTCTTTTTTTGTGTGTGTTGTATTTTTTTTTTTATTTTTTATTGATGTTGCTTTTGTCTGCAGGTGTTCTCAACGGCAGCTGACAACCAGACTCAGGTTGGTATTAAGGTACTTCAAGGTGAGCGTGAGATGGCATCCGACAATAAGCTCCTAGGAGAGTTTGAACTTGTGGGTATTCCACCTGCTCCTCGAGGAATGCCTCAAATTGAGGTGACTTTTGATATTGATGCCAATGGTATTGTCACTGTATCCGCAAAAGACAAGGCCACTGGCAAGGAGCAGCAGATCACCATCCGCTCATCTGGAGGACTGTCAGATGATGAAATTGAGAAGATGGTCAGAGAAGCTGAATTACATGCTCAGAAAGATCAGGAAAGAAAAGCGTTGATTGATATTAGAAATAATGCAGACACCACTATCTACAGCATCGAGAAGAGCTTGAGTGAATACAGGGAAAAGATTCCTGCTGAAGTTGCCAAGGAGATTGAGGATGCAGTGGCTGATTTGAGATCTGCAATGGGAGGTGATAACATTGATGAAATCAAGGCTAAGCTTGATGCAGCAAACAAAGCAGTTTCAAAGATTGGACAACACATGGCTGGTGGTTCTGGTGGTGGCGCCGCATCTGGAGGTTCTCAGGGTGGGGAACAGGCTCCAGAAGCTGAATTTGAGGAGGTGAAAAAGTGAAAGTGAATGCAGAGTTTTGATCTGAAATTTGTCGATCCGCTTTTGTATCTAAAGTATGAATGGTTCTAAGAAATTAGTGGAGTTTTACTAGCTAAGAAAATTGGAGCATAAATTTTTCTGAAAGTAGTTCAGAGTTGTTAGACTTTTGTATGAGCTGAGTTGCTACGTAATTCTTCTACCTAGTAAAGAAGTTTGATTCTGGATCTCTTGGGGATTTCCCCAGGATACATGGGATTTGGCCATTCTTGTATCTTCTGTCTTCAGTGTTCAGTGTTTAAGATTGTTTCATGATGACCTTACTACGCGATTTTTGTTGTGTTTCTTGCAAGCCTAATCGCGAATTATTATTAATATTTTTCCGTACTCTATGGTTATATATTGTGTTTTAAGGTAATATTATATTGCTTTTGGGATGGCATCTGTAAATTCAGAGGGCGAATCTACGTGAGACGATAGATATAAAAAGGTGTTCTGAATGAATTTGAAGAATTATAAAATATATGATCGTTAAATTATATTTTAGTGATCATTAAATTGTAAAATAATAAACATATAAATTAAAATTTATAAAATATTTACAAAAATAAAATCAAAATAGGGTCAAAAAAGTAAATTCACAGGATTCCTTCTTTTAAGAATTTGGTTTTCTTAAAAAAAAATTCAAGTGTCATATTCCAAAAAAAGCAGTCATAACAAGAGTGGGTTAACTAATTTACAGTTTCATTCAGTATTTCAGTAGGGGATTTGTATTCTGGATAGCAAATCCACCCATGAACTTTTAGAGTGGTCTATTAGCATTTTTGACATATAATTATGTTTTTATGAAATTAATTACGCATAGGATTTTGATTCTTTATTGAATTCTGATGACAAGTAAAAAAGAATTCTAATAATCCCATTCCCTTATCAATGTTTTACAACATAGTCCAAATATAACATATGCAAGAATCATTTGCACCATGTATTCTTACTTTTCTAATTTCAACAACAGTATTTCGCATCCAAGTTATCATAACAAACAACACTTTAATATTCAAAATCAAACTCTCTTAATAAAAAAAAAAATTAATATAATAGAAAATTAAAATATTATCTTTGATTGTTTTTCTTTTAAATGTATCATATCACCAAAAAAAAAACACTTCAAATATTCATTCTACACCACCCCGCCACACACCCCCCCACCCCAACCCACACCACTTTTCTTTCTTGATTTTCTGATTGATCCCACTGCCTACATAAGACAATACCAAATACCCTAATTCTTACCATTATCTCTACCTTGTTCTCACTATATGTATGATGTGAAATTCATATTTATAATAATTTAAAACTTATGAGAATAATAAGATATTTAAGAGTTTTAAAAATATTGTAAGACAAAGAACAAATTGGGAAAAGAATGTGATAGGTTGATGATATATCTATCTTTGTTTTCAATTATAGAAATTTTAATCATTCCCATTCTTGTTTCCAATAGACAAGGGCTTGGTTTAAATGGTCAAATTGTCATTCTTACCACTACCTTCACTCTTTGGTAACCTATCGCACATTCCTAAACCCTTAATTCACCCTCTCTCTTGTACCACTATTTTTCTCTTCACCACCTTTTCTTCCTTCTCTTCTTGTGATCTAAGATTGCATTGATGACTCATTTTGATCAAGTCATTAACAAAGTAATTTGTCAAATAATTCAATTAAGTTAATGAGTCATCAACGTAATCTAATGTCACAAAGAGAGAGATCATTGCAATGGTTTAGGTTTTAGACGATGAGATCGTGACACTGATAAGTTGATAAAATTGACGATTAAGGTATCTAATAATTGTAAGAATTAAATTATAAGTTGCTAAACTTATAAAATGGTCAACCTATTATTTTTTAAAAGCTTAGACAAGATTTGGAGAAGGATTATTTTTTATTTTTCTCAAACAAATTAAATAGTAAAATTACTATTTCACCCTTATAGCGGGGTTAAAAAGTGTTATTTATAGCATGAAGGATAAAACAGTGCTTTAGGCTAACCCTTGGGGTGGGAAAGTACGTTGATCAAATTCATTCAGGTTATCCTAACATTAGTCCAAGAATAATCCCCTTAATAAATTAAATTATTATTATTTATCTTTCACTTTGTACTCATTCCCAAGCATTGGATTTAACTCAGAGAACCTCAGATTAATTTATTTAGAAAATAAAACAATTGTTTAAAATTAATATTTTATTCCTGTTTTTTGTCGGGGAAATCTGCAATAAACAAATATAATGCTAAGAACAATTTTTAAGATTATCTTATTGAACGGCGGCCATTCTGGAGTCTCATAAAACCGAGCAATATTTCTTCTAAAACCCTAACATCCACTAAATTCAGTTATTTTAAACGCTAAAACACTCAAATTAAAGGTTTGCTCTTTCGTCCTCTATAATTTATTTAGATATACCATTTCCTTTTCCTTTTTTTTTTTGATTGGTTGCTTCGAATGTAGATGAATGAAGAAAGGCTTTTGTGGGATGTGTTTTTTGTTTGATTTAGCTAAGTTGAGTGTTTAGATGATGCTGTTTTTGGGGCAATGAAGTTAGTTAAAAAATATTTGATGCTCTGTTTATCAGTGACTGGGTAGTAGATAGTGAAGATTATGGGTTTCTTACACTCGTTGGTATTTTTCTTTCAAATACTTTATTTTTTTTGCATTGTTTTACTGCAGCAAGTTTTAGCTTGAAAATTTTGGTTTCAATGGCTAGCAAGAAAAGGAACTCCAATGTTGTAGAGGAAGCAGAGGGTACAGTTGAAACAGCAGAAAATATAGAAAGTGGTAATGTTGTTGCAAGTCCTTTGAAAAAGAAAATGAAAAAGGTTAAGAAAAAGGATGGTGATATAGCAGCTGAGGATTCATCTGTTAAACCCATGGAAAGAAAGAAGAAGAGAAAAGCAATGGACAAAGAGAGGCATCACTCCGCCTTGGAAAATAAAGAGTCAAAGCCGAAACAAACGGATGTAGCATTAAATAGTGAAGGAACTCAGGAATCAACTGTGCTTTCATCTAGTAATGGTATGCCCGAGTTCCATGTTAGTGTTTTTCAGGACTTGGCATCAGCTAATGTTTCTTTGAGACAAGCTGCGGCTGAATCCCTGGTGACAGAGTTGGAGGAAGTTCAGAAGGCATATGAGAGGGGTGGGAAGAAGTTGGTTGAGGATGGAATGAAATTGGAAGCTGATAAAGATGATGGGTTGAATGATTGTGCACCTTCTTTGAGATATGCTGTGTGTAGACTTATCCGTGGTGTTTCTTCATCTAGAGAGGTATGTCTAATTAATTATTATCAACTTTTTTGTGTGGTTTATATGTATGAATGAAACTTTTGTGTTTTAGAATATAAATTTCAGGAACTCATATTTTATCAGGCACAGTTTTTGGAGCTTCTTATTTGTAGTTTTAAGACTTGAGACCATACTTGATATTTGGAGATAACTGTTTGACACTATCTGTCTGCTCTCGTCAATGATATTCTTGTGTCTCTATGTTTGTAGTTGGCTTTTCCCTTTTCCATGACATGTGATATTTTTGGTCTTTTTAATTGAAGTTTCAAATTTAGGCTCTAATTGTGTGGGATGGAAAAATATAGCTATATGATTTATCTAGTTGACAAAAATTATTGAAAAAAATCATTTCTAGAAATATAGGAGGTGGGACATTCTCTGCTGTCGAACCCTGGTTGGATCAAGAAACTGTTGTGGATATGTTGAATATAGAGCCTTAGAAACCAAAGACTTGGAACCTTTAACCATCTTCGGTGCCAGGTACAAACTCGTTTATTCTAGCTGCAAGCATGCAGTGGGTGGTAATTTCAGCTTCATATTACAGACTTTATAGTGTGAAGAGAATTATTGTAATTATAAGTAAATTTTCATTTTAATCTTTGAGCACATTGATTTGGTTAGAAAATTTTAAGAGCCTAAAATAATATGACCTCTTCCCTTATCAAATTGGGATCCATAATTAATAGAAGGTGCAGTTAATATTAAGCAACAAGATTATGCTGGTTGACTGGGTATGCTTGTAATTGAACACATATTATCTCTTCTACATATTGTTTTAACAGATTTTAAAGTCAAATAAGTTGGCCTTTTTCGGTTTGGTTGGGTAACTTTGAATAGTGTCAAAGACAAGCTTACCATAGCTAAATTCATTGCAATTTCTGGTTGTATTTCATGGTTACAACTGTTTCCCAATTCCTTTCTTCTGTTTATGTTTATCTATGTTACATAAACCATGACTAGGATTTTCCTTTTGTTGTCACAAGAAAATTGTGTTTGTGTCCGACAAATTATATAGCCTCCTCTGCTTTTAGTTTATTTATCCTACAGATAAACTTCATTCACTTGTTATTTTTTATGCATTTGTTCACTGAAATTTGCTATTTATCCTGTTATTTGAGTTTAATATTTTGTTTAGTCATACCTATCTATTAGATCTTATAGTTATGCCTGTAATAATGAGAAGCTGAAACTTTTAGATGTATTTAGAGCTACGATTGACAGTGAGATTTTTATGTCATGGAAAATCTGTGGGATTTTATTTTTTAAGTGCAAACAATTGTGATCTCTGCACTGTATTCTATTTATTGTTTTGAACATTGGTCATCTTTTTGTTGCTATTTTTGTCTAAATTTAGCTAATATATGCTCTGAAATTGCTTTTGCAGTGTGCAAGACAAGGGTTTTCTTTAGGTCTGACTCTTTTAATAGGTAAAATTCATAGTATCAAAGTGGACTCATTGCTGAAATTAGTTGTTGATTTGCTAGAGGTCTCTTCATCAATGAAGGGTCTGGTAGGCAAGAATCTCTTTTATGTTCTTAATGTCTTGGATAGTTTATATGATTGTTATGATACACAACAGAGCTCCCTAAGTTCTTTTCCATGCAATTTTAGGAAGCTCGTGATTGCCTTTTGGGATGCTTATTTGCTTATGGTGCTATAGCCCGGTCGGGAAGACTAACTAAAGAGTGGAGCTCTGATAAAAACACACCACACATCAGGGAATTCACTGGTCTTCTTATCTCACTTGCAGCAAAGAGGCGATACTTGCAAGAGCCTGCCATGTCAATTATTTTAGATTTAATTGAAAGGGTATGCTCTAATAAATGGATCATGTTTATTCTGTCCTTGATAATAATTTTCACTTTTGATCTTTGATACCTGAATATATATAAGGCTCTTATAAGGTTATCTGAACATATGCAGAAGGTAATGTTTTGAACCAATTAATAATATCGACCAATTTTTCTATTGCAATGGATATTGTAGTTGGTCAATATCTATGATAGCTCAGATAGCTTCCTTTCACGTTCTTTGGGAGGGTATATTACTGTGTTGAATCTCTTTAATGTGTTTATGATGGGATTATATAACTAATTAATTGATCTTCTACTCAGATGAAAATTGTGGTCTGAATGCCGAGGGGATATTTTATTATGGTTTTTTAGTTGTAAAAATGTGAAATGATGGTGAAAACTACAATTATTTTTCGAACAATTTAATTGCAAGACAGTAAAGTGCTAAAAAGAGTTAACTTCCTGTAGCTACATTATTTTCATTATTGAGTCTTTATATCTCCCATATAATTTCTACTCAAGTAAAAGGCTTCCTTTCAAAAAAATATGTAGTTGGTTGGTTGATTTGTCTAAGTAATGTCTGTCATTCACTTTTCTTTTTTGCACTTCTGCTCTTCCCTTGTCATCTCTGTCCCTTCAAAGTTATTTTCTTTTCTCTTTTTTATTAATTAGTTTGGATGGTTTCACCATATTATTTACATTGTCTTTTTTTTCTTCTCGTAAAATGATGTGTCTCACTTTGTTTTATTTTTTTCCTTATTTTCATTTTGCATATGAAGTAACACACTTGGGATATTAAACAAACCTATATAGAGTTATCCTGCAAGGTTAGGCTTTAAATTTCTTGCTGGAGCGTGAAACTACATGGAGGCTAGATTATCTGCATTAATAGACTTGGGCATTTGGATGGGAAGAAAGTTGCACTTTGGAGGGGCTAGAAACCAGATCTATAAGAATAAAGACAGGGTTGTTGAGATCTAAGTTTGTGAAATGGCTGCCCTGGTTGAGTTTCTCAGTTATTAGATTTCTGGATTCCTTTTACATCTGATTATGATATTATATATGTTGGGGTGCTTTACTTTTATGCTTGAAATACATGGATCAGCTCCCCCTTTTAGACATTGTAATAATTATTAATTAACTTGAAGAAGGAGGAACTGTTCCATTCTTTGTATCTAGATAGTATGGATCTGGACTTGTTTACTTTGTTTTCTTGGTTTTAAAAGTGAAATGCTTTATGGTTTTGCAGTTGCCTACTGAAGCTTTGCTAAGTCAGGTTCTTGAAGCTCCGGGTCTTCATGAATGGTTTGAAGGAGCCAATGAAGTTGGAAATCCTGATGCTCTGCTTTTAGCATTGAGAATTCAGGAAAGAATTTCTGTTGACAGCAAAAAGTTAAACTTTTGCCAACTCCCTTCAGCTCTAGCAAACTTTTTGCTGCTGACCATTTGTCCTTTCTCGCCAATTGCTTGAAGGTAATTATCGGATATGTGCATACACTGCAACTATAATATGGTTGGATAACTATTATAAGTTTCTAAAATGCTTTTTCTTTTGCGTGGAATATGGAAGGAATCCACCTTCTGTCAGCCCCGACTTCAGAGTGTGTGGCCTGTTCTGGTAAATATTCTCTTACCTGATACAATTTTGCAAGCTGAGGATGCAACATCAGTTTCAAGTTCCTTAAAGAAGCACAAAAAGAGTCGCAAGTCCAGCTCTTCTGAAGAAGAAGTTGCTAAGAATCTTCAGTCTTTCTGCGAAGTTGTTGTTGAAGGATCACTTCTTCTCTCATCCCATGACCGAAAAAACTTGGCATTTGATGTTCTGGCTCTTCTTTTCCCTAGGTTGCCTGCATCCTTTGTTTCAATTGTTCTGTCTCACAAACTTGTCCAGTGCCTGATAGATATACTTCCTTCTGAGGATGCGTGGTTGTACAAGGTTGCGAAGGATTTCCTCAAAAAATTATTGGATTGGGTTGGGAATGATGATGTCCGAAGAGTTGCTGTAATTGTTGCTTTACAAAAAAACAGCAACGGCAAATTCGACTCCTTCACAAGGACTAAAACAGTTAAGGATTTGATGGCAGAGTTCAAAACAGAATCAGGTTGCTCACTCTTCATTCAAAACTTAGTGAATATGTTTGTGGATGAAGGTCCTACATCAGATGAACCTTCAGATCAGAGCCAAACTACTGATGACAATTCAGAGATAGGTTCAATTGGTGAGAAGGATTCAGTGGGGACATTGGCAAATTCTGATTTCCTTAAAAGTTGGGTCATAGAATCCCTCCCCAGTATTTTGAAATATTTGAACCTGGATCTTGAATCAAAGTTCCGAGTCCAAAAGGAAGTTTTAAAGTTTTTGGCTGTTCAGGGTTTGTTTTCTGCATCACTTGGCACAGAAGTGACATCTTTTGAGTTACAAGAGAAATTTAGGTGGCCTAAAGCTGCTACCTCAAGTGCTCTTTGTCGGATGTGTATTGAGCAGCTCCAAATATTGCTGGCAAACACTCAGAAGGTGGAGAATTCACGTTCTTTCCCAAATGAACTTGAGTCAAATGACCTTGGATCATACTTCATGAGGTTTCTTAGTACATTACAGAACATTCCTTCAGTTTCTCTGTTTCGATCTTTAAGTGAGGATGATGAGAAGACGTTAAAGAAATTGCAGGAGATGGAAACTAGGCTTTCTAGAGAGGTAGTTTATTATCCATTTTGTTTTTTGTGGATTCAACTCTTTATGCTTTCAACTGTGGCCCTATTTTTTATGTTTATGGAATGGGGTACTTTTTGGAGTACTGGATCTGAGTACTGTAAGATCTCACATTTTTTCTGATAAGAAAGTTGGGCTTGTTTTAAATCTACTTTAGATTGACTTCAAGTGTCAATTTCAGATTGTGTTTGTTGTTTAATCATATGAAATAATTTCCTGCATTTTGCATGCATTTAAATCTGTAGGAAAGGAACTGTGGGCTTAACAGGAACACAAATAAATTGCATGCTCTGAGGTACTTGCTCATCCAGTTGCTTCTCCAAGTGCTCCTTCGACTGGGGGAATATTCTGAAGCTGCCTCTGAACTTATAATGTGTTGTAGAAAAGCTTTTGCATCTTCTGATCTTCTTAATTCATCTGGTGAAGATGAGTTGGATGATGAATCAGCACCCAAGTTAATGGATGTCCTGGTGGATACATTGCTTTCATTGCTGCCACAATCATCGGCTCCTATGCGTTCTGCCATAGAGCAGGTATGTATGAATATAGGAAGTGTAGATTTTTTTTCTGTTTCTATTGAAATCTGTTTGTAATGTTGATGTGTTATATATACTCCTCCAATTTCAATCTTTTTGTGGTGTCGTTTTTAATTTTTTGAAGTTGCAAACTGGTTCATTAATGTCATGATTATTGTTACTCCACTTGTTCGGTGCATTTGAAAGTTTACTTTTAATAGCTTTATTTTGATGACTTGGTAGCTAGTACCTGTTTTTCCTTTAAAATTCAGAAGCTTAAAAAATGGAAGACAGATAGGAGAGGTTGTTGTTGGGTCCAGTTGTGATAATAGATGAGGATGGATTCTTTCATTAATTTGATTAAGTTATTACTGTTTTCCCAATACTTTCATAGGATTCATCATTTATAATTTTTATGGAGGAAGAACTGGGTATAGCTTTTATATGAATATAATTATAGTGAATTAAGAAAATGGAACATAAACATGTTTGGACTTACATATTATTATTAATTTGAAAAAAGAATTTATCTTGCTATAGGTTCTCAGTGGAGACTATATGTATGCTTTATTTGGTATCTCTGTTTTTAGGTTTTCAAATATTTTTGTAATGATGTCACGGACAATGGACTGGTCCGGATGCTGCGGGTTGTTAAGAGAAACCTAAAACCAGCTAGACATCGCAATGTAGACAGTGAAGATGATGATGACGATTTTCTTGGTATTGAAGAAGAGGACGAAATTGATGAAGCCGATACTGGGGAAGCAGGAGAGAGTGATGAGCAGACAGATGACTCAGAGGCAGTAGCTGGCGAAGAAGGTGATAAAGAACTTCCTGAAGATTCTGATAGTGGAATGGATGACGAGGCAATGTTCCGCATGGACACTAATCTTGCCCAGATTTTCAAAGAGAAAAAGAATCAGGCTGGGAGTGAAACTGCTCAATCGCAGCTTAATCTGTTTAAACTCCGTGTTCTGTCATTGCTAGAAATTTACCTGCACGAAAATCCAGGCAAGTACAAGTATTTATGTTGCTTAAGTCAAGGTTGGCTGTAATTGTCATATAGATAGATTGCTTCAAACAGTTTTTTGTCTGAACTGGAAACTAAAAGCTTTCAGGAATACTATTACCCTTTAAAAAAAATCCCTAATAGTGGTTATAACACACCCAATTATAATAAAATAATAATTAAGAAAGGGCCTTCTACTTGGTGTTTACTTAATTAACGAACTTAATTTCTTGTCCTTGGAGTGATATTTTTATATGTTATATAGATATAATTGATTCTAAAAAATGCAATATTTCTTGTAACAATGATAATTTCACTTCCAACTATTTTCTAGTATCCTGATTTGTTGTATGTGATTGGGAACTGTCTCCATTTCACAGGTAAGCCCCAGGTTCTGACAGTGTACTCAAACTTGGCCCAGGCTTTTGTTAACCCACATACTGTTGAAGGTAGTGTGCAGCTTGAACAACGTATATGGGGAATTCTACAGAAGAAAATATTCAAGGCGAAAGACTTCCCAAAGACTGAATCTGTGCCACTATCTACTCTCGAATCTTTGTTGGAGAGAAACTTAAAATGGGCAGCAAAACCGTTCAAGAAAAAGAAATCTGCTGCTAATCCGTCTAAGAAGAAGCAGGCAGCGTCCTGGAACAGATACAAAATGATCATTTCGCTGGCTCAGAATTCAACCTTTTGGATTCTGAAGATCATTGATGTTAGAAAATTTTCAGAGTCTGAATTGCAGAAGGTGTATGATATTTTGTGCACTGTATTGGCTGGTTATTTTGATAGTAAGAAGTCTCAAATCAAATCTGAATTTTTGAAAGAAATATTTCGAAGAAGACCATGGATTGGGCATCATCTCTTCAGCTTCATCCTGGAAAAATGTGGCAGTGCAAAATCAAGATTTCGTCAAATTGAGGCACTGGATTTGGTGATGGAGATTTTGAAGTCAATGGTTCCATTAATCTCAGATGAAGCCAGCTGGGACACATCAAAGAAAGCCTTGAAGAGCCACCTCCGAAATCTCAGTCATCTGATCAAGGAATTGGCAACACATATGCCTGAGAAGCAGTCCAGGAAATCTGAAGTACGTAGGTTCTGTTCTAAGGTCTTTCAGATGGTATCAAGTCTTAACCTTAGCAAGTCCTTCCTTGTATATTTGACCCCTGATGCTCATGCTGCTTGTGAATCTGAACTTGGTGAGGCATTTCGTAATTTGAAGAAAATTGAATGAGTTTGCTAAGAGTAAATATTTTTGGAAAGACATTTACAGAATGGAATTCATCTTATTTATACTTGGAAGTTCTTGGGAGAACTTCAATCCAATCACTACTTTCTCCTTGCTGAAGGAAAAATATACAAGTTAACCGTGCATTTTTGTTCATGTGATGAAATTTGATGTTGGTAAATTGTTGAGTTTTGTGGGTTTGTTTTTGTTATAGGTAGAGATAGAAAATGGGAAAAAATTCTGAATGTATTTTGTAATAGAATGTAATAATTCGGTTTTTATTTTTGATAGATAACCTGTTTCTCGTCTTGTGGTGTCTTACCTTCGTGGGTTATCTTGAGCTTCGTTTTGGAAAAGTGTATATAAATATAAGCTGTGCCTGAAGGATGGCATCAAAAGTCGTTGTAGTATAGTGGTGAGTATTCCTGCCTGTCACGCAGGCGACCCGGGTTCGATCCCCGGCAACGGCGATTTTTGTTTTCATATTGATTTCGAAATTATCTTTATTTACCTTCATCAAATCAGTGGGACGTACCAAAACCACTTAAAGAAGTCACTGTAATTTTTAAGGCAACCATTCCGTAATACTCAATAAACTCTTTGGATTTGGAGTTCTCAGCCTCAATATTAGTATTTTGAAAAAAATAATAATAATGAATATTAAAAAAAAAAAAAAATCATGCGACAGTCTTGCATAATTTTTTTATTATTATTATTATTTTCAGGGAAGGGTTTGTAAAATATTAATCAATTGGAGTTAAGCGAAGCCCCGCCGTAGTCGTGAGAGTCCCTATCGGCGAAGAAGAAGCCCAGTCTCCTTTGATTGTCCGTGAAGTCAGTCTCCTTCTCTCAGTGTTTCAATTTCTCGAGTTGTCTTTGATTGATCACGAAATTGAGCTCCCACAAAACGAAATCATTGTTTTACACACGGATATTTTTATTATTTTTTGATAAAATACTGTTAAATATTGTGAGGAAGAGGAATGGAATCCCATTCCGGGGGAAAAAGAGGGATTGTCATTCCTATTCTTCACAATATTTAACAGTATTTTATCAAAAAATAATAAAAATATCCGTGTGTAAAACAATGATTTCGTTTTGTGGGAGCTCAATTTCGTGATCAATCAAAGACAACTCGAGAAATTGAAACACTGAGAGAAGGAGACTGACTTCACGGACAATCAAAGGAGACTGGGCTTCTTCTTCGCCGATAGGGACTCTCACGACTACGGCGGGGCTTCGCTTAACTCCAATTGATTAATATTTTACAAACCCTTCCCTGAAAATAATAATAATAATAAAAAAATTATGCAAGACTGTCGCATGATTGTCATTCCTATTCCCATTGAATTCCATACGACAAACGTGATTCCCACCCCCTTATTTGTGGAATGCCCATTCCTTCTAAGCGTGGGAATGTTTTTAAGGGATACGGTTCCGTATTTTACAATCAATCTAAATTACCTGAGTTCCCCCATGTTTGTATACTAAAGCTTTTCACAAATTCTCTGACATCTCTCAAAGAATCACTAATTCGAAAACAAATGAGGGTTTTGCGCCAAGCTTTCCAAATTGCATCAAATTAGAGGTGCAAGGTAAAATTACTGGATTGTCTTTTCAATTTCATAGTGCTTTCATCTGTTTTTATTCGAACGGTTTCACAATGCTCTTGTTTTGCTGTGAATTTACTACAGTTATGGCTTCAGAAATTTCGCTGTGTTTTGGGTAAGGGGTACTTTTCTTTTGAGTTGCTTCGAGATAGCACGGTTGATGAAAATATTAGTATATAGGATTTTCAGCTGTGTTTTGGGTAAGGGGTACTTTTCTTTTGAGTTGCTTCGAGATAGCACGGTTGATGAAAATATTAGTATATAGGATTTTCAGCTGTGTTTTAGGTTCCTTCTACTGTTAGCATTGATGTGGAATCTAGTAACCTTGACTCTTCTTCACAAATGCTGTTATCTTAGCCGAGTAATTCATTTCTCTCACTCTTTCTTTACGGACAAAAGTGCCATGATCGTTGCGAATTTCGTTATCCCTCAAGTACGTAAAGAACTTATACAGAATGTGAGCTTCGAATATAGATGTTTTTCTTGTTGCACATCTGTTTATCTTCTTTGCTTGTTAAGATGTTTGGTTGGTTTCCACGAAATTGGAGGTTGAATATCTATCTTACTTTTATAAATATTCAATGTGCAATGTTGTTTTCCCTTATATATATATATATATATATATATATATATATATATATATAGCTTGTTATAATAATCCAATATTTGACAATCTTCCCTGCAAGCCAGCTTGGTGATAAAATGAAATGGACAAATTAAATCAATCTAATGTAGATGTACAGTTGGTCAAATAAAAATCAACCTGAGATTTAATTAAAATTTGTCAACACTACTGTTTTCATTTCTAGGCTCTCTCACAAATATTATAGAGTTCTTTTGGTTATGAAATTTCTAAAGCCATTGAACAATATATTATAAGTGGAAAAGCAACATGAAGATTGTTCAGAAAGAACTAAGACATTGCATGCTATTTTTTCGATTTGGGACAATTGTTGGATGTTTTTCCATTGTTATGTTAGTTATTTTAATTGTAATTTTTTGTTAAAAGAATCTGTTTGATGTCGTTTAGTTAATATTAGTTATTATTGAAGTCTTGATGAAGTGCAATTTTTATGAAAAATGATTTATTGTATTGATTTTTTTTTTTTCTGAAGTTTAGGATGGAATCACATGGATCAGGACAAAACAAAAGATTTTGGACTGAACATGAGGATTTTAAATTAATAGAGATCCTTTTGGAGATGTATCATGAAGGAAAGTATTATCATCCTGATGGCAATTTCAAGAATGGTTACTTGAGATATATTGAAAAATCAATGGCAGAAAACTTACCAGGATGTGACATTAAGGCGAAACCGCACGTTGAGTCTCGAATAAAAACTTTGAAGACAGACTTTCAAACAGTTCATGAAATGTTATCAGAGCCAAATTGCAGTGGTTTTGGTTGGGATGTACAAAGGAAAATGGTGACTGCGAGGAAGTAAGTGTGGGATGCTTATCTTCTGGTAGGCTATTTTTTTGTTAGTATCTTACGCCAATTTTGTCTATTCTTTAGTGCTTTATTAACATATTTATTTTGTTGATTATTTGCAGAGTCATAAGGAGGCTATATCTTTCAGACACAAAGCATTCCCGTTTTATGAAGAGTTGTGCTTAATCTATGGTAAAGATCAAACAACTAAAAAAGATGTGAAAACCTCTGTTGATGCTATCCAAGGTGTGCAGAGGATAGAAGCAGCGAATAATGGCATTGATGGAGATAACTCAGATGATGTAAATCTGGGAGTTGATGTAAATTATTATGATATGGCTTGTTCACATATTTCTAACAGGGAAACTTCTTCAAATGGCTCGTCAAAGAGAAGAAAAAAAGCTCGAACACCTAAAGATGAAGAGGATCTTGGACAGTTAATTAAAGATGCTGCAATTATCATGTCAAATGAAATAAGAGAATCATGTAGAATGTTGAGCCAAGCTATTACAGGTCAAGAAATCAATGAGAAACAAAAGCAGCTTAGCAAAGAGTTAATGAAGCTTGATAGACTCACAATGATAGAACAACTTAGAGCTTCTACTATCATTGCTTGAGATCACGCACTACTTAATGTTTTTTTATGGTCTTCGTAATGATGTTAAGGAAGCATGGGTTCGACTGATTCTCAGGGGTGGGTAGGTAGATATTCACTTTGTACATATGTAGTTTTTTCACAAATTGTATATACTTTTTGTTGTGAACTATGAAGGGAATGGTTCAAATCTCAGCTTTTAGTATTGAATAAATTATATTTTCCCATGAAAAGTTTGGCCAACAAAGATTTTTTTCATATAAATCACGCATTGTCACTACCCCTCCTTTCTCCAACTTATTTTTCTCTTTTGCCCAAATGACAATCAATCTCAGCCTTGATTTCTACCGAGTGTTTATGGAAGCAACAAAGCTGATAATCATGTTTCATGGTATAACTAGCAAACTGATTTTAACTGTAATGGCAACTCTTTGTCAAGAACTAGTACTGATGGGGAGTGGCTAGCTTCCCCACATGTTGGTTTCTCTCGGCAGCTGTTCCTGATGGTGTGGATGATAAATAAAAACGTTTCTGTTTGGCGTGCACTCCATGGCTACTCCACTCCACACTCATCAAAAGCCAATAATGACTCAACGCTTGACCAAGTTGAAAGTGGGAGGAAAAATTAGACGGAATCTCGTGAATTCGGTTTCGGGAGGTGGTTGGTTAAATGTTTTCGGGTTCTAGATTGCAGGGAATTCGGTTTTGTGTTGCTGATTGCTCCAATGGCTGGCAGGTGGTGGTAATGGTTTGAAATGGAGAAGAAGAAACATAGACCGAGACCTGGCCAGGGTGATCATGACACTGAGATTATGTGCTTATTGTGTGTTTACTGGGACTCTGAGGAGAGGCCTAGGAGAAGAAAAACTTGTGTGTGTTTATTTTGTTAAGCATGTAGCCATCGTGGCCAATGGGTTTAGGGTTTGGTGGTGGAAGAGATGTGGATGTGGATGTGGGTGTGGTGGTTGTGGGGGCGTATGTTTCAAAGACTTGAAGGCTGACATGGAGTTTCTTTTTTCTTGGGTTAGGTTTCACAGTGTGGGAAATCCAATTTACTTTTGAAATAATGTCATAACTTGTAGGAAATGGTCAGACTATTGTCTTTTCTCTGAACGCTGCCTACTCACATGACAGATACTCCTTCCTCCTGCCGCCCTGCCCTGTCCCAACTTTTCATCAAGGGAGGGAAATTGAAACTTCTTTAAGGAGGGAAACAAACAGCGGGAATTCAATTTGCTTTACTAAATTTTCGTGACTCATTTTTTTTATTTTATGCTATTCTATTGTTTTCAGCATCTCAGTATGTTAACGTTTTCAGCCAAGTGAAATATTGTTAGAGCATAACCATAATAAGTAATTAAGGGATAGGTAGAATGATTATGTACCGCCCTTTAACTTTGAATGTTTATTTGTCTACATTATATCCATTTTTGTTAATAAAAATCGTTATGTAAAAGGGTAAAAAGATTATTTTTCATAAATATAACTCCATCATTATCGTTTTGTTCTACACAACAACAATTAGTGACAATTGATGAATCTGAAACTTTAATACCTTGCCTTCCAAACGAAATCACGTCTCTAATTTTATCATTCATTCATCACCCCCACCAATCACGTCTCAAACCTACATGCAAGTCATGGTATCTATTCTTCTCTTGATTGAACACTCTTATATGAAGCTTCACCCTATTTGATGTTTAAATTGTATAAGACTTAACTTTGAAGTTTGACAAAAAGGAATGACACATGAAAATAGAAGTTAATGAGAGAGAAAATCAAATATGAACTTTTTGGAAGAGAGAGCGTTTTGGATAAGAAGAAATGAGAAAAAAAAGAGTCATGAACTGGAAGTTTAATAGGTTTGATGGATGGATGCAACACCTATAGACATTTTTCTTATATTTATGGATTATTGCAAATATGGCCTAAAGTTTTAGTATTTCATTTTGGATTCTTAAGTTGATGAACGGTCATGCATGAAGAGTACACATTCGTTCTCTTGATACTACATTGAATAAAAGTGAATAACTCGCCATGTTTGTTTTTTAAAAGGGCACATCACTGTGCATGGTTAATATACACACCCATGCAATATGAATAAGGCCTGAAGTGTGAATGTTAGAGTCATATATTGTATAAACTATAGCTCAAGTTATGCATGAGAATATTATATGATGTGCGATAAATATAAAATATGATTGCATGAGGGTGTAAGGTGACACCTAATAGATATTTCATGGACACACTTGCAATAGGGACACTCATAATAGGTATAAGATATGTATGTGCATGCTCGTGGTAGGAAACACCTACAGTAAGGTGATGTTAGTTGTCTGTCTATAATGATATCTATGTATAGAAAATAAGACTGTAAAGCTTATTTCCTTACACAACCAATGTGTTTACGTATTGACAACTTAATTCAGTTGACAAGTTAAATTAAAATGAAGTTGTCAAAAGTAGTTTTGTCATGTTTTCACGAAAATTTAAGGTGATGTTTAGTATGTTTTATGTATCATGTTATCTAAACTAGGGTTGAGAAAAGTACCATAGATAACAATAAATGTGTCAAAGGATACGCAAGGTCATTAAAAAAAAAGAATGTTAATTTGTATGAAAGTTTAAGCACGTAATGTGGTAAAAGTATCTAAAAAGTCATATATTTATTGAATGTTTATCATTCATACATTCCTTTATATGTTTTGCCATTAGATAATAATCATGATGGTTGAAAGAGTGTAGGACCCGCCGCCACGAGTACCCCAGCTGCTGAAAGATATTGATCTTTTATTAATTAAACTGGAAATCTGGGTACCCACGACGGGAATCCTACGAAAAAGAAATACTACTGCTGATCTGCATTACAAGCGGAAACTGAAACTAAATCTGAAATATACAATGAGCCCAAATGACTTTCATACATATGTAACTGTTTTGTACATCTGATTTACAACTGAGTACCTATACATTTACATAAAGTACAAGTACAAGACCTCACAGGTCCAAAACTGAAAACAAAATACAAACTGGAGAGTGTGTGTGGGGTCCTCCTCGCCAGCCTCAATCCACCCGCTCCTCGCCAGCAGCTGACTGATCTGAAAAGGAAGGAAGAAGGAAAGGGATGAGTGATAAAGATCACCCAATAAGCATTCCTTACTTCCCTCAACCCACGCAAGCAGCAAACAAGGGCATACATACCTGATCAGCCCTACTCATGCATCTAAGCGCTTGCGGGTGCTGAATCTGATTTCCTGATTAATGCTTATTCTATTATCTGGTTACTGGTTTCTGATTATCTGATTAATGCATGTCATGTCATGCTACACTGAAAATAACTGGCAATGATGCATGTGGCTGATACTATGTCTGAATGTACCCGAAGGTACCTACGGTGCTGATCAGGCTGATGAACACAGGGATTCGGCATCCTGGCCAAGTGGGTTGAACATTCTAGCTACTGGCTAGAAAGCTGAAAACTATACTACTGCTGAGCTGACTGACTGGTGTCAGAAAGCTGGGTCCCACAAATGCCCCCTCGAGTTCACCCCAAAACTGAAACCCATATGTTGGGTTCTGACTGCTGAAAACTACTGAATTCGGATCCCTGGATCCTCACTCAGCCTTTATGCTATGCTCTGAATGTATATGCATCTTTTCTTAGCTGAATTCTGAATTATCTGATGTCTGATAGCCTTTGGATTGATTATCAAACCTTTAATAAATCAATTTCTGGAATTCTGAAAAAAATTTGGCTGACACACGACCGTGCAAGGAAGGCACACAGTCTTGCAGCACTCACGCACGGCCGTGCTGGGCAGGGCACACGGGCATGTGCCCCAGCACACGGGACCATGTGCCCCAGCACACGGGACCGTGTGCTGCCCGTGCTGCCGGTCGTATGTGCTTCTGGAATTTTTGGGCCATTTCATGCAAAAATGGGACACACGACCGTGTCCCTCAGGACACACGGTCGTGTGCCCAGCATTCCAGGCCGTGTGCGCTTCATGCACACGGCCGTGTCTTCGCAGAACCAAAGGGCACACGGGCGTGCTTTTGCGGGCACACGGGCGTGCTTTTGCGGGCACACGGCCGTGTGTCTTGTTCTGCTCAGACATGGCTCGCCTGAATCTGCTGGAAACCAACCCAAACCTCATCCAAACTGAAATTAACTGGAAACATGCATAAATGACACTTCAATATACACGCATCAGTCATCAATTTCAACATCCATCCATTGCTACTGATTCCACCATTAACACATCAAGTTTTCTCACACTACACTCACACAGTAAAACATGCATGGTTTTGGGTGGAAAATAAGCATAGCAATCAACATATAATCATCATCTCATCATCATATACACATGCAAGCATAGCATCTCAAGCTGGAAGTGGAAACACACGTTTCCATCCACACCAAACAAGCTGGAAAACTCAAAGAGAGAGTAAGGAACACTTACCTCTCGACATGGCTGCTGGAAGCTTATACTCAAGCTATTCTCTCTGATCTCTGGCTGAATTGGGAGCTGCTGGAAGCTGGATATCGCGCCTAGGGCTGGGAGCTACTGAAATGAAGAAGAAAACTGGCTGAAATGGGTGAGAATAATGAAATAACTCCCGTCTCTCTCTCTCTTTTAATCCCACCTGCACGGGCGCGCAGGCTTGGTGCACGGGAGTGCGCCTGGGAAAATGGATGAAATCCATTTCCCGCGCTTCGCATGATTAAAACCTCCCTAAAGGCATCATACGAAGGCCACACAACTCTAGAAAATTACCAACTCACCCCTGAATTCTACTGAACTCCCAATCCATCTCTGAATTCTATTTCTAACCCCAAAACTCTACCCCTAAGGGCTTTTCTCAAACTGGGATGCTACAAAGAGGAGCTTGACTCCACAGAGAAGATTGCATGAAAGAGGAACGTTTTGATGTTTATGTTTATCATGATGCCTATATTGAACTTTTTTATGCGTATTATTGGATAAATTTTTTTTTTTTTATTTTAAGATACTTTTTGCATGTATATTGAGATATTTATGAAAAATGTTTTATTTCTGTTAAGTTTTAATTTTAAAACTTTTCCTTTTAAAATATATTCTCTCAAAAGAGTATTTGACGCGGTTCAACTTGTCGAACATCTTAAATATCTAAAATGATAATATAAATTAATTGAAACGATATCGTTTTAGTTAATTTGAATGATTTCATCAACTTATTATAAGTTCAAGCTTGAGCTCGATATTGCAAGCTCACCAATTTCAAACTTGAGTTCAGTTCAAAATTACAAAAAAAAAAAAAAAACTTATTTCTAACTTGCTCAAACCAAGCTTGAGATTAATCCCAATCTGAATTGACTGAGTCCAACCCTAATGACAATAGTGAAACCATTATTAGATTAAGTTTTTTTTTTTTTTTTAATAATTTCAATAACGTAAGGACAAATTCAAAAGTAACCTTTGCATCTAAGTGTTTTTAATAATTTTCTAAAATAATAAAAATGATAAACTAATAATTTACGGTAAAAACAAACGATTTTCATTAATAGAGGGGGATGACAAGTAAGCTAATGAACTTTTCAAATGGAAAAGTGTCATTTTATTAGAGTTCGGGTGGGAAATAGTCATTTTATATAATGGTTACAACATAATCCCACAAAGATGCATTTGGTTTGAGGTAATATTTAATTATCTCTGTAACTATGTTTTATTATTAATATATCATATTTGATTTATTAAGTAATATAAAATTTTGACAATCATTTATGATTACATTGACGTGATAAGTAATATAATCGATAATCTGATTATCATCTTTTTAAGTTAAAAGATTATCGAGATAATCTTAATTTATTTTACAAATTTATCCTTAATAATTAAACTTTTAAGATATTGGCTCTGATAATCAACTAAAATTATATGTAACCCTAAACTCTATTATATTTATTTTGCTTTTACTCAAACAATTATTAAAACATTTGTTCTTATTATCACCCGTACAATTACCGACCAACACCAATCACCACTTATCAACATCACTACCGCTTGTTTATATGAAGAAGATAAAGAAGACTAGCTCGGGAAAAAAAAAAATCGAATAGAGTTGGAGCTCACAGCCAAGTGAAGAAGCGAAACAAATGTACCCCAATGTGCTGTCACCCACCACAACAATTTTCATTAAATGGCTGCACCAAGTAATATTATAAATACAAAATTTGCCGACCCTCGTTCTATTTTGTCAAAAATCGCCGTCTCTATCCCATTATTTATTTAAGGATGATTAGAATGGCAATGTGCATTTTGAATCTTTTTGACTAACGATTAAATAAAACCCAAAGACCTAAAATTGCGTTGTCTCTATCAACCAACAACACCTCTTTCACCTTTTGTGCTGGATTTTTGTTGGACCAACTATTACAGCTCTTCGTTTTTCGTCTACTTGGAGAACGATGCGCCCGAAGACGAAGGAAAAAGAAGCACATGGAGTCTATAATTAATAAGCATTAGGGCATTCTGTCACAAGTCCGACACAATTTCTTTCTTCATAAGTTATTGATTTACAGATATTTTCATTCACGTTAATAATCAAATTTTAATTTATGTCCTGATTCCTGAATCTTTATTTTTCAATTCTCTGATTTGCCAAGAAAAGAATATCAGGCAGATTTGGGTTTCAACACCTTCACCTTTTAATGCAAAAACTAAAATTTCGAACACTTGGATGGCTAAAAATCATCATGTATTAGTGTTATGTGTACAAAGTATTTCAACCCTCTAAATCTCTCTGACAAGTCTTCTTCTACCCAGTCTCTAACTCCTTGCTACAAATTCTCTACTTCCCTAACCTACCCATTATCTCCCATGTTTTTATGGTTTTTGCATCTCTACTCGCCGCCCTCTTTACAATCCAGCCAAGCTACACTTTGCAAATTCCCACTTCCAATCAAAATCCTCTCCATAAAGCACCAACAACACAACCTAGCAACAATTCAATTCACCACCCTGCATCAATCAAACATTCACACACTCAGCACAAAGATATTGTAACATTAAAAACAATTAAGGGTTTAAATTAACTTGCAACATGGGAAAACAGTTCGTACCTTCATTCACCCATAACCACCACACTAAGGTCTTGCCTTCTCTCCCGGAATGCCTTCAAAGAATCTCCTTAAACCTTAATTAAACGGTCTTACTATGACCGCGCATCATCAGCATCTGAATCACTTCCAGAAGAACTCCCAGAATCTGAATCTGAAATACATAACATTAGTTATAGCTTTTCTCTTAACACTCGTTCAACATGCACCCACTCCAAATATTAAATTTGGTAAGTACCACTTGATGAAGATGAATCACTGCTCGAACTACTAGAGCTGCCGGAGCTGCTACTTGCATTATTGTTATGCCCATTATCCTTCTCAATCTCCACTGGAGGGAAACTGCTCATCGGCATCTCATCACCAATGTCCACATCTTCCTCTCCAGCTTCCCCTTTCTTAGCCTTCTTTGACTCCATAGGCGTCTCAATTTTCTCAACCATTGGCACTCCCTGTAAAATAAAAATAAAAATAACTCAAAATTAGAACTCCAGACAACTAATTTCCTTAAAGTAATCAAGTCACAATAACAATCCATTTCATTTACCCTATTTGCTTCTACTGCACCCACATTGTTGTTGCCCATTAATGCTTGCCTTTTAATCTTGCTAACCATCTTCTTGTAGTTGGTCACAAACCGGTCAAGCTCCCAAAGGGTTTCAGTATCCAGAGCCTCAATATCAAGCTCGATCTCATCCTCATCCTGCCTGAGATTACCATTCCTCTTCTTCAATATATTAATCACATGCTCCATCTTCTCTTGTGGCAAACTCTGCAACCCTACCCCCAACTTGTGCTTCTCCTCCATACTCATCTCTCTCTTGTTGGGATCTTTGGCCTTTGGTTTAGGCTGCTTCAGCGGCTTCACAGATGGTGTAGCCCTCACAGGCGGCGAGGGAGTTCTCACAGGCAATTGTGCAGCTGCCGGAGGGTTTGGCTTAGGGAGAGGGTTAGGGGTTGACCCAACTGGGGGTACTCGCATTGGCTCAGATTTAGCCACAAATTGCTGCTTAGAACTCTCTCTATCCTTAAAATCATGTAAATTCCAAGAATTAGCCTGTAGTTCCTCTTCATAAACCCGCTCTTGGATCTCATCTTGAACCAATTTATCATTTACATAACGAAACAACTCCTCAAATCTGGCAAGAAGCTGATCCGCAATAATATACACATCATGGCCTTTAGGATTATAGGTCATGGCGTTGGCGAACGTCAACCGAACATCAGCCGCAAATTCCACCGGTGAATCGTACAGATTCTTGGCCAACTTCGACTTCACAGTGCCAAGATCCATCGGATTCTTTATAATATCATAATAATCATGCAAACCCAAGCCAACAACATCAACAGGAGAATTAAAAATATACCCATGTTTGTGCTTCATCAACTTCGTCAAGATTTGCCCACAACTCTTCAACAGCTTCCCATTATCCTGATTCGATTTCTTTGAATCTTGACCCAAATTTAACGGGAACGGACGTTTGTTCCCCGAAATCTTGTTATTTGTGGCTGTAGACGATTTCTTTGTGCTGGATCTGAACGACGGCGTTTCGATCCGGTTCTTTAACTGGCGAATCTGTTCAAGCTCCACAATCAAGCGACTCTTGAGTTCAATCAGCTCCTTCTTGGAATATGAGGCTATATTGAAGGTGACATAATTACCCAAGAGGAGATGATCGTTATTGTTGGGTCTTCTGTTAATAGAGGACGCGTCGTCTGAGGCGGCGGATTGAGTGACGACCGGTGACTCGTCAATCTGACAGCCGTTGATTTCCGAGGCTTGGTGAAACTGTCTCTTTTTAGGGTTAGGGTTTGGGACTTTGCCCATGAATTTAGGACCACTACTTTTCGGTTGCATCGGCCAATTGCCTTCGCTTCTATTGGCTAACACCGCCGAGGCCATCCGCCGTGATCTACCATCAATCGTCTCACCACTCGTGGACCGCACGCGCCAAAACCAACTTTATTTTTAAAAGAATCTTAAAGTCTAGGGTTTGGGATTTCCCCTAATCAGAGCGACGAAGAAGAGCGGGCTTCCCCGTGCTCTTAAAGACGATCAGATCTGCCCGTAAAAATCTGGGGTAACACGTAGCCCCTTGATTCAATTTCATTGGTTGATCCAACGGTTTGTGTAGTTTGGGAACTGCCCGAGACTCTGATCGGCTGATCTGTCATGGACGGTCTGGATGGTTAGTTAAAGTAACGTGTCGTGAGAAAGAGCGTCGGATGGGTGATTTGAAATGGGGATTTCCATTTGGGATGAATTTGGGTTTCATGTGGCGTGAATTTAGGGTTTGAATATGACATGGGGCCCAGAATTGATGACGTGGAGAGAAAGGCCAACTGGGTGGACCGGCGTGAGGCAGAAGGTAGAAGCATGTGGAGCTGATTGTGAAATGAAATGGGCTGCCGAATACCGTGTCGTCAAGGGTAATCTAGTAAATCCAATTTCCCACAATTCACATCAACATCGTATCAGTTAGAGAAATTTCCATTTTATATAATAAAATAAGGCCAAAATTTTTTAACCTAAATTTTAAGTACCAATATCAGTCTAATCATAATTTCTTGAATTAATTAAAATTTATCATAACTATTGAAACTGAGATTTGAAATCTTTTAACTTTTTTTATATAGGAAAAATCACGTCAACTAGATATATTAATTCACATGAATCGTGCATAAATCAAAAAATTTTTTGACAATTTTTGACATTTTTCAACCAAAAAAAATGGTTAAAAAGATAATTAAAATGTTTATTATTAAAATCCTTTCGTGATAATATGTAAATTAATGCAATTTAGTTAAGATTTATATCGAAAATCAATGTTAAAACTTCAACAATCCACAAATATGTAATTAGAATTTTATAACCGAAAAACCATTGTTTTGATTGAAATTTTTTAATGGATTCAAGATAAATTATTGGTATGAGGGTATTTTTAAGTTATAGGGGTTTTTGATAGATTCCAATTAGGGGGCTATTTTGACCTTTTCAATGTTAAGGGGTTTTTGATATTGTTCATTTAGGGGCTTTTTCGATATTTTTGGTGAAGGGTTGTTTTGATACTTTTCATGTTAGTTTCTTTTAATTTTTTATTTAAGGGTTTTTTCTGATAGAGATTTTATATTTTCGATTTATTTTCTTATAAAATATAAATTAAGATAAATGACATAATTTTTATTATTCGATGCATAGTTATTGAATTTGGGATAACATATTTTTAAGGTTTTATGATGTTATCTATTTTACCATTTTTTTATCACATAGTTTTCGAATTTTTGATCAGATTTTTTGAATAAAATAAGTATTATGATAAATAATATATTTTTTACTTTTAAATATATAGTTTTTGAATTTTTGTCTATATTTTGGAATAAAAAAGAGAATTTCATATTTTTACAATTTTGCGATGTTATCAATTTTAAGGTTTTTTTTTTTTCTTTTGCATAGTTTTTGAATTTTCGATTTGTTTTTCGATGTAAACATGCATTATGATAAATGCCATATTTTTATATTTTTTGAAGTATAGCGATTGAAATTTTTGTTTGTATTTTTAGGGTTTTTTTGATATGTAATGTTTGACTTTTTTCTTTTTTCAAATAAAATATGTATTATCATAATAACATATTATTAGATTATTTTATGTGTAGTTTTCAAATTTTCAAATTATATTTTTTAATAAAAAAGGGAATATGATAAATAACATATTTTTAGGATTTTAATATTATTTATTTTAGTGTTTTTTGGAATAAAACAAGCAGGATGATGCATAACCTTTTTTTTTTTTTTTTTTTGTCCAAAGAAAAAGACACCGAATCGATCCAAGATAGGAGAGATTTGAGCTCAAGCACCATTATAAGATGATGATCACTATCCGATGCTCCAAAGAGGCAATGATGACCACAGACACAACAACTAGTCAATTGGACCTTTTTGAGATCATATGTTTTGGACACTTATTGAAGGTACTATACAACAGATTTAATGTTGTGCTGATGCATTCTTTCATTCAACAAGTGTTAGTAAGAGAAAACTCTAACTAAGAGTTCTAGTTTAAGATTAATGAGATTGATGTATGTTTAGCCTCTATGAGTTCACATAATTGAGATGCAATTTTACTTATGTGAAGTTGACCAATATAGGATACGTGACAAATATTTTGGTAGCTCGACATCAATTACATACATGGACCTATTACACGTATGAGAGAAGAGGTCATGGGGATGACAACACTAGCCTAATGAAGATAACATTATTATACTATATTTACTACAACTTACTAGAAGCGGATAACAAAAAATTGTATTGAAGGATGTAATGCAGTAAGTGGATGATCTAAAGGTGTTCAATATGTACTTGTAGAAAGCATGCATATGGGATGTCACTAGTTGATCACTGAGGGACTAAATAGATCAACTTTCATCTTATCAAAGCTTGAAAAAAAAGTCAAGCTCAATAGTCAAATATGTTATTATGAGGTTCCTACTAGCATTCTAGGTTAGAGTTTGATATTCGAAATTGTAAATATGTTAATAGTTAAATACATAGTATGTTAACTAAATTATGTGAGACAATTACCATAGTTTTATTGCAGTTTAGATTTATGAGACACTTGACATAGTTCATTCTTGGGTTGATCATATTTCATATCATTATAGTCATATATGCTAAAATGGTAAACAAGTTACATCCCTGAATAAGATGATGTTGACATTGTTTTGAATGGAGATCCAATAAGGGAAAAGTTATATAAGCTTATTTAAGTTTGCATTATATTGATTGATCAATATTATCTTAATAATATTAACAGTGAACAAGGGAATAACAAGGTCAAAATTGTACTATCAGTATTGGAGATGGAATAATACTAGTACATTATTGTTGTTCAATATTTAGGCATACTAGATGCTTAATATTCATCATCATTGGACTTATCCTGTTTTAGAGCCCTTGCACATAGTTCACCTTCGGCCTTGACCCTTTAGGAGTTAGACATAGGTATACTTTGATAAAATTTATCGTAAACACCTTTACGTAGGTCATCACTGTAGCATCCCAGGTTAGAAAAGCCCTTAGGGGAAGAGTTTCAAGGTTAGAGATGAGATTCTGAGAGAGATTGGGAGTCTGGTAAAGTTCAGGGGTGAGTTAGTAAGTTTTCGGAGCCGTGTGGCTTTCGTTTGAATCCTTTCGGAAGGATTCGATCTGGCGAGTGAACGGAAAATAAGTAATGCTTATTTTCCCTTGTGCACGCCCGTGCACCCTTGATGCACGACCGTGCATGGCATAGTATATAAGTGAGCCGAGAGAATTGTCATTTCTTTTCTCACCCATTTGCATTTCAGCCGATTTCTCACTTCCATTTTCAGCTCCTCATATTCTTAGAGAGGAAATTCAGCAGCCGGTTACCCCCAATCCGGTTAGAGAGCATAGAGATAATTGATTGAAGTGGTTTTCAGAAGCATGGCAAGAGGTAAGTGTTCTTCACTTCTTCTCGCATTTTTCCAGCTTGTTTGATGAGTTGTGATGCCATGGATGAGTTATTTGCATGCTGATGAGTGTTAAGAATGATTATATGATGTTACATGATGAATTTCCATCCTTGAATCCTTGCATGTTGGTTGATCATGCTTTAGTGAGAGAAATAGCTTGCTTCCATGGTGAAATCTTGATGAATGGTTGCATGTTGCTTTTGATGCTTGAGTTGGGTTATTTGAAGTGCTGAGAACATGTATTAGAAGTGGAATTGTGTTTGATTGTGATATGGTTGTTGAATTAGGCAAGTTTCTAGGCGGTGCTTTGTTGAAGAACCAGACGCACGACCGTGCGCCTGAATGGCACGGCCGTGAGTCTTTGTTTTTCCAGATGCACGCCCATGTACACGCCCTGTGCACGGCCAGAGAATGCCCATGCACGCCCGTGTGTTCGCCTACGCACGCCCGTGCATGCCTTTCAGTGAATGTTTTCCAGGAAATTCCAGTAGCTTGCACGACCAGGCGCAAGACCAGCGCACGGCCCCGTGCGTCCTGGCTCACACTCGTGCACCTTTCATGCACGTCCGTGCACCTGCAGATTTTCAGAAAATGTTTATTTATTGTTTAATTATGCATGCGAATTCAGAATAAAGGCTAATTGGCTTCAGATAAGCATCAGTTGAGCATGAAATCAGATAATATGCTGCATATGCACATCATGACATTTCATGTAGCTTCAGATAGGATCAAGGGATCCGAATTCAGCAGTATTTAGAACCTGATGTACGTAGAAGAGTATAGGGTGAATACGAGGGGGCATCTGTGGGACTCAGCTTTCTGACACCAGTCAGAAATGCTCAGCAGTATTTTAGATTCAGTTCTCTGACACCAGTCAGAATGATCAGCAGTAAATTCAGACTTTACCATTTGACACCAGTCAGATTGGGCAGGTAACATCCCAGATCGGGGTCAGTTTGAGATTTTTGGAAATTCTAGGGTTGTGTGTATGTTTTGGGGTGAAATAGAGGTTTTTAGAGAGTTTTGTGGCTTGTGCATGGATCCGTTTGAGAGGATTTGCATGCGAGCGCGGGAAAATGACATTTTTGTAATTTTTCTGGGATGCACGACCGTGCGTGGTAGATGCACGCCCGTGCATGAGCATTTTTCCAGCTGTCTTGAGTTTAAGTCGCGCTTATCCATTTCCAAACTCATTTTCACCCAAAGTTTGGCTTTGATTTTCAGAGAACAGCAACCCTAGAGGTGGTGATCAGCTTCCAGGAGCTTCCAATCCAGTTTGATCTTGAGTTTTCTTGTGAGAGAAAGCATGTCTAAAGGTAGGTGCTTCCTTCCTCTTTCCCTTGTGTTTTGATTCGGTTTGATGCTTGCTTTATGCATGAGATGTGTTCCAGCATGTTTGTGATGTTTTCCTTGCGTGGTGATGATGATTTGAGATGATTATGTTGATGATTGATGTTTATTTGCATGTGATGAGTGAGAATATATGTTTATGTATGTTTGGAGATTGGGTTGGATGATTTGCATGAGATTTGAAGTTGCTGGAAGTTTATTTATGCTTATTGGAAGTGTTTGGCATGTGATTTATGCTTGATTTGAGTTTGGGTTGTGTTTTTGGTCGGAATCGTGTTGATTCCGAGTGGTCATGGAGGTGCAGAGTAGGACGCACGCCCGTGCACCCGAGCGCACGCCCGTGCTTACTGTGTTTTCTGCATGGTCACGGTCGTGTTTAGGTGCCCGTGCATGACCTAATTTGAGGGGTCACGACCGTGCATGGTCCATGCACGCCCGTGCACCCGGTGAAATATGAGAAATTGCTTGAAATTCTAGAATCGCACACGACCACATACACGACTTGCTCACGGTCCCATGCACATGCATGCACGCTCGTGCACGTGACACGCACGCCGGTGCGTCAGGCAGAAATGAGAAAATTAAGCTTTATATGAGAAATGTGCACAGTAAACCCTATCCAATGGATAGTAAACAGTAAATTGAGCTCAAATAAGATACATGATGCATCATATGCATATGCATAGCATGGCATGCCATACAGTGTTTTCAGATACGGATCTGAGGATCCGAACTCATGTTTTCAGTTGAAAAACATAGTTTTCAGAGGTGAATACGAGGGGGCACTTGTGAGTTTCAGCACCCGTGTCACCAGGAGTTATATACTCATTACTAGCCCTATGTATTGGCATGTGCCGGGTTGCTCAGCTAGTAGTTTAGTTTTCTTGGTCCGAGGATCAGATGAGTTTTTAGCGCGAGGCGCTCAGATCAGTTCAGTTTCCAGGCCCAGGCCTGATGGCATCACGTGGGCCATACAGTTTGTGGCACGTGTTTGCAGAGGAAACTCACATGGCCAAAGTGTCGAATCCCTGTATTTCATCAGTCTGCACAGCACAGTTTTCAGCATAGCATGTACCCCAGGGTACACAGTTTTCAGTATAGCTTTCAGATAAAGCTTTATGATTTTCAGATATGGGATCCCATGATCCAACAGCAGTTTTCATGAACAGTTTTCAGAAAACTATTTTCAGTATACAGGCCCAGGCCTAGTTATGATTTCAGCATGTTATCATATCATGTCATGATTATATGACACAGTGCATATCATTCAGAGAATGATAAGACAGTAAGAAACTGTAAATGAACAGAATATGAATTACGTGTAAAAGACACGAACAGCAGAATATCAGAACATGTTAAGTATCGTAATGACACGTGACTTTCAGAAAACAGTAATATTATCAGTAACAGTAACAGATCAGATCAGAATAGTTCAGTTTATGCTTTCAGCCAGAATTCAGTGCATCAAGTTTGACCTTCCGGATTACTCTTCACTCTAGGTTGTTTACGTATACTCATATACGTATTTTACGATCCGATATGAGGTAGTATCCGATTCGTGAAGATAAGACTGTCAGAGTGGTTTTCAGTTGAGCCTGTTCAGTTGTGTTGAGGTGGCATCCTTCGAGAAGGATAGGTTTAGGGTCTGAGGATATGAAGTGCTTACTGGGTGATTTTATCACTCACTCCCTACTTTCCTTTCTCTTGTAGGTAGGTTGTTGGGAGCTGGGAGGAGGAGTCTGCTGCTATTTTGGGATCCATTATGCTCCAGTTTTATTTGTATGCACATGTATATGTTTTCCGCGAATATTTTATTATGAAAGTTTTATTTGGGCATGTATATATGTATGTATACATTGTACTACGAGTCTTCCACTGTGATATGTCTGTTCAGTTAAGCATTTCGATCGGGTATTATTGACCATATTTTATTTATTTATTTATTATTATTTTATTAATCAGTGAACAGTAATACCCTTCTGGGATGTCTTACAGGGCAGCAGTATATTCAGCAGCTTTCTAGCCAATAGCTAGAATGTTCAGCCCCACATGGTCAGGATGCCGAATCCCTGTATTCCACCAAGTCTGATCAATACAACAGGTACCTTTGGGTACATTCAGTATTCAATATTCAGATGTATGCATCCAGTGTTTTCAGTTAGCATGACATGACATACACATCATGACATGAATACATACGATAATGGTAAATGAATGAGATCCAGATGATCAGTTTTCAGATTCCAGCAAGCGCATAGATGTATGAATAGACTCGAGGCCCAGGTATATTTGATTATTGTGATTGTTTGTGCTTGCTTGGGTTGAGGGAAGTAAGGAGCGCTTACTGGGTGATCTTTATCACTCATCCCCCTCTTTCTTCCATCTTTTCAGGTGTTCGTGCTGGTCCCGAGAAGCGATTGGATCGAGGCTGGCAGAGAGGGCACGCACACACACCCCGATCTCAGTTGTATATCAGTTTTGGACCTGTGTGGTCATATGTATTTTTTATATGTTTTCAGATGTATCTAGATGTACGGAAACGATATGTGTATATATGTATAGGCCATTGGGCCTATTGTACAGAACTGTTTATGTACATTTCAGTGATGTATATTCAGTATAGCTTCCGCATGTGTACAATTGTATAGTTCCAGAGTTTTATTATTTTCGTAGGATTCCTGTCGCGGGTACCCAGATTTCTAGATAATTAATAAAAAGCTCCCCATAGTTTTCAGCAGCAGGGGTACTCGTGGCGACGGGTCTTACAATCACTGATAGAACTGTTCCTTCGACCCTTATCATCGACCCACTTGCTGTCAACCACCTTACACAAGAGAAGTCAATGGATTCACAAATAAATTTTTATACACAATGTCTTTTGGTCGTGACTTTTGGCATGGTCACACATGTCCTAAGCAAAATTTTGTGTCTTTAAACATGAACGACCATAACATCCCTTTCACAAATTAACAACACTTCAAGGAGTAAAATTGTCATTTCACCTTATGAATAATCATAAGCACTTCTATAGAGTCATCTCTTATTTACTAACTTCCATGGCATAGATGGATATGCGGGACCTTTATATAGGCGTTTGTCAATTGTAAAGAAAGTTATGGTGTTTAGGCATATGAGGATGCATATCATCATGTACAACCATATGACTCACCTTTGTATACCCTCGGACATGTCATGACTATGCACCTTTCGTGAACAGTTGTGCGATATATACATATTATAACATATAAAACATGTCATAAACGTACGTGTCCTTTAAACAACTATCAATATACATCTAGAAAACAAGTTTCTAGGCTATTTTGATTTCTTTTTATTACACCGAGCATCTAAATTACTTTCTATCATTTTCTAAAGATCTCATGCACCATTGGGTACAAAAGAAACCACATAAACACCATAAACAAAAAAAAATTATGTTAATACATTATTGTTAAACCCCTGTATGTTATGATATGATGAAAAACTTAAGTTAAAATATCTAACTATTCTTGTATAAAACGATCATGAAAAAACATGACAAAAGGGTTTTTTTTTTTTTTTTTTTTTGGCTAGGTACAAAACTATGTGTGTTTTGGTAGCACAACAACGTGTCTTGACAGTATGATAGTACGTGTCCTATATAAAGAAAACACATAAGTTGTTTAGTTGTATAGGCATTAATGCAATAAAATCCAAAGATGCATAACCGTGTAACTTTCAAATGTATAATCATGTCACAAAAAATGAAAATACAGTGTCAAGGTTTTCATGCATGTCCAGCAGTGTAAATATCAAATAGCCATCATAAAATGCACACCTGTGTAGAAAAGTTCACATGATTATGCAAAGATCAAACTTTGTTCGTATATATCTCGTGAGGGGTATTATGTGTAAAATAGTGTAACATTCTAAAAATCCGAGAAAGTAAAGATATGAAGACACATGACCATGTATATGTAGAGCACACGTCTATATTGGGTTGGTATGATATAGAAAAGTCGACCGTTGAACTACATTTATTGTCAAGAGCATGATAGCATACTAGAGGGGCACATGACCGTGTATTTATCCAAATTCGTTCTAACAACTCTCAAATCAATTACAATGGCTAGTTCACTTTGAACCTTATATAAGCTAATTGATTTAAAGATATGAGGGTTAGAGAATTATGCTTTATAATTCCATTTTTCTCATTCTCTATTCTTTTCCACTTTCTTTCTCTAAACTTCATTGTAAATCTTTAAAAGAGTATGTGAGTGAGCTTAATTTTTGTATTCGCTTTTGAGAGACATTTCTTTCTTGTGATTTTCAAGAACACAAGGGCACAATCCTATGAAATTAATGATTAGGTAAAGTCCTGTGAAACTATTGTAAATGACGCAATTCTTTATATCAAAATTATTGTGAAAGGTGAAATATCTTGAATTAAAACTATTGTATATTTTAGGTTATTGAAGATAATGGAAAGAAAATCTTTAAATAAGGTTGTTTGAAGTAGTGGATATAGGAGACTTGTGGAGAAGTATTAAACCATTATAAATCGATTGAGCATAATCTCTCTTCCCTTACTCTTTATTTTGTCTATATGCTTTATATTATTTGATTATTTGTTTGATTGATTGATTTATTGTTTATTTGTATGGAAATTTGTTTGTGGGTGAAAAAGTTAAAAAAAAAAAAAGTATTTATTAATCTTATTCACTCCCTCTATGATTATTTTAGTCATTTGAAGTTTAACAATTATGTATTGTTATATTCATAAGACAAATTATCATCTTCATACATGTAAATCATAATCCATATCTTCATCATGAATTACTAAATCTCTTCCTAAGTTCATAACAAATCATATATAGTGAATTTTTGAAGATCAAATAACCTCTTCATACATGAATGATCATTAAACTAGATTAAGATTATATAACAATTTCATTCCCATCATCTCATCATAAAAAATTGGTATATTGTTAAAGATTCAACTGTCATATAAACTATTTAATTATCATGTAAGAGTTCAGACATAATAAAACAAATTATTTCCCTACTTACTTAGATGCTAAGTCTAGAAAAAGTTTGATGTTAATTTCTTCTTTAAAAGCCTCATTGAATAATGTTTAATCATCGACGTTAGTCGAATCTCACCCTATCTTCTCAAAATACTACATAAGACCGAGTTATAGAAATAGTGGATGCAATCCCACAATTTGTGATAACATATCATTTTAAGACAATTTGCTAAAAATCAATTATACAGATAGTGATAGCCGCAAGAATTTTTGTTAGGCAGTTCAATTAAAATATATAAATATTCTATTAACCTTAAATACCTTCAATATTGTATAATACAAACAAATAAATAAATATTAAGCATTATTATACTTTCATTTGAGATATTAGAGAAAATTAACTTTATTAATACAATATAAATAGAAACCTTAAATATTAAATAAGTATGAAGTTTGAATCATTCCCTAATCTACAAAGCTAAAAACTTATGTTATGTTGAAATTGAAAATTTGTCCAAAAAGTCAATATTGTGCCGCTAAAGTCGGTATTTATCTTTTAATAGAAACATGAGATTGAAATTTAGATTAAAATTTTTATAAACTCGAAGACTTTTTAAAAATGCTCATAGGCCTAAAAATTTAGTATAACTTAAAATTTAAGAAAAAATTAATTAAAAAAAATAATTTAGGGCCCTTTTGACCCATGGGACCGTCAACATGAATTATGCACGCTTATGCGTCACTTCAAAAATTCTTGTACGACACATTATTTACTTATCCAACATAATATTAGATAAATGAATGTACACTTTGAATCGTACAATTGTTTATTAACTTAAAAATTGAATTTAAATACTTAAAACATTAGTCAAATTCAACAATAATCATAAATATATGAAAAATATCATTTTACTTTTAAGACTTACATGTGAATGTTACCCTTTATTCTTTATTTTTCATGTCTAATAGATTTCTTGATTCTCCACTCCACATTATTTGTAGATGCCTTTTTCTCTTATTATGAATGTCTTTGTTTCCAATTTTTCTTTTGTTTTTAATATGGAATTCTTATCTTAATCTTACCCAATGCCTCATAGTGTTATCAAATTTCTTAATTTTTAAATACATAATCTCAATATAATTTATTTAAGAATGTTATATGTTTTTCAATTCAAATCTAATTACTCTTTTGAAAATACCAAAATTAAATAAATAAAAAGATAAAATTGGGACTTTTTTTAGAAGTTCAACAACCAATAATCTCCCAACCCCCCAAAAGGAAAACTCATGCACCACTCTTGAAGCGCTAAAATAAAGATATATGGGAAATAATTAAACCTCCTCAAAACAAGCTTTATTAAAATTTTGAACTTAATTACCAAAAAAAAAAAAAAAACTTTTGTGAACTTGTTTAGTTGATTTAGCTTGGAACAGGGATGTTAAAGTAATCGAAAAACAAAATTACGATAGATTGTGTTTTCAAAAGCAAAAATACTATAAATATAAACTAGACTATTATAAATATTATTCAAATTATTTTGTGTTTATTCTTAAATAACAGTGAAATAAGCTGCAACAAAGATTTAAAATACATACATACATACATACATACATACATATATATATATATACATATATATATATATATATATATATATATATATATATATAAACATAAATTTCTAATAAACATTTAGGTATATCACTTATTTTTTGTAAGTTTTTATAATCTTTTTGTATAGTACATTTTCCATATTTATTTTATATTTTAAATAATTATGTTCAATTATTATTTATTAAGTACAGTTAAACAATATTTTTTCAATTTGGTTTGACTTGTTTTGAAATTTTTTAAAAATTATTTGTTTTTAATTTAGTTTGAAAAATTTTATAAAGTGTACACACCCTTACTCGCAGACAATTGTTTATAGCCTTATCTGAAATATCAAAAATTAGAAGGATAAAACAAAAAAATATATAAATATCTGTTAACTCACAGTAATAATAATTAAAAAAATATAAAAATGTTAGCAATTGTTGAGCTAAACTGTGTCATATATGAAACTCCATACAATCATAGATAATGCAGGAAACGCAATCCCTTTCAGGTAAAGAAAATTTCAGCAAACAACTTTAGAGTTTACATCAAAAGATGATAAGATGTTTAGAGGAATTACAACAAAAAAACATTTTACACAGATCAATTATCAGCGATTAGAGCCAGAAGAGCATAAAGGGGTCGCAGCAGCATTCCTCTATGAGACAGCAGCAACATAGAGCTGCAAGACTGCAAATCTAATAATGTATCAATCATACCTTAATTATTTGAAAATCCAAACAAAAGTATTAGAAGCATACCATGCCTCGAAGAAACTGGACTTTCTTGGCGGTGGAGCTGCATATTGTGGAGGTGCCATGACTGGAGGTCCCTGATGATGATGATGATGATGATGATATCCACCTGCAACTGAAATTTTATCATATTCTTCACCTACAAATCAACAGCTAATTTCCACAGTTAATTTTTTTGTTAACTACCTTGAGGAGGATATGGATATGCGTACTTGGGTTCACTCATATTTGACAGCAACTGGGTTGAATTATGTAGATAAAGACTTGAGAGAAAATGGTGTGAGAAAGAGAAAGATGAATTTGGTTATATATTTATGTATGTATTCAGAGTAAGAGAGATATACGTGGCTGAATTCCGAAAGCATGTGAATACACTTGTTTCAATACAAACTTGTTTTACTTTCTTCTTTTTATATTCAAGCGGTCGTGGCTGCAATTTCTTTTTGTTTGTGAAGCTTTCAAGGTGATCGCCTTGGCTTTCATATTTATTAAACCCAACAAAAAAGGTGAAAAGAAAAACTTGCAGATAAAAGAATTAGTATGACATGATAGATAAAATAAAAATACGAAACCCATGAATTTATATATATATGATTAGCTACTGCAAATTTAATATACATGAGAGCCCTCGGCAGAAGGAAAAGAAAAGAAAAGAGAATTTAAAGTCCGCAACATCAACATGGTAATTAATGTTGTATAGTAAAAGAAAAACTGCATTTAGACAACGCAGAGAATAGAGGGATCGCAGCAACAATCATCCAAGAAACAGCAGCAACACAAAGCCGTTAAGCTGCATGCAAATAAAGTCACAAGCAAACAAACAATTAATTATATTCTGTAATGCAATTTGATCATATATATAATTAAGAAGATAGATTCAGGAATGAAGAGGGAAGTTAAAACGCACAATCCGTCGAGAAAACTTGATTGTCTCTTAGGTGGTGGTGGAGCTGCATGATAATACCGTGGAGGTGCCATCACCACTGGAGGCCCTTGATAAGTCCCTGCATATATCATTTCAGGTTTTTTATTTAGAGTGTTTTTGCCTGTTATTTTAAGCCTAAAGAGAACACAACAAATTAAAAAAATAGAAATAACGAGGGGAAGCACCTGGAGCCGGGTATGGATAAGCATACTTGGGATCGTTCATCTTTGCAACAGGAACAAGGTAGGCTTTGCTGGAGGATATTTATAAAACTTAACTATACAAGGCATTTATATACCTGAATTTAGAGTGAAGAGAACATCTTATGAAGGCCGACGGAAACAGCCATAAAGAATATTTGAAAGCTGAAGCCTCAAGTATTAATATTGCAGGTTCATCGATAATACATAAAATATTCGATTCTAGAGAATTATCAGTAGTTAAGTTGTGGGCTAAAGTTCTTCAATTCTTTAATTTGCAGCAAAATATAGATTCCAGTTTCCCCAGTAAAGTTAAAGCCTGATAAGCGTTTGCTTAGATACTAGCTGTTTCCTTCTACAGTTTTACTTTGGTTCTGATAAATTAACTAACCAATATTCCTTTGCACACTTGGAAAGGCTTTACAATTGGGTTGTTTTAGAAGGAAAACTGAGGAAATATTTGCCTTCAGAATACAGAGTTTTTCCATTAATCAACCAGTGTTAGGGGTGTTTACTGGAAGCGATCAAATGGGCTTTGATCTCCTAAAACAATTACGCTGCGGCTCCCAAAGGTTGAAATGGTTTTCAACGTCGAGCATGCAAAATCGAATGAAAATACATTGTAGTACTTTCTTGACTAATTTATTCACATGCAATGAAACTAATTCATAGTACAGTTTTCAAGTAAAGCTAAGGATTTTGTCTGCTACTTTTTCGTGATTTGTCAACTATTAAGAACACTAGGCCTCATATAAGTTGAGCTACTTAGGCTTCATCAAGGAAATGATGCATGAATATACTCTCTCTCGCGCCCTACGCTAAGTTCAGATTATATGGTGTTTCCTAGAATTTTCCTTTGCTTTTGGTTTATACCAATCTTGATGATGAACTTTGCATCTATTCTTTCTTTGTTCCATTCATACTTCTTTAACTTTAATTAATTTGTGTACTGATCTTTATTCACCCCATTTGCAAATCAATTAGTTGTTCATTAATCTGTTAACCAATCGATCCATAGTAATCAAGCAATTTGTATTTGCTTAGCCCTTTAATTTGGTAGTTTGTAGTTCAATAATCATCTTGTATTTGGTTCAGTCATACCCAAAATAAAACTTTCGGTGGTGGCATATAAATTGATGGTTGAATTTGATCAGGGAGTGCTTACAGTTCAAGCTTTCTTCATATACATCAGTCAAGTCAAAATTAATTCATTCCTTATCAATAAGATTATGAGATTTGGACCTTCAAAGTCTCAGGATTTTGTTAGGAAGGTGGGTTCTATCAAAGATTATTGCATGCAATGCAGTTCACCAAGGAAAAAGTAGAGCCAAGACCCCATGTAATAGTTTTATTTCATCTACTCATACCTCTCCGTAAGGGTTGAATTTGAACTAAACTAAATATAAATATATAAATATATATTCATATTTAGATTTTTTTCGTTGTGATTCAGTTCGTATTCAAATTCATATTTATTAAATTTTTTATATTAAAGTTTAAATTTGTATTCAGTTTGTATTTATATTTGTATTCTTATTTGATTCATATAGTTCATATTTATATTTTTTTAACAATTATAATTAATAAAATATAATTAAAAAATTTTTAATTTATATTCGTTAATTTTTAACGACTAGTATTCATAATTGTGTTCATATTTAGATTCAAACTATTCATTTCAAACTTATTTAAATTGAATTTAAAAATAAATTCAAATATATTAAATTTAAATTCAACATTACTCTCCGCCTCGCAGCCTATTCTTTGGAGGCTATTACGTCACTTTATTCTTAAATATTATAACAAGTTTCTCTTATATTATTTATTCTTTGTTTCAACCCTCTTCTTTGTTTTAAATTTAATAAATTCTCCAAATTCACATCTAATAATACCACCTTTTTTCAACCAAATAAATCTAATACGAGAAGAGATGCTAAAGATAATAGATTAATAATGATTTTTAATAAAATTTTAAAAATATTGTCATATTTTGTTTAATTTGAAAATGATTATAAATAATAAAATTTTAATTTAAAAAATTAAAAAAATATAAAATATGATACACTACCTGTAAAGCACACCCTAAAGGGCTCTGGGCATATCCGTCAATTTATGAGTTATGAGATGACACCACCCTTGAGAATAATAAATTATATTAAGTTCAATTATACACCACCTACTAAGATGTCTGGCTGAGATTAAAAGAGTACAAGGTCAAAGACATACACCCACCCAAGGATTTTTGCAACTAAATAATTTTAGCCCCTCACTTTCAAAAATTTAAACGTCCATTTATTGATTAAAATCAACAATTGAATTCAACGATCAATTATTAGAATGATATTTTTATTTTTTAATAAAAAATTTTAAAAATAATAAAATAAGTTTTACAAAAATATTAAAGTAGTAAAATAATATGAAAACAAATTATAAAAATATTTAAAAACATATAAAAATAAATAAAAATGAAAAATGCCACAGGAATCGGCAATGTTGTTGGTTATGGTAGTCACCTATAATTAAATCAAGAAGCCAAAAAAAACAACCAAAAAAGAGGAGACCAATTTGGCCACTTTCATTGCCACTTTTATTTTTTTTAATTTTTAATTTTATATATTTTTAATATTTATTGAAAATTTTACAATTTTTATTAAAATGTTAAATTATATTATTTTTTTATGAGAGTATTTTATTTATTTTACTGAAAATGTTAAAAGAAGTAAATAAAAAGTGATCAAGGGGTGCATGTTTGAATTTTTAAAGTTAGAGAATGAAATTTGTCTTTTCAAAAAACCTTGGGAGAATAAGCTTTTGCTCATATGAAAATTCTAAGTTTTTAGTTAAGACTTAGCTCTTGTCAAATATGACCTATGTTTTGCAGTTTGTTAAAAAGTCAATCACGAGAACATCTTCCCAACTACATTTTATAAATGACGAGAGTGAACTTGTTCAGCCATCCATGTATTGGGGAAAACTGCTCACCCACAGATTCAAGACCTGAAAAATTATAATTTGGTTGTAATTTTAATTTTAAATTATTCAAATCGTTATTATATAAGAGAAATCATAGTTTATATTTATGTACAAATAAAAGAGATTTTCTTCAATTTAATAGTATTGGTGGATTTCGTCATATTCCCAAACCCCATCTGCTTTTATGATTGATATTTGTTATAGTTTTCTCTATTTAATTTGTTATTTAGTTCAAAATCTCTTTGAAGACAGAACAAAAATTCACTACAAATTGGCATCAGAGCTACGTAAAGACAGAAGAGTGGATTGAGTTTGCATTCAAAGCCAGCCGATACCAGAAATTTCACATTACAACGATTGAGACGACGAAGAATGACAGGGCAGGTAAGAAATTTCCTTCAATACCATCAATTTGTTAACGATACAAATCTGTTCGGTTTATAATTTTTGTTTTATTTTCGAAATTCTGAAAATTTCTAATAAACAAGATGGTAAGTTTGATTAATACTAAAAATTATCTCTAGTTTTTTTTATTTGGAGGTCGAAATACAATAATTTAGGATGAATCGGACTTGAACCCTACAAATCAAGCCCAAAGGAAAAAAGGGTTCACATCAGGACGTGTCTAGCCAGCTGTGAGGAATAGAAGTCTGAATTTGGGGCGCCATTGCTTCTCAGAAGGCAACGGGACTGACCCAACAATAAATGAACTTTGACTCCTTGGGCCTGGTCAAATTTCGCGTGAAACTCGCTTGGATTAATCCCAAGAAAAAGACACTCTCGTCCAAAGAAAGAGCAAAGAAGTAGTGGGGTTCGTAATCGATGATGATGTTAAATGGAGGAGAAAATTCGTCATTTTCTTTTCTGTCTCTGGATTGGATAATCCCATGTCTCTCCTCCCAGCCCCCCTTTCACACTTGTCAATAACCAAAACCATATCCTCTCCAATCTAATCTAAAATCTAATCGAATCTAATCTAATCTAAGCTAATCTGTCTCCTTCCTTCTGAAAGTTAGATGAGATATATTAGGGCTTTCAGATTAGATTGATGCAAACATACATATACATATATATATATATATATAAAGTTTATAATAATTGTTACAAAATTACTTGATACAACAACATAACATATCATGATAATACTCGCATTCATAATCATCAATTTGGAGATAACTTGGTCATTACCTTGCCATCTGGGCCCCTCATTTCACCGCTAACCGCCACCCCAACTCCTCCCTGATATGTCGTCGTTGCCGGTGGCTGCACCACCATTCCTCCCGCTCCTGTATAATATACCTGTCTCCCCACCCCACTATCATATGCCACCTGGCTGTATCCAGCATCCGTTGCCCCCACCCCGGCTCCACTCACGCTGCCACCCACACCGCTTGGCCGTACCATTCCCATCTGCGGCAAATTTGGCGGAGGTAAAACCATGTTGTAAACTGACTGTTCCCGGTAAACGTCGGGAGCCGGTGGGCCCGGAGCCATTCTTTGCATGTTGGGATAGTAAGGTTGACTAGGTACTTGTCGGATCATTGGCGGCGCTAGTTGTGGTTGTGGTTGCTGTTGCTGTTGCGGTTGCGGTTGCGGTTGCGGCTGTGGTGTATGATATATAGTAGTACCTTGAGGGATCATATAAAACGGCTGTTCTGGTTGCCCGTGCGTGCCGGTTACTGTGGCTGGGTAACTCGAAGAAGGGACTTGAAACGCCGCCGTTTGCTGTACGGACAATGGTACTGTCACTGGCGGCAGCGGAGATTTTTCAGGCATGGCTACGTAAACCCCGGCTGCTAAGTTCTCTTCCGTTCTTTTCATGAACATAGCTTCTTGAACTTGTTCTCTCATCTGCAACCTCTGAAGTTGTCTCTGTATTTCAACGGGGTTCACCGCATGATCCGTATAAACGATCCGATCCGTTCCGATACCTCGATCATCCGGAACGTGATATTCCGGCGGAGGTGGCTGCACCGCTTCCAGAATTTTACTCGGTGGGATTCCTTTCTCTATACCAAACAAGAAATCAACATTATTAGCCAATTTCTTAGAGTCACTCACATGAGTCGGACCCGAATTCAAAGCCTCAACGAATCGGTCACGCTCCGACTTGGAAGTATCGGATCCGAAACTGGAATTAGTAACAGCCGGGAACAAGAACAAGCGCATCCGAGCGGGCTTGGCGGAAGCTTTATAAAGGCGATCATACTCATGCATCATGTGCTCAAGATCATCATCACTGGTGACGGAAATCAAGGCGTCGAGATCTTCTCCAGGGAGCTGATACTTAAAGGAGACGTCCGCTTCCCCACAAAGCGCAGAGAGCTTGTTGATCATGGAAGAGAATTTGATCGTACGATCGGCAGCGAGAATCTTGGTGTCACCACCGATGTAGGCAAGCTGGTTATCATGAGGACGAGGATGGATCTTACCACCATAGCTACACATGAACTTAACCTTGATGTTTTGATCCTCCCATGGAGCGTTGTTCTCGAAATCAATGTCGCGAGAACGAGGAGAGGAGTTCCCAGAATCGGGATAAGAATTATAAGAGAAATTTTCCATGGAGGAGAGAATTGGAGGAGGAAAGGATATGCAAGGCAGGGAGTAGTGAATGGGGCAGTGATGTTTTTGTTTTATTTTATGTTATTTATTCTGGTAGGGGACAGGTGGAGGGAGATGATGGAAAGAGATTAAATTATGGTGGGGGCCAGTTAAGCATGGGATAAGAGAAAGAGAGAGATTTAAACAATCATGTGAATTATTATTATTTGAAAATACATTTAGTGGGATCATGCTGTTCCTTTATAAATTCTTTCCTTGCTTAGATCCTCAGCAATATCTTTTCTTATATTTCCAGCTTTATACCATAACTTCTCTCTTATTTTCTTCCATCTCAGAGGTTGACCCAACTCATAAGGGAACACAGTCATCTTGGTGGTCAGACTTTAAATTACCACCAAGGCTTTATGTAAACTATAATAATGATCAATAGATATGAAAACTTAAAAGTATAGTTGGTTTCAGGTCTTCAGAACTTGCCACCAAGATCATTAACAATGGGATTAAGAACACCAATTCCTTCACTAGTCTACTGAATTTGAACTGGTTTCTTCTTTCTCAAGCTTCTTATCGACAACATCACTAGGAAGATCCAGCCCCGAAGGGATATTTCCCCGATAATTTGTTGTTGACGGGTCTGATCCAGTCATACTGGAGAAAAAACATTACAACTACTGAGAACCTCAACTCAAAGAGACAGGATAATGTTCTAAATGGTGAAAAGGATGGTTAGTTGCACAAACCTTCTGTCAACGATGACCATGGAACGGAGCTCACAATTAGCAAAACTGCAAGTGCATGTTGAAAATGTCATTTCTTGCACATAAACATAAATGACTGAAGAAAAATGCAATCATGTTAACATGCAAGAAGATTACAAAAGCACAAACAAGGAGGAAGTTAGCTTACTGTTTGCATATTTCTGTCTTCACGGAAGGGTGACAGTCATTTCCAAATCTAGTCAATGTGTGAAACAAGAATCCACTATGGGTCACAATTGCTATCTCTTTCTCTTTACGTGTCCACAACCTGCAAAGCAGAGAGGACAGAGCTTTACATCAAATGTATCATATCAATCCATATAGTAACTTTATAAGACAATAAACTATTGTAATTTCCATACTTACTGGTACTAATTGTTTCTTGACATGATTCCCAATTTTAAAGATATATATATATATATATATGCAGCCTCTAGAAGAAAATTCAATGGTGAAATGCAAACATAGACTAAAACTAGTAACGCAAATGAGGAAATGATCCATCAGAATTACTTCTTGCTTTTGGAAAGTTGCAACTAAAATTAGCTAAAAGAAGACCATGATAAAACTTAAGATGTGAAATAAATAATAACATAGAAGGATCATCCCACTTCATCAACCAGTGTGTCCAGCTATCTATTTAACTAAATTCAACACCTAAAATATTAGGGAATTATCCTAAAGGACCAAATTTCACACAAAAGGTGTTCATAAAGTTTACAGTTGCAGTCTCTGTAGGTTATATTTGTACATGAGGTTCTCAGTCAGAGCCCCATGCACTGGAGAACAAGGAATTTACCAGTTCATGAACTTCAATCCCCTAGCAGCAACTTCTTCCCTTGTCTCTCTAACATTGGCCTTCCACCATACATCTTCATCACTTTCTACCTGAGCAAAAGAGTCCAAAGTCAACCAACAGAGAAACTGAGAAATCAACTGTAATTTTTTAGGTGGACTTAGAATCTAAATACTTGCCAGGGAAAAATCAACCGCAGGAAAGAGAAACTGATAGTCACTGATGTTACTCCTCTTATCACAAGGATGAACTCCCTGCAATAAGAAACAATAAGCATAAATGCCAGTCGTAGTTGCCTCAGTCTCCAAATAGTTTTAGTTTGTGACTGCCAGATTTTAGATAACTACTGTTTTACTTTTAGTCAGAAGAAATATTCAAGTAGCTGTATATGTTATATGGGCAGGTTTACACTATTATATAAGAATATTATTTGGTTAGTTTTGCCTTTTTCAAGCTGCAGTAACCAGGTTTGAAATTGTAAATTACTAATAGTCCCCACAATTTAAACTATCAAACTAAGGCAAAGGGTTAGGACTTGCTAGTCTTAACTCAACAGAAAAGCTGAATTTTGTATTTCCATGACAGGCTTAAGATTAAAAAAGAGTTTGAGCTCCAACCTTGATTATGAGGCCATATAGCACATTTTATGTACTTTTCTATTATTATTTACCCTGATGGTTTCCAACGTTTGTTTCTTCTCTGATTCTAATTCATATATTCTTGTCATAATTTTTATTTTACAAATTCAATTAAATTATCAACAAATAATCTTTTACATTGACAAAAAACAACTTTTTGACAGCAATACAACCAAACAAAAGGATTTCATAACATAGCAATTGCTAAATTGACACCACTAGCTCAGGAGACGAAATTCTTCTGCAGTAGTCTGTGGATCAAATGGTTGGAAATTTCCTAATGTGACAAACAAATAGTTTCAACTTCAAACAAAAGTAAACTGAATTTCTACTATTGCAAAACAAAAACAATTGGCACCAACTTTCCAAGAATCAAACTAGGAATTTGAAACTAGAGTAGCACCAGTATTTATGATATGCTTTAGCATGCCTTGCACAACAATATATCTCAAATTCATTAGAATTTGGCAATTAAGGAATAGACCAAACAAAGCCATGCAAAGAAGAGATCGCATCATGCCAATTTTCCTGGCCTGTAGAGTGGCAATGTGTGATTAACTTTTGGAAACAAGATAAAAATAGGGTTATGTATTTTCGTATCTTTGTTTCTTTTTTTAAACAGAATACATTGAATTTTTCTTCAATACCCAAAATCCTCTAAACTTTCGTATGGATTCACAAGAGTTATGAGCTGGAGATCATTGCCAAGTCTTTCAACCTTGATACTCAAAAAATTCACAAGATAGCAAGATAAAATATTCCAAACAGGCAGTGCAAAGGGGAGTTGAACCCAAAACTTTTTTGGTTAAACACAAGTCTCAGGATTGATCACTAAACTAAGCACTTAGATCACCAAACTAAATTGGATTTACCAGCCATTTTAAACTTAGCAGTAAGAATTTGGGTGCTTAGCCACAAGGGCTCATATATGATGCTGAATAGCTAAAATACAAGTTACAACATGGCATGATACATTACATTTCCAATGAATCAACCTCTGGAAGATGCGTTTAAAAAGCAAATCTCCACTATGTTTCTGAAATGCCTGAACCTTACATGAAATGACACCTTCAAGAAACAGTTAAAAGATCACCATAGGTTTATTTCTTACTAGCAAAAATTTTCAAACAACCCTCTTTAACAGATATTCTGCAAACGATTTATCTGTCCAAACAAGCCTTTAGTGCATGATACATTGAAAATTTAGTTTTGCAAGTGTACAAGGCCAGAATATCTCCTGTCCCCCCAATAAAGTTATGCTAAGTCCTTCAGTAGAGGAAGAACCAGCTGTTTTATATTTCGCAACATGGATGAAAATTGGACATTACAATAGCTATCGACTACTTAAACATTCAAAGCAACTAGCAAGCTGAAATGGGATGAGGAGCTAATTTTACTTCAAGACTTTGCTGAAGAAAGAAATAAATGTATTCTCTACACACCTTAAATGAACTAACCAGCCAGCTCGACAACAGTCTTTCTAAACAGGATGTTACCATTCTTACAAGTTACAAGTAATTATGCACAATCTTAAGAAACATAGTAGTGCAAGACATACCAAATGTTCCCGACAAAGTTCTACTGCAATGATTGGTGGGCAGTTTAGACTTGAAATTGCAGCACGGCCACTGTTTCCAGCATTTGCCACCATTAGTGGCACTACATCCATCCTATCCTCATAGCCGTCACCACCAAAAACTCCAACAGCAGTTTGCAGTGTCCTAAAAACATCACATTATTTGAAACTTAATGCAGAGCAAATTTAAATGCTATGGCAAATGAACTACATAAATTAAGGAGTGGAACAGATTAAGAGTAGCATCCAAAATAATAAATTCACAAATTCTGTTTAATTAAAAAACCAAAGCAAGAGACATCCAATTTGTGAAACTTGAGGTTTAAATTCTATGTTTGGTTGAAAAATACTTGATAATCCTGGGCTGAAATCTTTTAGAGAAAACAAGACAATGAGTTCAAAGAACATAACTGTAGAATATAACACTTCTGAAGCCAAAATATTAAGTAATTAATTTCAAGTGTTAAAGAGATGGGTGAAAATATGATTAAGAGTCATACATTATTCTTTGTCAATATAAAATAAAAATAATTATTTGAACAACATGTTCCGCTTTCAACCCTCACCTATAAAACACTACAAGTCAACTTTGTCTTATTCAAGGCCCTATTAAAGCGAGTTAGAAACATTTTAATACTATGTCAGGAAAATATATCTGTAAGAAAGTATAGGCAGAAATACCTAAGCAAAGGAGATGCAATTACTAAATCAATCCGCTTAAAAAGCCCAGTCTCATGGACATGCTTTCGCAAATTTTCAACCTGCATCAATTGCAAAAAAAAGAAATGTAGCTACTGCTTTTCTTTCAACTACTTTAAATATTAAAAAGGAAACAACCAGTGACTGACCTGCTGCCAGCCAAGTTGGGTTAGATGCGCATCAAAATATGCAGGAGACATATAGGCTTTGAAGTTCTTATCTCCCTCAACATTGTGAATTCCTTGTGCATGCCTCACCTGGATGTATTGTTTCATAAGACCACAATGCCTTGATTTGCGAGCAAAAGCCAATAAAGAAGGCAATCTTGAACATCCTTCAAGCCAAATATGTAGCAGCTTCAAATCCACAATGGATAAAACACATCAATTAAGAAACAAGAGAGATACCAACCAGATGAAGAGTCTTGCAGCGATGCAAAGGATACAAACTTGGACGAGCACCACCATCCATATCTTCAACTAAAACTCATAAATATTAGCTGTTTATAGAAAGCATAAAAATATAGATTTTTAACCGCTGAAGAGTCTTCATTCTTCTCATAATCATAACTTAGAAATCATGACATAAGCAAATTTTTAGTCATGCACTTATACAACACCACAATTTCAGCCAACAACCTGAGTCCATGGCTTATTGAAGAAGGAGATGTTCTTTTCATTTCGTACATTAACAATATTATTAATATCCACTTCAACCATCTTTTCAGTACCATTATAGTTAATTAATTCACATCTCACATACATCGTACATTATGCACATTCCAAACTACTAATGCCGAAGAATGATTTAGTCATATAACAATAAAAGATAAGACATCACTGAATGGTGCTGGAAACTCTTGCTGTGCCTTATAGCAATGAATTCTGGCTAAGCTTCCATTAGAAATGTTTTGTTGTACTTCATTTACAATTCATAGTGCAGTTACTTTTGAGCAACCCGAAGTAGATTACAGAGATTTTCACATCCAATTAATCGCTCCAAACCATGAACAAAACAGAGAGACACAAATAGCAAACAAGTGTATCAGAACCCAAGACCCCAGCACGACCAACAACGCAACTACTCAAAGATTAACAAGCTTCAATATTGGAATAATCTCACACTTCACGCACATAATCAAACAACCACCTCATTCCATAAATTCCCTAATTTAAAAAAACAAAAAACAGCCACACTAACAAAGCTGCACGAGGAACCTCAATCAAAACCGTGATTCATCATATCAAATGAATCTAAGTCTCAAAAAAAACCCACTTGGAAACAAACAAACTCACAGCCCAAAACAACTTATCCGACTCTAAATCAAGAAAGCACAACATCCCAGATCAAATAACAACACAGCAAATAAATAAATTAAAAAAAGGCTCGCTTGCATCAAGCGAACATCAAACAGAAATATACAACGGAGATCATGAAACAAAACAAAAAAGGAGTAAACCGAGCACCGAAAGGAGGTATGTGAAATGGGTATAATTACCAGGGTGAGAAGAGGAGGAGCAGCGGAGAGGGAGACGGGATACAGAAGTAAAAGCTGTTGACTTGAAGGACCTGTTTGAAATTACACAAGCAGAAGAAGAAGGGGAGGAGAATGATTGAGGAATAAGTTTACTATTTCGACAAGAAGAACTGATTGGACAAATTGTTAATGTTGTCATTGATACTTTCTGTCCTGTCACTTGTTTTTGTTTATTTATTGGCACTCCCAGGCTCCGGAGAAGATTGTTTTGACTTTATTGTCCCTTGTGATCCAGGCTTAGAAGAGGATGATTTAGGAGCCAAAGGGAGGATTGAATTCAAACCAACTCAAATGTTTTCATCTCCATGCAAATACAAGGATATTGAGACAGATGGGATCACTTAACCCACTCAAAACATAAATTTTTATTAATATTTTTTTATTTGAATTGATGATTGCACTCATTAAATATATATTTGTGGCCCTATAAAAAATTATTAAATAAAAAACAAGATGTGAGTTATGTGATCCCATTCCAATGGGATGAATAAAGAATATATGAAAGTTATAAATAGTTTAATATTTTGCCCCCACTAACAAAAATTCATGGCTGTGGCCCCTGGTTAGGTACACATAGTTTTGGAGTTTACTTTAATTTGTAACTTGATTTTGGATTTAAAAATTAGGGTTTATATATTAAGTGATAATAAGTGATTGAAAAAGCATTAATAAGCATAAAAAATGATTAAAAATTCAACAATGAACCAAATTCATTAACCATTTTTATTAATTGGTGAATAAAAAATAAAAATTTTAAAAAAAGAAAAACAATTTTTGGTCAAACAGGGATGTTGATCGGATTTAATTAATTACTTTTTGTTAAATAACGAATTTATGGTTGTTGGTTATTTTCGCTTAAAAATTGATTAATTTAATTAATTATCCAAAAAATATATTATAATTAAGAATCATAAATTAGTGTAAGCAATCAAATATTTGGTACCTTACACATATTATATTATTGAAATAAAAAAACGGATAAATCTTGTTGTGGTAAAAAGGACATGAAATTTTCAGTTCTTAACAGACTGCCATTATAGGGATAACATGCACATATCCTCCTATGAGATTGAATTTTGTGAATTTGTAGGAAGATAGTTTACATTGTTATGATATAAATTGAATAATAAATCTAGTGTTAAAAATGATTGTTTCTATCATTATCAATGTAGAACATTGATTTGTTGATAAGATTAACCTTAATCTTGAAATATTTGCTAATATGATATTAATTTTCTTCAATACCTTATAAATAATATGCCATCCACACATATAGATTTATCATTTGTGTTTATCATAAAAAGAGATAAAAATTCAACAGAGCTTTTCATTATTGTATTATATAATTTTAGATTCTCATTAATCCCTCCCACCTGCACCTGGTTGATTGTCATGGTAATGGATTATAACAACTTTCATGATATTCAATTCCAAACAAACACTAGATCAATGGCATTATTGATTCATGGAATCATTATGCACATTTTCATATCATGCATGTTTTATGAAATAACAGCCATGTATACCATGAAATACTTCACCCCACAATTTCCTTTAAAGCTAACATATTTTGCTGCTTACATTCAATCTCTCACCCATGTTGATAATGAAAAGCATGGACCACAGAAGAATCAAGTGCCAAAGTGGTACAACTGCCTTTTTTAGCAATTTGTAACCAACAAAGAGGTCAACCTTTCCATATAATCAAAATTATACACAGTCTGAATTGGATATTACATTGCTTTCTGGTGTTATTTTAAGCTACCATCAGTAAGCAACACTTCTTGAATATTTACCTATCTCTTGTTTGTTGCATTAGACAGCTGTGAAGACTATGATGCCAAACGCAGATACTGTCTGAGAAAAGCATATGATTCCAATCATTAAATTCACAGGCAATCCTCTGCATGCTTCATGTATCCCAGTCTGATCCAAACAACTTTAAACAACCCACTTTTCTTCATCCAACTCAGGCACCGCAATGTCTGCCCTCATTATTCCAGCATAATCATCACTTAAATTTGCACCAGCCTGAGCAAACAGTTCCACAACAGCAGGCAACATACCATAGTATCTCTTCAATTCATTAACGAGTGGTTTGCCACTTGTTACATCTTGTACATGCCATACATACACTGGAGGAACCAAATCATCAACCGTTGCCTCCTGCCATGCATGTTGCCCATCCCTCATCTGATGCTTATAAGCTTGACAATTCCTTACTCTGTGACCCTTAGGCCCCACTTGGACCTCTGAACAGTATCCACAGGTTTGGACACCATACTTTCGCATGAGTTTGAATGCTCCTGACCGCATTCTCTCCCATGCCTCCATACCTCTAACAGCAATATCTGTGTGGATGTCAGAAAAAACAGGACGCATTCATTCAATTTCATTAATTAAGCCAGGTGACTAAACATCAAAACAACAAGAACATAATCTATCCAATTTCAATTCTACTAGAGAATCAGACTGATAGAAGAAGAAGATGTCATCAAAACTAGTAAATGATTTATAACAAGGGGGAACAGGAGTAATCGAAGACACTGAACATGGCACTGCAGGGAAGAACCTAGTTTATCATCAGACTGCATGTCGAGAAGCTTGCTTTCTTCACTTGACTGCTTTCTCTTCCCCCAAAATCCAGATGTGTCTATGCCTTTGTCTGGTGCAACTTCTTTTGGGAACCTTTTCTCAAAATCTATAATTTTACCAGCAATATTGTAAGCAGGAAAAACCCTTCTCCTAGTTGGGTACTCAGGGATGTCGATGCCTGCTTGGATGCACAATTCAACAATTGCTGGAATCCGATCCACTTCAAGCCTCTCATTATGAGAAACAGCTCTCCCTATCCTATCATATAAATGAAAAGATCCTACAAGAGGCAAAACATGATTTATATCCCCAAAACTCCAAGTGTGTTCTTTGTTTGCTGGGCTACTTGCAACATTGCATGTTCTGATCTTATGCGGTGGATGACCAACATGAACTTCTCCGCACAAGCTGAAAAAGACAAGTTACCAGTCATAATACAGAAGGTTTATTCCAAACCATCAATCAGATCAACAATAACAAACCAATATTCCCACTACTTTATCTTTTCGACTTTCAAGTTTATCATTGCAATTAATTTTGCTTTAAATCTGGGCTCCTACTTTGAACTTCAGTAAATTGTGCTCACAAGAGAGCTAGGATTTTTCAGGATCATCTGCATTCCTTTTTTATATGGCTCAAAAATCTTATGTGTAACACAGTTTTCTAAACTTTGGGCATCTGTTTCTAGAGCAAGCTAGAACATGTTGCACAAGATTATAAAATTGGAGGTGTACCTATAACTTTTGATTATTCAAATTCATGCTTATTTCTACCAACAAAATAGCAACATCATTGCTCCTCTTTTGAAGGTCATCCAAACAATGCCCATACACAGATGATGAAATCTAAACCGCTCTACCCTTTTTGTTTCTTTTTCTGATACTTGTTATGTCCTTGCTATTGTTATTATTGTTGTTGTTGTTGTTTTTAAGAAGACACAAATCTCAACAAAACAAGTACACAAAGCATAACTTTTAAAAGATCATGCTTTTCAATTATTTCCTGGACACTGGTCCAGAATTGATAACGATTAAGAAAAACTAAATGCTTACCTGCATGTGTAAATGGAAATACCCTTAACAACCTGTGAAACACAAGCAAATAATTCAGTTCTGGCAGCATAGACTTCATGAGCAATTGGTATCAATTCCTTGACCAATAATCCGTTTTCTGGAGGCCGTAGAATCTTCTCTTTCACCATCTGCCTCTGCCTCTTTTCCCATCTAGCTAAACGCTTAAGTTCATTAATGCTTGTGACCAATGGTTTTCGCTCATTTTTCTTAAGCTTCCTATGGAACTCTGGGCATATCGACCCAGAAGAGAATAAACCACAAGGATGCTTTAATTTATTTATGCCAATAATGTTTGCATTAAAATTTTGCATATTAAAATTATGCAGATGCGCAAGGCTCCGAACTTGTCTAGGTAGCATTGTTCTCGTAAGAACTTGTTCTGGTATTCAAGATCAGACAGTCTAATATCAGAACAAGGAAGCAACCAGGAATTAAAGAAGTATAAGTACTAATTTGCAGGAAAAAAAAATAAAAGTAAACCCAATACTGGTGTCTCATATCCATATTGTAAATACAATTACCAAGCAAAAAACTTAAAAGAAACACTAAACTAATTTCATATACTCATCAACTCATTTGGTTACATGGTCTAATCAATAACACCACAACCATTCACAAATTATTCAAGCCCTACATTCCGTAAAAAATAATCAACAATCTTCAAAAGCTTCCACTTATGATTCAACATTTTACAGCAAATATGAAATTTGTATAACAAGAGGTGCCACAGAGAATCCAGTATCAACAAAAAGGAAAAAACCAAACGCAACCCATCGAGTAGTTGCGCATTTTGACAAACGGTTTACATGCGAAAGTGAAAATATAAACCAATGACTTGATCTCTTAAACATAACCCATTTGGCTTAAAGGCAGTTATTTTTGGTTTCAAATGACTTTAGAGTAAAATAAAAACAATGTAAACCATTAGAAAGAATATAAAAAAAAGAAAAGACAAAGGCCAAACCTTTGGTCACACGGCTATAGAGAGAGTTATTAGCTTGCTGACTTTGAAAGAGGGAGGTTTAAGAAGAAGCAAACAAATATGTCACAAGGTCGCAGCGACGAGTTCCAGTTTCAACGGTACCCAGTCAAGGGGGGTAATTGACATTGGATTTAATTTGAGGAGATATCTGTTAAGCATAACAAATGAGAAGACTGATTGAGAATTCATCCTTAAGTTTTAATGTAACTTTAATAATTTCAATCTCTTGGGGTATAAAAGTCATTTTCACAAATACGTTTGGGGAAAGGGTTAAATATAATATATTTACCCAAAGTTAGCAACAATTTGACATTTTCTGAGAATACGAGGGCCCGAAAAAACTCAAAGTTGGTTAATTTTATTATAACCTTACTAATTTATTTATTTTAAGAAGCCCCTAAAGGCCATAACCATATATTTTCGCCCCCTCCCAGACAAAAGTCGCCATGTCATCCAAATTTCATTTCGGAAGCAGGAATATTGGAAGCACCAAAAATTCCCAAAGGCATGGCCTGCATAGAACAATTAAATATTTTAATATATGTTTTACATCAATTCAAAACTTACAGAAGTCTAACACGTTTGTTATATTAAAAGAGTAAGGATAAAAGATTCAATCGTACAAGGGTTTTTTTAAATCCCAAAATTTTATTCTTAATTTTTTAAAAATAAATAATTATTTATTAAAAGTAATAAATAAATTTAATGGTTTATCATTAAATTTTAATATTAAATTTTTAAATAAAAATTTAAAATAATAAAATAAATTTTAAAAAATATTAAAATAATAATAATTATTATTAAATTTTAAATTTGAATAAAAATATTAAAAAATAAACAAATTTAAAAAACAGTCACTATCACTATTAACGATAGTCATAAAAAATCTAATTAGATGATAAAAAAATAATTTGATTTAATTAGTAATTAAATCTGATCGTTTCCTTCGAGAAAAAAATTATGCTTAATTTCTCTTAATAATATTTTTAAAAAATTTGATGTTTACACGATGAATAAAATAAACCCTAACTTAATAACATAATTTCATGATTATTTTGTTCACCATTGAGAGGCAGCCAAATGATTTTTTAAAAATATATTTCATTCAATTTTTTTTTTAATACATTGTAGAAGGTTTTTGAAATACTGTTATAGCACAAGTTTTTGGTACCAATTAATATTTTTTTTTCAAAACTAAAAATTTAATCAAAATTTAAAACCTCAAAACTATATTAATCAATTTTTTATAAATTACACAAATATGACTAATTAATTTAATTTAATATTATTTTATCGTTATACCTAATCGAAAGAACCTAACTTCTCAAATATTTTTTTTCTTCCAAAAATTCAACTAAAATTTAGTTAACACATTCAGTCAATCAACAAAAAAGATGGTAACCAGTTGATGAAAATTGTTTATTACTTATATGAAGATATAATTTGCGTATTAAAATTATGGCTAAACAACATATTGCCACCCAAGGTTTGACTTAATGACAAGTTCCCACCCGCAAAACTTTTAAAATCCAAATTGCCACCCTTTTCTTGTGAAAAAGACCAAAATACCCTTATAATATTAATATTAAAATAAAATTTAATATAAATAAATTAAAAACAAAATTAAATTAAAAATTTTTAAATAATAATAATTTTTTTTAAAATTATTAAAAAAGTAAAAAAAAAAAACAACCACTACTACCGGCAACGGTAGCCACTTTTAATCTCACCAGGTGACTGGAAATAATCATTTAATTCTATTGACAGTCAAACCAGATTTGACCATCACAATGGTGAAGACAGTCAGATCTGGTCGTCTCTGCCATTATAGAAGGTCAGAAACGGTTGAAATACTTGATTTTAGTCATTTTAGATGGTGGAAGCTGCTAGAACTGGTTGTCAATAGAACCAGATGACCATTTTCGTCCATCTGGTGAGATTAAAAGCGGCCACCGCCGCCAGCGACATTGTCAAGTGGCGGTGGTTACTTTTTAACTTTTATTAATTTATTAAATTTTTAATATTATTTTATTTTAAATACTCCACTGAGGGGTGATAGTTGGCTTTTTAAGCTTTAGAGGGTGGGAATGTCATTAAACTAAACCTTGGATGGCAATGGTATTTGCCCTAAAATTATTTATTTTATAAAAAAAATGAAAGATTTTCTATGTAGAAAGTAAGCATAAAAAACCCCAATCATGCTAAATGATTGTTTATCACATATAATCAGTATGTATTATACTTAATCACTATTTATTATATCTAATTACTAGTTATCATGTTTAATTATTGTTAATCACGTATTTTTGATTTAATTTTTTGATAAAATATATATATTTTTAGTTATATTTATTAATTTATCAAAAAAAGGGGTAAATCGTCTAAGCATGTTAAAAATTAATTATTTTTCTAATTATTTATCTCGAGAATTGAACGGTAATTACGGTTGCAGTAATATTAAGAGGGTTTTTATTTTCCCTCTATCCAAATCCCATATTTCAACCTGCCCTTCCTTTCTCATAATTACGGATTTTTAATTTTTTTTATTCATTTGACTGAAATTATAAAATTATTTTGATTGGTTTTCGTATTCTTGCAATTATCCAGTTCCATCGGGGATAAACAGGAAGTCGTAATCAAAGGTCGCCACGTGTACTATACGTTAGCTTTAATACATAAAAAAATCCGGTTGGTGTTAAACGCCAGTTCTTGCCGAAACGTTTCGATTTCCTCCAGATATCAACTAACTTGTAACCATAAACAAGACAAATCTCCGAACTTCTAAACAGGTCGTGGTCTCTTCTGCTCCTCTTCCTTTAACACTATCCTTTCCTCCAAAAAATTCCACGAACAATCTTCACGTGTCTCTTCTTTTCATCGTTCCTTAGTTAAAAGTCAAATATAGGAGCAAATGTGCTCTATCTTTTGCGCTTGTTTGTTTCATTCTTGATTCTTGATTCTTGATTCTTGTTCTTCTTGTTTCGCTATGTTGGAAACTGCTTTAGCTTGTTGTTTTACTCCAAGGGTTAGTTCTTTTTCTACTTTCTTCGGCTTTAAGTTCTTTCTTTCTTGCATCTTTTGCTTATTTTGTGTTCTTTGATTGACCCTTGTTGTTTTTTAATTATTGAGTGGATATTCAACTGTGATTAAGAATTCTTGATGATGCTTTCAATCGATATAATCATTCAAATATATGTAGGAATATGTATGCCATTGTTAATTAATCCAACTTTGTATTAGAGTCTCAACTCAAGTTACTCAAAGCTCAAATTGCAATTTCACTAAGTTAAATGTTCGTTATATTCTCAGCCATTAATATCGACTTTTGCTTTTTGTTAGAATATTTAGTCCCAAGGTATCCTAACTTGCCATGTGGAAAAGATGTGTTGAATATGGAATACTGGGAAGCCAAAACTGTCTTTTGGTATCTTTGCAGAAAGTTGATTCTAGCCCTCACATTATTGACCTATATATACCTGACATTATGCATCGAATTTCTACGTCTTTTTGGATATTGTAACACCCAAATTCCTTTAATAATCATATAACCCAGTTTGCATGGGAGCGAACAGTGATTGAGCATCTGATGCTGCCATCCGGAAGTTACTCGGAGCCATAGGCAAAGAGTTATACGCACATAGTTAGTTTGAACAGGCAATTTGGGATTGTGTCTAGAATGGGAATTGGTTCAACCGAAAAGGTAGTTAAAATTCTATTTAAACTTCATAGTGAAGTTGACTTTTGTAAGCACTATAAATCTAAAGTTATTGATTGACTATAAAAGGATCCCAAGTTCTAAAACCATTCTTTTAAGTTTGGGCTTTGTGTATCATGCCAGATTAAATTTCCCTTTTCTTGACATGAGAATGTATTTTGTACTGTCTTTGTAAAAGTTCTGCATCAATTGGAATGTGATTAAATTCACTCCCTTTGGTACATGATGCATAGACGATTTAATTGATTAACAGGGGAAATTCTCTTTTAGCGCTTGTATGTTTCTTAATTTATGCATTGTTAAAATGTCTTTGATGTTTCTCGTGCCTAGACGTGAAATAGTGCTATTGGCATTGATCTATTTCCTTACCTTATTACGTTGCAGGTATATGACATCTTTAAACAAACAAGTCCAAATGGGGCATACACTCATGATATTTCAAACTTTGGTATACATTCTTATAGTATGCGATACTCATACAAGCAACAGGTCCATGTTCCATCGCATGCGATAAATGATAGGATAATTCATCGCTCTTTTGCCTCCAGATATAATTTTGATGGAAGGCTATCCTTAACTTCCCCAATATTTGGTTGGAAAGGTTTCTATTTCTCCAACCAAAGACGGGGCCACAGGGAAAGATTTCGGATTTTTGCAACAGTTGATGTTGCCAGTGCCATTGATGTCATTAATGATTTAGGACTGGACACACTTACATTTTTAGCTGTGACTGTCATTGTTGTTCCTGCGTTCAAGATTGCTAGAGCCAGCCCTGTAAGGATAACATTGTTATATCAATATCTTTTAGTGTCCTATCCTATCTGTCCTATCTTTGCCTTCTTTGTCATTTTAACTTCTTCTTTCTGAAGAATGGTGTTAAATTCCTATCAACAGCATGCACAGGAGTAAAATTTTTATGAGAAAGTATTTGGATAGGCACAAGGGTGCACAAATGGGTATAGACTTATTCATTAGTACAAGCATTGTGTTCAATGGGAGTGAAAATTTTATGACAACGGTGAAAGTAACTCGGTAGACACTTATGCGGAAAACAAGTAGATGAAAGAAAAGTTTAACTTTGAAATTTGAAAGAATAGAAATGAGAGCACTAGGAAAGAAATTCCTACATATGCACAAGAGCTTGGTGTGCACAAACTCACTTAAACTTTTTCTGGGCAATAGATAAACATGTTAGTGTACACATCCATGCAATAGAGAGATTCCTACCAATATCGTTTTGATAAAAGTTTGAAAGCATAAACAAAAGGGCTTGAAAGCAATGTACTTGCAATCACAAAGGTGTGGACAAAAGTGAAAACGCACTCACACCCAAAGGATGGTGCAATTTGGGGTTCATTCCTATATTGATTTTGAAAGAGTAAAAGTATTAGTGGAAGAACTAATAAGAATCAATCGAATGAGTTCACACATAACTATATATGAGCACTGATGGAATGTTAACAAAATATTTTGGAGGGTCCAAGACCTAAAAAAGAGTTTTTTGAGGATTGACTATACATATTATATATGTTTCATTTTGTTGCACTGATTATAATAACTTTTAATTGTTTTCAGATACTTGGTTTCTTTTTTGCTGGAATTGTACTTAATCAGCTTGGCATCATCAGAAATCTTACAGATGTTAAAGTTCTTTCTGAATGGGGGATCCTTTTCTTAGTAAGCACGCTCTTGCTTTGGATTCATCTTCTGATGATGTTTTCAGTTGCATCAACAGAACTGTCCTTCTATATAGATCATTGTGGCATGAAATTTTTCAATAGATTCCTAGCTAACTCCTCTTCCTATTGATCATGATTAGCTCCAGCTTGTTGAAAGTTCTCTTTTCTTTTTGAACTGGACCCATGTTTAGACTGTCTCCTGAAAAACCTTATTATCCTGCAGGTGATATTCTTATATTGTTATTGGAGTTACTTGTCGTTCTTAACTAACAAGATCATTGTATTATTCAATGATATCTTACTTACAACAGTAATAAATTCTAACTTAGCTAAGTAGAGGGATGACATATTTTTAGTTACTGCTACCCTTTCTTGCTAAGTTAGCACCTCAATGAGCATTGTGTCTTATCTGAAAGTTGGGGATGGATCTTTATCTATTTTGGAGGAAAACTCCACATTTAGAATGTTTAATTAGGTGAAAGTAGTATTGTTTGTGCAATTCGTGATGCTACTTTTCAACGTGGGTCATCATTTTTATTTTCTTTTTAGGCAATTCAAGTTTGTTTTTATGCTCAGGAGAATGTCCATTAGTTAACTACTGCTTGTTTCCAACCATATTACTGAAACTTATGGCTTCAAAATACATAGCTTTATATATACTTTTTATCAGTTCCTATAAACAAAATGTGCAGTTTTTTTATGAATTCACCTGGAATTAGAGATATTTCTGCGGACTCTGACTGTGATGTCCATTGATATGCATGTTTTATTTGGGTATAGGTTTATTTTTTTGTTCCGAATCTTCATATTGGAGCTTATGATACTTCATGATGCTTTATGTCTCATATAGTACTGTATAACAAGGACACATTCATTTTGGACTAATACATGCTCATTTTAGCTGTTTGAGATGGGTTTGGAGCTTTCACTTGCACGTCTGAAGGCTCTTGCAAAATTTGCCTTTGGTTTGGGACTGACTCAGGTTTGATTTTACAATCTATATGCAATTTTGAACTGGGGTTTTATAGTCTTGAAAATCACATACTGAACATTATTTTTCTCTTTCTAGTTATTTGCATATATTTGTAAAATCCAGACTTGATGGATGTGATCATAATTTAAGAAATAGCAAGGTGTTTGATATTAAATGCTCAACTCGTGATTTAACAACTGGAGTTAATTTTTCCTAGAATTAGTTAATCTTGTTGTTACTGTACTCAGCAGTTGGTGGTTGGTTGCATTATTTTAAAAGTTAAACTTTTGACACCGGTTGTTACCTAAGCAAATTCATTGAGTAGGAAAAATTGAGTATACATGGATACAATTATAAAGTCAGTGGCTAGATTATGAGGTGGATATACATTATGTCTTTGTGATAGAACAATCAAAATTCATGTATGTCTGGAATTGGGGATGCACATGATTAAGAAATCATTAGTCTAACTCAGTTATTTTATCACAATGTTCACACTCAGCTTATTTTTACTCTTATAATTTGTGTTGGTGGTGCTGGACTGCTTAAACACCCTGTCGCTCTTGTCTTTACAAGTCCTGTGGCTCACCGTGTTTAAATTTTGCTATTCGTGGGAACTAAACTATAATGATCTATTATGGCAGTTCCATTAGATATCTGGCTAAAAATCTAACAAAAGATGGTTCCACTTGATTCATAAAAGTGTTAAGAAATGATTAAACTTTTTAGTATTTATGGAAGCTTATTTGCCGTGATTTCCTGTTTGGGAGCCAGTTTCATCATTATACTTAGTTTGATCTTGTTTCAGGTTTATTCTCTTTACCTGTCAGCTTAATTTTAGCTTTCATCTGTTCTTTGTAGCTGTTTAAAAGTTCTTAGAGATATGAAAAGTTGAATAATTGCTCTAGGATGCCATGCAAGCCTTTTAACTTGCACTTCTTTTCACCTTTCCTCATCTTTGGAAGGTTGTGTTATCCACACTTGCTTTTACGGCATTTGAACTTCCACCTAATGGGGCTATAGGAACAAGAATCTTGGAGTTCCTTTTCCACTCAAGGCCTGACTTGGTGAGACCTTCCAACTTTTTCTTGTCTTATCATCTGTCTTTAGTCATATATTTGGACTGGGATGTAACTGTAATGGATTATATGTAGAAAAGCATTTATGTTCTATTTTTTTAAGTTGTTGGAGTTCATCTTGTTACTCATATTTGATAGAAATGACGTTCTTGCAAGTTGCAAGGCTTTTGACTTTGGTGGGTCTGGTTATATGCATCTGGCTGTAGTGTTTCATATTGTAAGAAACAGAAAGAAGGCCAAAATATATAGTGAGTGACCTGTTCAGTGACGAGAGCAAAAATGCTTATATATAATTTGTCTAACTTGAAATGTCCTGAAGTTAATCATCTGTCTCTAATTTGACAATTTTTGGTCAGATTTGAATTCTTATCATGTGTTAAATCCTTCTTTTCTTAAAATTTCAGTGTTTTTATGAACTGACTTCTTAATAAAGTATTATCCCGTCAAAATTTATTAATAATTTGCTATTTGAGTGTTTTCATCATCTGAGTTTCGATTTGCATATTTTCTACAAATCCTAACAAAATATTCTCAGGTCAACATCAGAAGCGTTGATGAAGCTGTAGTGATTGGTGCTGCTCTGTCTTTGTCATCTTCGGCTTTTGTTCTGCAGGTATTCTTGTTTTAGATATCTAAGAGCTTTTTTTGTAAATAAAAAATGGTTCTCTCAATTTTATGGTTTGAATGTTTTTAATCAGATTGTACTTATATTTATAGATTTCTGATATATTTTAGTGATCAAGATGGACAGAGAAGCTATTTATACATTTTTGTATGTTTCATGATGGTCTGGGGTTACTAGAAAAATTGGTAAACAGTTTTGAAAGCTACACAACAAAACAATGATGAACTGAAGAAGGAAAATTAAATGTCATATAGTTTTGTTTGCAAATTTGCTTGCCTAGTTGTATGTCTATGCACTACATACATGGGAGTCGTGAAACAGGGGATTATTTTCTGGATTCTGTATATCAACTTCAATATGTATCTATTTATTGTTTCATAAGAATGTGCTATGTATTCGATAGAGCATTGTAAAACTTATCAAACATAATATAGCTTCTTGCAGAGAAGGGTGAACTTCCAACAAGATTTGGCTCAGCAACTCTGGGAATACTTCTATTACAGGTACTAGAGAGTACTCATTGTTTCATCTTTTATGTTTTTATTAATATATAATTGATTATGCTATTATTTTTCCTGTTATTTTTCCTTTGCAATTTTCTAGGGTCATCATGCAAATTATACATCACAGATTTGATGTGAATAACCTTTTTGAATCCCGACTGCTTGGTATGTGCAGGACATAGTGGTTGTTCCTCTCTTAGTCATTCTTCCGGTGTTAGAGAGCCAGGTATGTGAGAGACATGCCCTGCCTAACTAACATCTACATGTTTTATGTTTATAGCATCTTCTTTTTGGTTGAAAAAATTCACTGTTATCTATTGTATGTGAATGAGCTTTTTGACAACTTTTTTTTTTTTTTAAAAAAATTCCTCAGATGAAAAGTTGAAAAGAAAAAGTTTTAAGTGTTACTGCATGCTCAAGTCTGATAAGATATAAATTTACTGCATAACTTTGAGCACAACTCATCTTACTCCGTTTTGGCAGTCTTCTTATTCTTAATTGGAAAAGTTAAACTTTAGTTGTCTCTCATTTTCTTGAATGATTCGTAATTCAAGATAAGTTAAACATTTTCTTAATTATTGTAAATTGAAAGTAATTTATAAAAGTATGTTGGTCTGGTTTGAGTCATATTCGCTAATGCATAATTCAAGAGCAGTGCACCTGATAAATAAAAAAAAGGTCAATCATATTCTTTCCCAAAAAGAAAAATACAGTTCTTTCAAGAAAAGAAACCGATAGGCTAAAATTTATTGGCTTTTTTAACAGAAAAATTTTTCATTCTGTTTCTGAAAGGGGACAAACTAGCATTCACAGGACGTGACTGGGAGGTGGCAGGATTATGTTGTATGCATTAACATTCTCTTTTTAATTTTCTAGGCATTGATTTTCAATATTGATTTGCAGAATCTTGCTGAGGAAAGTATCTGGCCAATGCTTGCTAAAGAAAGTTTGAAGGCTTTAGCTGGATTGGGTCTGCTTTCTCTTGGAGGAAAATATCTTCTGAGAAGAGTTTTTGAGGTACAAAATTTTGTGTTTGATAAAAAATCTTATTGAAAATTTCCTTTGTTGTAGAAGCTTAACCAAATTTATCAAAGTAGATTGTTGCAGAAGCAAGAAGCTCAGAAGCCTTTGTTGCTCTCTGCCTTCTAACAGTTGCAGGGACTTCACTTCTCACCCAGCAGTTGGGCTTTAGTGATACGGTTTTTATTCTCTTCTCAATGTTAGAACATGATTTTGGCTGATGATTTTTAACACTATGATATAACTAAATTCTGTATCAATGAAGCTTGGAGCATTCTTAGCTGGCGCACTATTAGCAGAAACTAATTTCCGGACACAGATTGAAGCTGATATAAGGCCATTTAGAGGATTACTTCTTGGGTTATTTTTTGTGACTACAGGGACTTCCATTGATATGGAGGTATTAGAATTATTTGAATCAATTTTATTTTTTTTCCAAGTAATGTCTTCATTAGGATAGAAAAAATCTTGAATTATTCTAACAAAGGAGCATACAGCTTTCTAGTTGGGTTTAATAAAATAGTTACATATAATCTTCCCTCATGAAGTAGCATGTTATTAGTGATTCTACTTGGTATTTTTGAAACAATTATTTCTTTTTCTTTTTTCTTTTGGCTTTGCAGCTTCTTTTCCGAGAGTGGCCAAATGTACTCTCACTCTTGGCAGGTTTAATCGTAATCAAGACACTAATTATAACAGCTATAGGCCCCCGTGTTGGACTCACTATGCAAGAAAGTGTTAGAATAGGACTGCTTCTATCTCAAGGAGGCGAGTTTGCATTCGTAGTTTTTTCTCTAGCTAACAGGTCATTCATGAATTAAATGTACAATTACGTCAATTATGCATCCAATATTTTACTATGCTAATAAGTTTATGCCTTGCAAGCAGATTGGGAGTCTTACCACTCGAGCTTAACAAGCTGCTCATAATTGTGGTGGTATTGTCAATGGCTTTAACTCCATTGCTTAATGAAGTTGGAAGATGGGCTGCTGATGTCATTGATGACAAGTTTGACACAGATGTATGTGTTTACCGCACACTTTCCAATTAGGAGTTTAATTTGGTGAATGACAGTCTGCAATAATGACACTTTCATTATCTTTGTCTTGTCTTCGACCAGTTTTATTTAAAGATTCATGATTGTTTGAATTTATACAGCTTTTAATTTCTGCATTAAGCAATTTTTTAAGGATTTATTAAAGAAATGTTTAGTTATTATAAGTAAGATAGTTTATATGATACTAGCCTTATATCTTGTATGGCAATGTTTCGAGCAGCTGATTACTTTTATTGTACGCCATATATTTGGAGTATTAGTTACACACAAAACAGATGTCAATTTTTTCTGTCATTTTTACTGCAATTTATTTTTTTATCTTCCAACAAAGTATATGAGCATAGATTTTCATGATAAAACTTTCACAGAAAGCTGCAGAAATGGTAACCTTTGAGGGCCGTGAACCAGTTGTCATTGTCGGATTTGGACAAATGGGTCAGGTGCATAAATTCGAGAGCTGCTTTTTAGTGAGAGCTATCATTTTTCTGTAGCTATAGATCTATTATATTTTGTTCTAATTTCCTATTCGCAGGTCCTGGCCAACTTTTTGTCCACTCCATTGGCTTCTGGGTTAGATACTGATATGGTGGGATGGCCATATGTAGCTTTTGATCTGAATCCTTCTGTTGTCAAGGTCAGGTAGTGCTGCCCCAACAATTCAGTCAAATTCTCTGGATGGTCAAATGCGATCTGCAATTTTCTTCTTGATTTTTTTGTCTGGTTCCTCTGACATGTGTCTTTAGAACTATTATTTTGTGGACTATTACAACAGCTGTTCTTACAGAGTTTTGAAATCCTTACAATGATAAAGTTTGTCAGAAATATTTATTTTGGTATGTTAAGCAATTACGTTCTGGAGTAATTATCATAGACCTTAAAGAGATACTACATTTTTAAAAATATATAATGTTAGCTCCCTTTTTTTTTCTAATAATTTTCTACCAAAATTTTACCTCTTTAGACAGTTCTTCATAGTTTCCTGAAAGAAGATTTTTATTCATTTGTTTATTGTTTTTTTAAAATGATCTGTCTAGGGATCCCTGGTGATTACCCTTGCTTGTGAGATTCGTGAGAATATAGGAATATCTATTAATGTTACCAGCCGTTGTAATTGAGGAATGTTTACGCACATACTATTCATAATATCATAAAAGCTTGATTAAATTAGTATTCAAGGGTAAAATCTTATGTTATATCGAGCAAAACTGCATTCATTCTAAGATAATAAGGCATTAAATCATCACTAAAACTGAATTGTGATTTGTACAATCTTTAAGCTCTGTGAAGGGCCCTATTTCAGGAGGCAGCAAAATGATAGCCCATCTTTGTTTTGGAATTTCACAAGCGTATTAAGTATAGGTTATTATAGTTAGTGACACTAAATATTTTACTGTTGCTTTGACAGGCTTCAAGAAAACTTGGTTTTCCTGTTCTATATGGCGATGGATCACGTCCAGCTGTGCTACAATCTGCTGGTGTCTCTTCCCCAAAAGCCGTCATGATCATGTACACAGGGAGGAAGAGAACAATTGAGGCAGTCCAGAGGCTTAGACTTGCTTTCCCGCGGGTAGGGCTTTTTCTCTCCCTACTGCTTTGTATGTGTTCTGGCATTTGTGGCGGACATGTCCATGTGAGGGGCATGCACAAACATTCATAGCATCCTATCAATATAAAATTGTGGCAAAAGATTAATGTATGAAACATACAAGTCTATGAAGTTTGCATTCTTCATACTCTGACCAAACTAATTCTGTATGAGGAGAATTCCATAAACTCCTTTATTTATTTCATTTTAGATGTGCATATAATTTATTTTCTGCTTGGGATTGGCAATCTAATGGTGAAAATTCAACTGAGCAGATTCCAATTTATTGCCGGGCTCGGGACCTCATGCATCTTTTAGATTTGAAGAAAGCCGGAGCTACAGATGCTATTCTTGAAAGTGCAGAGGTATTAATAGAACAATCTTGTTTTGTTGCATGGTTTTACAGCCATTAAGTTTTCCATAATTTGCTCTGCCTTACCATTGCATTCATTCATGCAGACAAGTTTACAACTTGGCTCTAAGCTTTTGAAGGGGTTTGGTGTCATGTCTGATGATGTGAGCTTTATAAGCCAGCTTGTTCGGGATTCTATGGAGCTGCAGGCTCAAGAGGCACTTAGCAAAACCGATGATCGAGACTTTGATGTTATGAAACCACTGCAGGTACATAATGCAAATTTGAATTAATCAAGTTTGATCTGTCCTTGCCAGCTCTGCTAAGGCACATTTACATACAATAACATTCGTGTTGAAGTTTTCCAATAATCTGTTTTTTCCATCCTTGTACTGGGGCACTTTTTTCCCATTTTTTGGATAACTTAATCATTTCATCACATTCTGAAAAAGATCTGGCCGAGCAAACTGTTGGTGTGTCCTTTTGGCCACAAGAGTTATCTAAGGCACCTTAACATAAATTTCATCTATGGCAACCCGTTTCAGTAACTCGAGAATTGATACTTCACAACTATGGACATGAACACGATGGATGCTTTTTGAGGGTAGTGAAATTTGTTGTTTCTATCATAATGTTCTACACTTTTTCCTAATCATTGATGACAAAAATGAAATCCAAGTGGCATAAGAAATATACTCCTTGGAGGAACTTAACTGTTGGTTCAATCTTGCCTTTCTCACATTTTCTGGTGACTAAAGCAGTTGAAATTTCTGAATAAATAACTGGTGTGGTTTGGTTTTAAGGTAAGAGTAGCTGACTTCAATGGGGCTCAAGAACCGATTTCATCAACTTCAAATGATAGAAGGCCAGCTAGAATGGACGACACAGATGTATCTCGTGCTGCGACTTTTCAAGGGGAGATAGAAAAAGCAACACATGATGGTGATTATCAACTGTCTGACGATTTAGACAAAAAAGGAGTATTGTACTGTGAATTAGATGATCAAAACAGTTTTCAAGAACAAACTGAAGAAGCTGGAGAAGAAAAGATGGTAAAGCCATTAAGTAAGTTACCTAACACCTACCATGGATCTTAGAAAGGGAAGTGCAACATTTGAAGTTTACTTGTGTATCTTAGAATGCCAATCCTTGTAGCCCAATTATTAAAAAATTTTGTCACAAATTCTAACCATAGCATGAATATAAGGCATACAACACAAGTAATCTGCATCATTGCTAGACTGGTCTATTTGACAGCAGAAACGGTCACAAGTACTGATTCTTTTTTAGCCACACCATGAGATTTCGTTGAAATCTATAGTAAATTAGCTGACTAATGAAAGATGTTTTTTTTCTGTTTCTTCTCCCTGTGTGTATGCATTCTTCAAAAAAATGAACGATAAATATAAATATTTTTAATGTAATTTGACTCATTGTATGAGAGCTTATGTTCACTTTTGAATGAGCTCCATTAGTGTTAATGTGAATTATTATTTAAGAATTATTTTGAGTCTCCCATTATCATCTTGATAAAAGAAAGTCATATTTTCTATATGTTACATCTTGTATATTAAATTAACATTTAAGCCTATTTTCATTTAATGTCTACTAAATGAGGTGATAAGTGGAAAAGATAATGGTGAGTGTATAATTTTATGTGTACGAGTATTGAAATTAATATATTTTTAACGTAATTAAATCTATTGCTCAAGAATTTATATTTATAATTATGTTAATTATATTTCTAAGAAGAAATCTAGCAAAGTATTAATTATGGTTACAAGAGAATTTTTCCAGCCTTCTTTACCTATGTACAATTTATATTGATAAGACATAAGGTAAAATTACATATAAGTATGATATTGAAATATTATTAGCATCACCTTATTTGATTCATGAGATGATAAAGAAACTTGATAATTACTACCATAATAGGGATAATCTAATTATCTCATCATCCTTATATATTAAAATTTTAATTTGATAATTTTAATTTAGTTATAATTTTACCCGTGTTAATAAATTTAGTTTAATATATTAAACATATTTAAGTAAAATAATGTTACGGTAAACAGTATTGTATTTGATATATATTTTAAACTATTTTCCATGTTAATAATATATTAAAATTTGTTTCATATTATCAAATTATAAAATTAATTAATTAAATTATTTTTCAATCAATAAATTTTTTTATAAAATATTTTTCATATCACTTTATATTTTAATTAAAAAATGAGTATATTCTTATTCAAAAAAATTAATAAATACATGTAAGATGACAATATTAATCAGATTACTTCTGACATTACCTCTTAAATATTCAACAGCAACAAAAATCACTTAATTTTTTTGTTACTTAGAAGCCTGTGAATAATCTTCGTTAGAACAGTGAAGTTGAAAAGGGCTATATTTCCTCGGTGTCAAAGTTTATGTAGGTGAGACTTTCAGTCGTTTTGGTTTTAATTAATTTCTTCATTGTCGTGACCTTTTAGTCAGTATCAAGTATGACCAGCTGAAAATCTGTAATTTTACAAGATCTATTACTGTTTTAGTACCCTGCATCCTCTGTCATTCTTATATTATTATTAACCCAATAGTTCATTAATTTAGTGCAGATTTTACTTGATTGTTATCATATTTGTTTCGGTTCATAGCTTGATCATTTGAATTAATGGTGTGGCTCCAGGCGGAACCATAAGAGATGATTACGAAGGAAATGGTGACTGCACAGTGGCTAGTTTTGCTGACATGCAGAGAGAAGAGAGGCAAAGGAATAGTTGATGGTTTCTGCTTCCTTCTTATCCGTTTCAAAGAAAATTTTGGGTCACTTTTGCACAAAAATGCCTGAAAATCACCAGAGTAAAACGGTAACCTGAGGATTGATATTCCTGAAAGTGTTAAAAACATAGAAGTACTCAACAAAAATGAGATTCACACACAACATGAGGCATCTTTGATCAAGCTTTTTTTTGTTTTTTTTTTTTAAATTTTGACATTCTTTTTTTTGAAGAATAAAAGAGTTTATAATTTTAATCTGAGTAATTTAAATTGGACTGGATGTTAATACCATATATCTCAAAAATTATGTATTGAGATTGAAGATTCTAAAGTTACATGAAAATTTATTTTAGAAGTGAATCACAGTAAGATGGATTCTCTCTGATACTATAATTTCAATCTTTATCCATAATTGATGAACAGAAAAGTATTTCAAAAACTTATTTAATAGTAAATAATATTTCTCTCTTAATTTGTTTTTACCCCTGTGAGGCTGATAATTAAATTTTCTGATTGAAGGGTCGTCGTGTCAGCTCGATGGCTCACAAATTATTTTATTTTCTTTAATATAAGTCAGAAATCCTCTTAAATTAAGCCAATTTGACCGCAAATCCAAGGATTTGGTAAAATCTAGGCAGGTTTTAACCAAATATTCGTACTAATCTTAAAGTTTATCTCTTACTAATTCAAAAGGCCGAAACTAAAAATCCGAAATTATACGGTAAAAAGCAATTTTACCAGCAGCTCAAAATGACGACAAAAAGCTGCTGATACGAGAAAACCAATCGCGTAGTTAGGACTTCTTAGAGAATTCGTTACTTCAACTACCATTCAAAACACACAAACCAAAGAACAAAGAAGGGGTGGTGGTGCTTTAATATATATTCTTTTCTTTTTCTTTTTTATGGCGAAAGAAGGAAAACAAGCTGCTTCTTTAGAAGCACCAAAGCCGAACGAACCAAACCCATCTGTGGTGGAGCCAGAGATGGCCAGAAACGTAGCCTCATTGGATCCTTCAACGCCTTCGTGGTTCACTCCAAAGAGGTACTATTTTTATTTTTTTTTTTGGCTTTGCTTACTGTGTTTTTTGTAGTTTCTGCATGTTTGGTTTCTGAGAAAGAGAAGGGAAAATGAAGGAAGAAGAGATTTTAGGTTCTGTTTCTTTGTGGGATTGTTGGATGTAGCGTGGAAATCGAAATTTTGGTTAGAATTGTACTTGTTAAATATGTACATTTTGGATTTTATTTGGTTCTGAGGGAATTAAGTTTGTTTTAATTGAATGAAGTTCAATGATTGAGTGCAATTGAATTCTTTTGTTTGGTGAAACTGTAAGCACTTTCAATTGTGATTTTGTATTTATTTCAGTCTGTGAAAACATCCAATTTTATGTGTTTTTTAATAAATGCCGTTGTATTATGAACTGAGCTATTTACACTAAGATTTAGATGAATTTGAGTTATTACCCTTTAATAGATTAATGAAGCGTAGCGCAGTCAACGTAGTGCCAGTTGGGAGGGAGTTAATTTGGGTGTTGTTCATTTTTCTTTTTATATATCTTTACATGGTGAAGATTGTATGATCTTATGATTGGAACATGAATGATTGTATCTTAATTTTATCTTAATTTTACTGTATTACAAAATTGCTGTCTATGCAGACTGCTTGCTATTTTCTGTGTGATCAACATGTTGAATTATGTGGATCGAGGAGCAATTGCAAGCAATGGTGTGAATGGGAGCCGCAGAACTTGCACAGATGGCACATGCACATCTGGTAGTGGAATACAGTAAGCTTACGCTGGGCTTTCATTTGAATTTTCATAGCTGTTCATGCCTCTGGAGGAATTGGATAGTAAATATTGTGTACTTGTAATTGATTTCAACAGGTGGATGTAATCTCAAAAAATAAAATATAAAAGAATAATAAAATAGAGGATTTGGTCTATATTCATGGTTCATGTGCACTGTGTGTGTGTGTATATATATATATATATATATATATATATATATATATATCTCCAATCTACATCACTTACCATATGGGAACTACTGCTATGTTTATATGTGCGTTGTTGACAGTGCTAAAAATTGCTCAAATTTTGCTAGAACTTGAAATACTTTAACTATTTCATGGTTGCTTACAGGGGGGAGTTTAACTTAAGCAATTTTGAAGATGGTGTTCTATCATCGGCCTTCATGGTTGGACTGCTGGTGGCTTCTCCAATATTTGCGTCGTTGGCAAAGAGGTAATTACCTGTTTTGCATGCCTTTTTGTCAACCTGTAATGGTGTTGGTGCAGAGGCCTGGTTTTTTAGTATCTCAACATGCTGGATATGCTGGGGATATGTAAAACAGATACTTATAATTATAAAAGGTATTTATTGTTTAAAGTAAAATGCCTAAATTTTATACTTAAAACTAGAAATACAACCAAACTTATGATAGACATGACTGACATATGCATGGGGGCTTTGATGATGGAAGTCAAAGTGAAATAATTAAAAAATACTCTATCCAGTCTAGGAGTTTCCCAACAAAATTTTGCATATTAAAACAACAAATTTGAAGTTTAAGAAGCACTTGAAACAATCATGTGATTGCGACTCTATGTTTATTTGGTATGTGTTTATATGCCTTTTGTCATCTTTACTATTTTGACCCCATTTTGATGTAGCCTACATCACTTATTGATGTTTCTTGTATTTGGTTTTAGGCTTTGCCATAATCATTAAGAAGATATCTATTGTTAGGAACCATATCTTTGCCATGTTAACATTGCTTTTGTAATAATTTTCAGAACTTGATTTGTGCATTTACTCTGGCATGGGTCCTAATATACTTGTGAACTTTTACAGTCTTAATCCATTTAGGCTTATTGGAGTTGGATTGTTAGTTTGGACCGTAGCTGTAATAGGTTGTGGTTTCTCAAGGGACTTCTGGTCCATTACAATCTGCCGCATGTAAGTTGGTGACTTATGTCCTTACCTTCAATTTTATTGCTGATTAATTTCATACAAGAGATAAGCTAGTTATATATTGTTGTTGTCTTGACAGGCTAGTTGGTGTAGGGGAGGCTTCATTTATTAGTCTTGCAGCCCCATTTATTGATGATAATGCTCCAGTTTCCCAGGTTGTACTTCTTAAAAAAAAATTTCAAGCAGTAGCTGTTTTAATTGATGTCTAACTTCTGAAAAATGACTACAAACATGTTTTTTTTTTTGGGTAAATGACTACAAACATAGTTGTCAAAGGTAAAAAGCGCCAAAAGATGGCGAGGGGTCCTATTGTCTAGGCGAAGGCATCACTTTTTTACCAAAGGCGATTAAATATATCATTAAAATTTTTTCCATTTCCATTAAATTTAAAATAATATATACTACATCGGTAATGAAAAATTGACGGTAACTTCATCGTCAATCTCAGATCAAACCAACAACTAGTTATCATGCCTAAACCTCTTTGACAACTTTAAAAGAGATCAATGACAAGCCACCTTTTTGAGGACTTATATCTCTTTAGTAACCTCCAACAATCTTAGAATTTGTTGGCAACCTCTCCGGTGACTTTAGAATTCACTGTCGACCTCTTGACAGCCTTAGTACTCATTGATGATCTCTCTAATGACCTTAAACCTCGCTGAAAACCTCAAAAATTGCCCAAAACCTAAATCTAAGACTGTGTTGGTAATTGTCTAGAAATTGTCAATATCTTAGGTGACAATAAATTGCACTTTTCTGATGCCTAAAGTTTCTCTAAAAGCACCAAAAAAGTGCTAAAAATGATCACCTTTGAACCTCTGGTCACCTCAACCATACTCAAGGTGATGGCTGCATTGCCTCAAGTAAAGCGTAGCCTGAAGTGTGCCTTTGACAACTATGACTACAAATATACTTATAAATTGGATGAAGTTTTAAAATATTGATCAAGTATTTCCTTTTTGTGCTAGATGAAGAGCATAAGATTGTTAAGTACACAGATTGAATTAACTTAGCATGGATGCTTCTCAATTCAAATTTTTAGTCTCTGTGACAAAGAATACTAGTAATCTTTTAGGTGATTTCATTATATCTTGTTCTGAATGGTGCCCTGGGGGCCAATCACTTGAACATTTAAGATCTTGGACTTAAGAACCAACATGAAGTGAAGTAAACCTCCTTCTCTGCGTTAGTGTTTTGAGGTGTGGAGTAGAAAGAGAGTCAAAGTGTCCACCACAATTATTTAGTAGCTTCCTCATAATCGATAATAAATAAACTGAAATGAAATAACCACACACTATACTAATGAAAATAAATCTTATCAAGACATTTTAGTACTTTGGACACAAATCCAAGTGTGCAAATCATAAAATTGTCACTTGTCTGATGTGACAAGTTCTTAGAAAATATTCAATTGATAGAGTGTGAAAAATAACTTGCTTACATGTAAAGGCACTCTGTGTCCTATGGTTTCCACACTTCCTCTTGGTTTTGATATGCTTTGTTGCATTATGTCTTAAGTTATTCTCCATGCTTGCTAGACCTTAATTGTTGGAGATTGTAGGACTAGTCAAAGTTTGCTTGTCCACAAAGCACCATTGCCTTATATTTTGTCCAGTTGAGATACTTCTCTCTATTTCAAATTTTATGTATATAAGTCCTCGAAGTTGTTGCATTTAAATTTTTTTAGGGGAAGTTGAAGACAGTGCCTTGCCCCTTTTATTTTTGGAACCACTGGTAGGCTTTTTGATGTGGCAAGCTGAGATAGTCTTACTTATAACTTTGAAGAAATTCTATTCCAATTGAGTTTGTAAAAGTGGCTGGTATATATATCTTGATATGAAATGTAGCATTAGATTTTAGCACTCTTCCTATAAACATGTGTCTTATACTCATCCTTTGCATCAGAAAACGGCATGGCTTGGAATATTTTACATGTGTATACCAACTGGTTATGCAATCGGCTACATTTATGGTGGCTTGGTAAGTGTTGTTTATCTTTTATTTTGTCATTTCCTATAATTATTAATGTTTTTCTGTCAAATATTCAGGGTAAAATTTTAGCTTTTCTTACAAATCTTCTTATGATTTTTTTAAGCCTTATTTTTGTTCATAATATGTTGTGTTCACTGGTTCATAATATGTCCTTTTATTTGGGGGTGAAACTACAATCATCTTCCTTCAATCTTAATAGGTGGGTGACCATTTTAGTTGGCGTTATGCATTCTTCGGGGAGGCAATACTGATGTTTCCATTTGTTGTTCTGGGTTTTGTTATGAAGCCTTTGCAGTTGAAAGGTGTATGTTTCTTACATGCTGAGTGATTTGATCCTTCTGGCATATTCCAGCTATCTATAAACATTTTCTGGGTACAGGTTTTGCTCACACAGAATCAAAGAAAGCACTGACAGATATAGAGACAGCTCTTCCTGAAAGCCAAGGTATGGATGAATATGCTATCAAATCTGATCAGAAATATGATAAAATACACCAGAATAAGCATATATATTCTTCTATATTTTTCTTTTTCCATTTTTCTCATTCATATAGTTATTTTTTAATAGGAAACAAGAAATTTAATTGATCAATAAAGAAATACAAACAATTTGACCAGCAGTCTAAAAGACTAGAAAAAAATCTGTTACTTTATATATTGGATGCATAACAGGTGAAATTTGTCCTGTTCTTATTAGTTGGTGTTCCTGAGAAAATAGTCTATTTCTTTATGGACTGGATGCATGACAGATAAAAGTTTATATGTGCTGTCAGGGAATGTTGAATACACTGCACTTAATAGGTAAAAAAAATTCTTTCATTAGCAGTATTCATAAATTCTTTGCTTTTAGCATGTTATTATCTATATCTGACATTTGAAGAATCAAGTTTGTTACATTCTTAATTTATTACTGTCACTACTTAGCAGTTATTTTTCTAATGTAACTTGTCAGCAGTAGTTAAGCAGTTATTTAATGGTTCATGGTTAATCAGTAAGTATAAAAAATAAGAAAGTAAAAAAATCATGATCTCCCTACATGTCTGATATGGCTTAATAAATGTGTGATTGAATGGTTAAACAAAGTTCCCTATAGAACTCTTTGAAGCAGAACATAATTTTTATATTTGGTCTCTTCTCATTTGTTGAGTTTAATCATGATGCAGATTTAGAGGTTGCTACTGCTAAAAGTCACACGTCCATGAAGGAAGATAGGGGTAACAGAAACTCAAACGAATCTTCCAAGTGAGGACACTTCTTGAATTTCTTGTATGTATGTGTATGCATGTATGATTGCATGTTCTTCTATATGACTTTTGTTCAAGTTCCTAATCAAGTATTGGAACATATCATTGACTGCGATGAACCCACCATTATTGCAGGTCTAAAGATAGTAATATCATTAAAGATGTGAAAGTTCTTTTGGTTGATAAGGTCTATGTCACTAATGTTCTAGGTAATTTTTTCAATGTGCTTTGAATTTCTCCAGATCTTTGATGTTCTTTTTTCATTTTATTTAGCTCAATTGGCTCTCTTGGATAAATTAACTATAATCAGCAAAGTTCAAGATAAACATTTTTCTTGTAATAGTCACTTTGAGATATCTAAGATGTAATCATTTCAATATTTTTCAGGGGTATTATCTTGATCCCTGAGGTTTAATCAAATAGCAAAAGTCCCACTACCGCTTTTTAGCCGTTAATGTATTGTTAGAGTTTATAATATGATAGGTGAATGAAAATTTACTTAATTGCTACTCTGTCATTTATTTTAACACAAAAAAATTAACGGTAAGGGGATTCTGTTATTTCTGTGCATGGGGATTGTTGTTATCACCGATTTGTGATGCCGCCATGTCATTGTGTACAGTTATTGAAAATGTAGGTTTCTGTTTTCAGGTTATATAGCATACACTTTTGTCATAGGTGCTTACTCGTATTGGGGACCAAAGGCTGGTCGTAGCATTTATAACATGGTAAGGTTTTAGCTTGGACGTGATATTAATTTGAATAGGGAAAGTTTTCTTTTTATCATATTGTCACATTTTGTTCGCATATATAGATAATAATTATACCAAATTAACTGAGTTACCACAATAATATGGTTACACCACTCAAAAAGTTAGGGTTCTTTTGCAGAGTGATGCAGATATGATCTTTGGTGGAATTACTGTTGTCTGTGGCATATTGGGCACAATAGCAGGAGGTTATATTCTGGATTTTATGAATTCAACAATCTCTAATGCTTTTAAGGTAAATGCTCTGGTGTTTAAAAGCTTTTCTTTCCTTTCATAGTTTTTACTCCTGAATGCATTATGTTGTCCCCATTTTTGGCTGTTGTATATACAGGATTAACAAAATCCAAAGTTGTCTAATAAAATACACTAAGTGTTGAGTTTATTAAAAAATTTTGATCTCTTAACCCAATATAATATAATAAAGAAAAAAAGAAATACCATTTATGCTTCATATTTGTTGGTCCTTCTAAATATTTAGCTTGCTTAATTTCATTCAACTTACATGATACCAGTGAAAATTATAGGACATAGACTCTTATTTGGTCTTCTTTTGCAGCTTCTCTCTGCGACAACATTTGTTGGGGCGATATTTTGCTTTGGTGCCTTCTGTAATAAGAGCTTGTATGCTTTCCTTGCTCTTTTCTCCATTGGTGAATTATTAATATTTGCCATTCAGGTAGTCCTTTTTCCAAAACTAAAAACACCTCAGCTTCATGTAGATGCTCCTGTTAATATTGATAGTGCATTATAAATTAATTATGGAAATTATTGGCATTAAGGTGCCAAGCTATAGAATATTGTGTAGCTCAATTGATTAGTTATTTTTATTAAATTGATAGTCTACCAAAAAAATGCATATCTATTTGGAAGAATGTTGAATAATCTTTTTAAAAAGTCTTTAATGAGTCTTTTGCAGGGTCCTGTAAATTATGTAAGTCTCCATTGTGTTAAACCAAGTTTGAGACCACTATCTATGGCTGTCTCTACTGTTTCGATTCACATCTTTGGAGATGTTCCTTCCTCACCTCTTGTTGGGGTTCTTCAGGTTTGCCTTGATAGACTGCATTATAGTACAAAATTATAGAAACAATTCACACACCAATTTGATTTTACTTTTTTTAAGTTTGTGGTCATTTAATTGTAATCCATTGAGGTAGTGGTTATGCAAACTCCTGCATATGAACTTTATCTCAGTTTAACAAAAGTCAAACGCTGTTGGTTTCCAAAGTTGAAAGATTTTAAACTTAATTGCATGGTACTTCTTTTTATTTGAAATTTTCATTGTAATTTTTCATAACTCTCAAAATATCCTTGACAGGACCATGTTAACAATTGGAGGGAGACTGCTCTCATTCTGACAGCCATATTATTTCCAGCAGCATTGATATGGTTCATAGGTAAGTTCGAGATCAATTGTTCTGGTAATTTCCTCTGGAAAATAATTTTAGTTCTCACCTCATAAGTAGAAGATGGAATCTAGGTAGAGGAAAATCGTATTAGCAACCATGTAGAACCTGATAACTTAAAACAAAACTGATGAAACAACGGTTAGCAACTTTCTGAGACTAAGATCAAATAATGCTTATGAAATCTTGTCATACTGAGTTGTGTTTGGATACCAGGAATATTTTTGCGCAGTGTGGACAGATTTAATGAAGAAAATGAGCATCAAGTGAGTAGTGGGATTGAAAGATTGAACACAACACCTTTACTTGAAGAGAGAAAAGAAGAAACAATTGAAACTTCTGCACAACCATAATAAAGTTTTTAACAGTGTTCTTAATTAGCTTTGAAGGTTTGCAACTTGGATGGTTTCATTTTTTAATGTAAATAATCTCTCTCAAGTTTGTGCGGAATATGTTTATATTTTTCATAATTATGAAAAAGGAAGACTTTAATACCAAAAAAAACCCCACCTTTGGCAATTGATGAAACAGTTACTGTCTTTAAGGTTAAAGCAGTAAAATGGGAGCAACAAGGCTGTGCCAAGTTCAGAGGAAGATGGCCGGACAACAAATCATGTCTTGTTTATGTCAATCCTTCATGTTTTGCAATGGCAAAGCAACTTCAAGATCCTCTGGAACTCATCTAATTTCAAAGGGTATATCATATTTTAAAGTGATTTCAAACCTTTTGATAGGGATGATATGATTCAATTTTTATAGAATGAGACTATCAACTTCAACCATGAAGCTATCCAGAGAAGCTTCTGTAACTCAATCTTTGAGATTTTCTAGCTCTCTGTAACTAAGCTTGAGAAACAAAGAGGATATTATTCTGAATAATTTTTGTGACTAAAGGTAAAGAGTCCCAAATACAAGTTCCAAGCCAAAAATGGTATACTTGTTACATAAATAAGAAGACCACATAATCGCAGCAGGACTTGCTCTATGGAAGAGAAAACTTCACAGTAGTTATACCAGGGAAAGCTCTCCAGCAGAAACGGACCTCTTTACAAGTTTGGCCCAAGACTCATTTGTCTCAGTGATGACTTTCAGGGCATAATCCTGTTTATCATGCATAAATTTCATTCTAAAATCAGAAGGGTACATAATTAGTCACAGAAAAGATAATAACTCATGTACTACTTTCTGTTGGCACCCTGGCCTGGTTATTATTAAAATTTACTGATGTCAAATCAGTAAGTAACTCTTCAGCAATCAATCAAAATGTTTGACAAGAAAAACCATGCATCCATGTATGGTTGCATTGGTGCACTTGGAATATTCTTTTGAAGGATGATATACAGCTAGAAATACTGGCTATGAGATTACCTTGTTTGCAGCCTTGTTGCCGAGACCAAACTTGTTTGCAGGTTTTCCATCCGGGATCTTATAGTCCCTAAACCAGTCTCTGATTGCAGTGAGAGTTCCCTGAAGATAAGTTCACCAGATTAGTCTCAACAAAGTATTTTCTTCTTTGTTTTTCCTAATGGTAATCCACAGTTTTTATCATGCTACACTAATTCTTGAAACAGCTTTGTATAGGCTGTAACACCTTTCTTTGTATTTTTATTCGACTTTGACTCAAACTCATATTCTTGTAATTAATCTGGATATAACCATCCAACAATTGCCACCCTGAATTCAACCATCCCATTTTTGCATTTTTTCATAATTTTATGAACTTGACATTCACCTCTCAATATTTACTTTTGTTTGCTGCTTACAAAGGCTTAATAAAGTTTCTACCTTTTGCAATCTATTTAGGAAAGGTACTTACTGGGAAATGCTTCTCGACATCATCAACATCATTTACAAGTGAAGCTTTTGGATCATCCAATGAAATTGCAACTATTTTCCAGTCAAGTTCCCCCTCATCAATCATGGCTAAAGCACCCAAGGGCTTAACCCTAAGGATGTCACCAATCTTCCTTTGAGTTTGACCAATTTCAACAACATCAACTACAAAATAAATGAAGCAAAAATATGAGGAAAAAAAATTCAAATTTAACTTATTTAGAACAAGTGAATCTAGAGGTACATAGTGTGGGTCAAATGTTCAGCAGAAAATGAAATGAAATACCTGGGTCATTATCTCCAAATGCCCCTTCAACTTCAGAGTTGGCAAATGATGGGTCTTCCCATGTTTGTGGAAGTAATCCATAATTCCAGTTTATGTTGTAGCTAAGGAACAAAACAATGAGTTAGGAAAATATGTTCCAAGTGCAAATCCCATTGAACATATCAATATGATCTAGGCATGGACTATAATAATAAAAGCACAAGAACAAGAGGACACAACTGGGCTTTTTTTAGAAACTCATTCAAACTTAAGAAGCCTCATCATGACGTTTGCACCATTTGAAACAATGTGTTGCTTATTTAAAAGGTTTTAAGACAGACAATGCAGAGAATTAATCGAACATAGAAAATGGAAATACAATGAGTATATACAGGAGAGCAATAGCCTAACAAAATTGTCATTCACAATAAATGCACAATATCAATATAATATGGTATCAAAAAGAAATAAGGTTAGCTATGCTTTCTGGCAGAGATTTCAAGGCAATCAGGATACAGAAACTAAAATATTGAAGATCAGCCAAAATAACCAAGTTGAGATACATGTGTGATATATGGGAGCAAGAGAAAAGATAGAACAAGAATTTAATGCTTCTGTGAGAACAAAAAAAGCATCACTTAAGGATGGATGAGATACTTAGCCTTGGTGCTTTGGACATCTGCAAATAAAACTATTACAGAAGCAGCAAGCAGGTGTGATTTAGTTTAAGATGATAAAAGACAATAGAAAACCTAGAAACGACTTCAGTCATGTAAGTGTGACAGAAAACCAGATTGTCCATTGTTTGGCTTTAAATACAGAATAAGATGGAGATACATAGTCTGGGAACGTCTAAGTTCAAGAAGAATTAGTACATTGGGGGCTTAATGAGAACCACTGAACACTCCTCACACCATGTAGAAGTTATGAACGTCAATTAAAGCCAATAAAATGTTTCATTTATCAATGGGGATAGCTTATGTAACACATTTTAAGTTCCTTTTCATAAATATGCAATTAACTAAAGATTAAGACTACCAGGTTGGTCACTGTACTGATCTCGAGGCAACATATAGCCCTTACAAGGAGTGCTAATAACACTTTCTTATTAAGTCTCTCCATATATTGCAACCTCTTTTCATGTCACGTGTTTATTTCATGCCAAGTGTCCAGTGTCTTTGTTTGTTTTGTCAAATTGCATAAACGTTGGACACATTGCATGAAATCAAGCAAGCAAATTAAGAGTAAGTAAATAAGTTTTGGTGGCATTTCCTATATCCCTAGACTGTATGAAAATTTAACTTCTCAAGATCAATAGCAGTGATGGTTTGCTTCAGATAATGACAAAAAGAGTAAAACTGAAGACTACAACATTTGCTACGACGATTTAGAAATAAGTCATAGGCATATATTAGCTTAATCAACAGGCTTTCAATATTCCAAAACAGATATACCAATATGGAAACAAGCAGCTGGCACATATACCCAACTAATATCATATATTCTTGCATTGGAAAAAAAGTTTGTCAACTTAAGCACACATAAAATTTGATATTAAAGAAACTTACGGATAATATCGAAGTTTTCCCTTTTTAGTATCCTGCTTAATGGGAGTGTATAGCTCATCAGTAGCAACCTCCATCTTTGCACTTGATTCTTTGGGAATTTCAACAATAAAGTTGAAACCTCCATCTCCCAATTGTAATGGTATGTCATGCCAAGGTGAAATCTACATAACAAGAACAAGAACAAGTCATTTTTATTAAGCAGAAAGAATTCAACAAATTGATTTAAACTGTCAAAGACGTCCAGTTCTTCAATACCGAACATTCAATATCTGTCACAGATCCGAATAAGTTAAAAAATAAAGCCCAATGACTTTCAAAGGTGGACACATGATTTTTATCCAGCCAACTAATAATAATAATTCCCTCCCATGTCTCTCGGTTTTGGCAGTTTACCATCTCCATAATTCCCTTCATCATTCATGAAATACTACAAATTCCCAATTGATAAACAGAAACATTTTCTTCACAAATTGATTCAAATCATTGTTTGGATACAGTTCCCCCACTAAAATATACCAGTAACCATATTGAGCAGAAATTGGTTGTAAAGGTTAGATTCTCAACCATACTAGCAATGTGCCTTATTTCTGCCTTAACCATGTAAAACATACCTCATATTTATTAAATTTCAATCAGCTCATTCCCTTGTTAATTGAGAAAATGATCCTTGAAGAAAAAACAAAAATTCTAAAACGTCAAAACCTTCATTTTGCCAATAATTAATCACAATATATACATAGAGTTTCATTATGTTATGTTACATGAAGTCAAATTCTATGAAGAACCTAACAGAATTAGAAGAAAACTTTGGCCTAAATAAACATGGAGAGATTGCAAAAAGCTATAATTCAGAAATTGGTACAAACCAATATAATCTGTGAGGACAGAATATACTTCCTTTCCCGTTTATGATTCTCTTTTCTTTTTCAACGTTTTCCCAGCACCCAAAAACTTCAACCATAACAACTAAAACTAATTCCATTTTAACAATGCAAATTTTATAATTTCCTTTTCCCACGTATCTCACCATCAGACAGACATACCAAAATACAAATAAAGGAAACAAGAAAAAGAAAAATCGAGAATGAAAATACCTTTTTCCCCGAATTGTCAACAAAAAAGACTCTGTAATCCAAGGTTTCAGGCTGGCCCTCCACTTTGATCTGAACCTGAGGGTTGTAAATAGCCCTGCAAGAAAACACCCTTTTTGATGAAAAGAAAACTCTTTTATTGGTATAACACAAATTGGCGATATGGGATTTGCTTGAGAGAGAAAAGTGTCTGTTGAAAAGCAAGCAGGAAGTGGTTCGGCTGGCAACAGCCATAGCTCTGGTGGCAGCCATTGCAGGGTTTGAAGAGATTGTGTTGTGTAGTTGACAGTGTGTAGTCAGGAGTCAGAGCCACTGACAGAACAAGTGGAGAGTGGTAAGATTGATTGGCTTTGAATTTTTAATTGGCCAAATAGCATTCCCACCTAAATTTTGATGAAATACTCCCACTCTCTAAGTTTGTAAAAAATTAATTTATATAATTTTACCTAAACATATATTAACTACCATTTTGGGAGGATATAATATCATTTTATAAAATCATATTATGATAATTATAATCTCAATAATTATAATATTTATATTACAGTATAATTCTTTGAAAGTACAATTATCTCTATTAAAACAATGAAGAATTATTTTGAAATTTTAAAAATTAAAAAAAACATTCAAATTTTTTTAAAAGTTTTAGAAACCCTTCAAAATATACTAACACTCCAAATATTTTGGCACTAAACATATTTTTATGTATTATTAATATCTTTATTTATACTGATACTACTAAAAATTAATATAAATTATGTCATAAATTTATTTGATAAAATTTAAGGTCAAAGTCAGCATTTTTATTTTTTTGTTTTCAAATAATTTTTTAAATATTTGAACTAACTTTTTTTTTTTTACAAATTTAATATGTTGATAAAAATTAGCTTTTTTGAAATGTGAGAGTTATTTCATCAAACCTTGGGTGGGAAACAGTAACATGGCCTTTTTAATTTAATTTTTGTTAGGGTTGTAAAAGTCATTAGGACCCATATTTCATCAAAACTAGACTTTAGAGTATGTGGAATTCATTTTAGGGATTTATTTTTCTTTATGATTTGAGAATCTTTGTTCGTAAAATTGGAGGCTTGAATTCATTTTAAAGATTATTGATTTCATTACAATTTAAAAAATGATCATATTGAGTGATTTATATCTTTACCATTAGATCAAACTCCTAAATTTTCATATTATAAATATTATCAAACTATTTCGTTATTATGAATATTTTTCTTACAATAAATAAAAATAAAATATAAATTACTTTAATGTCCATCCAATATTGATATAATCAGAATTAAGGATATACTTTATATATTATAAATTCTCAAGAATACCAAAAAAAAAAAAAAAAAAAAGAAAGAAACTAAATGAAATTGGGGTTAATTTATTATCTATAGAAAAAAGATGGTTTATGTGTTTTGGTCATTTTCATAATTTATGAAAAATCCTAAAATTATTGAAAACCATATTAAAACTATATCTTCTTATTAATTATAGTTTTTCCTTCTACTAATATATTAGATAATATCCAAAATAAATATTCCCACATGAAATAAAGTATAAGAATGTTTCTAAAAGAAAAAGATATGTGTAAATTTATTAATACTATTTGCTGAAGTCTTAATGTTTTTTTTTTATTATTTGTTTAATGGGAAAAAAAATAAAAACCCACCCCTAGGGCTTAAAAAGTCAATCGTTGGGGATGACTTATTTTAATAAATGATTATAAGGATTAATTTATATTTTAATTAAATTGAAAATATATTTATACGAATAAATTGTAAGACATCTAACATGCATGTTATCCTATGATAATCAATTAATTTCACAGATTTCAGATTCGAAAGCATACCTCCTATCATGGTCAATTTCTGTGATCCGGAGACTAGTTACTGTAATTCCTCACCAAGAAGGTCATCCTCGCCAATGTTAAAATCCAGTATTTTCAAAATATGTATTGAAACATTTAGATAAGATGAGTTTTGAATTCAGTAGATTTTAGATACAAGTTTTATGTGTTTCTAAAAATGCTTATGTGCTTCCATCAAACACATATTTGGTGGCCTTTTATACCAATTGTCAAAAGGACAATTATACCCTTATAAAGTGTTATATCATTTGACCCCTATGAGAATTATTAAAATTAACTTTAATTTGCAAAAATAATTCTAACATAAATTACATTTTTTTTCATTTAAGGTTTGATTTAAAACATTTTTTTTTTTTACTTATAGTTGATATATAAAAAATATTTTCACCCAAAATTAAATTTTATTAATAAAAAAACAATATTCAAAAACGAAATTATCATATCAATTATTTTATTTTTAAAAGTTATAAAAAAAACTCAATTTAACAAAAATTAAAAACCTTTTAATATCCAAAAACACACTGATTTATATTATTTTTCACCCTTTTTTTTTTTTCTCCTTCTTATAAGCATGTAAACATGTCATGACGTTTGAACTAGCCCGGGTTCGGTCTATAAAATTGCAAATTGTGCTAAACCCACGAACCAAATGGGTCTTTCTAGGACCTTGAAGGTCAACACATATGAAACGAACGAAAAAGTTTTTAAAAATTATATTTGTTAAATATTAAATTTAAAACTTATGTTTTTTAATAAAAGAAAAAATATAAAAATTTGTATAATAGATATATTAAATTGTTAGCATCAATTTTGTATATTTAGGAAGAGTTAAAAATTTGAGATTTGGTATAACCTTATTTATAATAAATGAAAGAAATTGTTAAAATATATTAAAAATTGTAGGACTTTTATGCTTCACATTGAACGATATACTTCATATTAAGTATAAGAGTCTCATATTTAAAAAATATACCGTAACATTTTTTTTTTTTTGCCTTTTATAAACAAATGTTCAAGTTTCAATTAAATTTATAGTTTTTAAGTTTTATATATTTGTGAGATTAATTTTAATAATTTATTTTACTTATTATAAATAATAATATTATTTTTAATCATAATTTAATTTTTTAATATGTTTTTTTATATTAATAAATATAATTTATTTTTAAACTGTCTTGTTAAAGGTTCAATGGACATGATCATCACACTTTAAATCTTATCCTCTAACTCAATAGAATTTGATATGAAAATATAACAAATTATATTGATATTGTTCAACGTGATATGTCATAACCCATTATTAAGTTTAGTTTGTAAAATTGTATATTATATATAAATTATATGATGTCATGTTCAAGAAAAAAATCTCTTTGATAATGAATAAGACGATACCGTGTCTTACGTCTCATACCATACAGGCGTGCTCCCTTTCGACTGACAATTTGTGACGGAGACTTGAAGCCAGGACTTTAATGAGGCCACCTTTGGAGCCAATTAGGGATAATTTTAGGGAAGAGAGGGGTGGGAAAATGATAGTTTCGTAAAATGTGGAATCCAGTGTCTAAACTAAAAAGTAAAGGGGTCCTTTTGGAAAAAATTATTACAGAAGTTTCTTGTGATGTGTTAATAAGTAACTGGCGGAAGAATGCCATTTCACAAAAAAAGGTCAGGAAATTAAGAACAAAATTAGAATCCGATGTTGCTCAAATATAAGTTTTGTAATTGCTGTATGACCCCTTAGCCTCATTCCACTCCCTTTAATCGCCCAACTTACTTTCTCGTATTTGTATTTTATTAAAATTTAATCGCATGGCTTCTTCAGAGATCGAAGTGGTTTCATCAACAGAATCAAACACCCATCAAACCCAAAACGACAATCAACTTGCTATAATTGATGTTTTTGCCGCAGCTGCTTATGGGGATTTTGACAAACTCAGAAGATTTGTTCAAGAAGATGCTTCTTCTCTCACTAGACCTGATGATAACGGCTACTACGCTCTTCAGTGGGCTGCTCTCAACAACTTTGCTGATATCGTTCAATTTATTCTGGAGGTACTCTCAATTTCTTCACTTTCTTTTCGGTTCCTTTGAAACTGTGTTGTTTTAGGTCATGTGAATTTGCTGAATTGGGTTTTGCCTCCTGGCTTCGGTTGAAGAGTTTTTTATTTTTTTATATATTTTTTTAATATAATTTTATTGTTATGTATGTCTGGAAATGTCCGTGAGCAGAGTTCCGAAAATTCTACCCTTTACCAGTTACCTCCCGTTTTGCTAAATTCATAAATCGCGGTTTCTTTCTTTTATCAAATTTCATGAATTTTTCCTTTTTTATTTTTTCCTTGTATTTCTATTGAAGTAGGCATTAGTCTATTAATTTAATGATATAATCATGGATATATGTGCAGTATAAAAAATATAAATTATAGAATTTTACAATAGGTTTATTTGAAAAATGGGTGTTCAGAGTAGATTTTTCTGGGTGTAAATTGCCGCACCTGAATTGAATTATGTTAGGCGCTTTTGGGTGCTATTATTAAATTTCTCTTGCATTTGTTTGGTGTTATTGGCATATTCGTCTTTTTTTTTGGTCTACAGCTGCATGACTATGTGTTTGTACATGAGTTTATGCAATTGAGTGTTAATAATTATGTGTTACCTACATGTGTGATACTAACACTGATCTATCAACTGGTGAAAATTGAAACATGAGATTGAAAAGGATTGATTGGTTAATGGGATTTGTTGGATGAGATGCTGAGTCTTCTGTTTTTAACATTTTCTTCCTCCATTTTATGCTTTTGATGATATGTGTTTTAAACATTTTTTAAATTTGTTGTTGTTTGCTGCATGCATATATAAATATTGTGAGCATTTGATGTGTGGTGGGTATTTCAGGACTAAGTGGAAGGTTTTGTTTTTGTTTGTCATTGAAGCATGGGGGTAATGTTAATGCAACTGACAACAATAAGCAGACAGCATTGCATTGGTCAGCAGTTAGGGGTTCTATTGCTGTGGCAGATGTGCTCTTGCAGAATGGAGCTCGAGTTGAAATGGCAGATGTGAACGGGTATCGGGTAAATTTATCCTTGTTCTGGGCAACTTATTTTGTGTTGTCTGCACAAAGATTGAGTACTAGTAATTTTGTATCTAGTAAACATTTTTTTTAAAAAGAAAACAAATATAGTGAAGTATAATTCATAAGTGCAACATCATTTACTAAGGCAAAACATTTCCCTGCAGCCAGTTCATGTTGCTGCACAATATGGACAGACAGCTTTCTTAAATCATATTGTTGCAAAGTATCGTGCTGATTATGATGCACCGGATAATGAAGGGAGGAGCCCCCTTCACTGGTATGTTAGTACATCAATTTTACAGATGCATGTGTTGTGACTTTGACATGATGTTGGACATGGAAGAACAAAATTTAGAGTTAGAAAACTTATCTTCATTCAAGCAATATTCTATTGATGACACTATTTTCATATATTTGATAGAGTGACTTATTTATAGGTTTCATAACGCTAGTTTTTGATATGTCATTGGTTTCGGGGTAGACTGAAATAATTCATTGCTCTAATTTTTTTGTTGAAAATGTTATTTTTTACATGTTTATACACTAGTTTTTGTGTAATTCCTCTAATAATTTTACTATCAAAATTACATGGTATTTATAGGAATCTGATTTTCTACATTTGGAAGCTACATATATGCAATCTAATCTTTACAAGGAAACCACTAATTTATTTTATAGACAGGTTAAAAACAATTAATATCATTTCTAAATTCAATGTCTAAAAAATTAACACTGGATTCACATTTCTCATTAACAATGAATTTCCAAACACTTTAAAATCGAGTCTGCCAGACATATCACAAAATAGGGATTGACGATAGTTATTATGCATTTTAGTCATCATACAAAGCTTTGGCAAGAGATAGACTAATACTACGTGACAATTTGGAATTGCCTTGAAGATAGTACTAAATACAATCAAAGACTTGGGAAAGAATGTGGTGTAGATTTCCTTGAAGGCCTAAACCCTGATCTAGATGAGGTTTGGAGACTTATTTTTAAAACTAAACCTCTTCCTTTCATCTATGCTGCCCTTGCAGAATTCCGTAGAGAAGAAAGTCTCTAAGAGGTTATGTTGAGCAACTTTATACTGAATTCAACTCCAAAAGCTTCTGCCCTTATTACACAAAATGCCCATGATTAGAAATCAGCTTCCAACAAGTGGTTTGATCACTATAATCAATCCTACTATACATGTGACTTATGCTGAAAACTTTATGGTAAGCCCTTAGATTGGAAGCGACACAAACAATGGAGAGATGAAAATATCGGCACACACTCTGCACATACAACTCCTACAACCGAGCCTACTCTTGCTCTTGCTCAGAATTTTCAACTTTTAACCTCACAATTTGAACTATTGCAAGCTATTTTAAGTCAAACTAAGCTCCCTACATTGTTTGATCCTCTTGCTACTGCATCGGTTGCTCATAGAAATATTCTTAACTCTGCCCTTTTGTCTCACGCATTGCCACAAGATGTATGGATTCTTGATACCAGTGCCTCAGGTCATATGACTAATTCTATGTTTATTTCCTTTGCACCTTGTACTATTGATTTTAACATTTCAGTGGCAGATGGTATTGCTTGGCGCATAGCTGGTTCGTGGGATTGTCAAAGCGTCTAATTTGGTGTTGGACTTAGTTCTTTATGATCCCAATTTCTTTTGTAATTTACTATTTGTTAGTAAAATTTTTAAGGATCTTAATTATGCAGTAACATTTCTCACTCTCATTGTGAATATGAAGAGTGGTCTTTAGAGACAATGATTGGTAGTGCTAAGGAGTGCAATGGCCTATTTTATTTCAAGAGTGCTCCATCTTCTTTAGGTTTTGAAACTTTTTCAACTTCCTTTTTTGTTAGTACTGTTTCTAATAGCGAGGTGTTTCTTTGACATCAACGACTTGGACACCCTAGTTTTAGCCATTTATAACATTTGCATCCGGTTCACTAATAATGAGATTCCAAAAGTTTTTCTTCTTTTCAGAGATATGTGATGAATAGTAGAACGACCTTGATACTCCTATCGCTATTTGAAAAAGAGTAAAATCTTGCACAGAACATCCTATAGTGAACCATGTTACATTTTCAAAATTGTATGATCAATATAGGGAATCTGCTTCAAGGATAGATAGTACTGAAATTCTTAAAGACATTCAAACTGTCTTACAGGTTTTAGAGTGAAGGTTTGTTGTTATGGAAGAAATGAAGGATTAACTAGTAATGATACTTCGGAGATTGTGGACTTACCCAGAGAAATGAAGGTTTTGCTTGCAATTGGGTTTCTACTGTCAAGTACCATTTGGTGGAACAATTAAAAGGTATAAGGCCAGATCAGTTGCTTAGGGATTTACTCAAACATTTGGGATTGCTCATGTTGCAAAATTTAAGTTAATCAAAGTGTTACTTTGATTGACTGTCAATCTTGACTGGGAACTACATCAAATGGATATTAAAAATGCTTTTTGGAGAGTTTAATAAAGAGATTTATATGAAGATTCCATCTAGTTTTGAGAATGAAGTATAAGAAGGCGTGCAAACTGAATAAGTGATTATATGGATTAAAATAGTCTCCTAAGGCTTGGTTCAAAAGGTTTAGTTTTATTGTGGAGGGCTTCGAGTACAGTTAAGGACAAGGTGACCATACACTATTTACCAAGCATTCCTATGATGGTAAAGTGTCTATCTTGATTGTTTATGTATATGATATTATAATAACAGGAGATGTTGCCCAAGAGATTTGAGAATCTGAAGAAATACTTGATAAAATTTGGAGTCAAAAGATTTGGGCAACCTCTGATACTTTTTTGAGGTGGCATGAAGCATATAGGAGATTTATATCTCTTAGAGAAAGTATACCTTTGACTTATTAATAGATTGGGAAATTAGGGTGCAAACTTGCTGGTACATCCTTAGAATTGAATTGGAAGTGCAAGTACTCAAGAAGATTCTATAGTGGATAAGGGATGATACCGATTGTTAGTAGGTAAAATTCATCTACTTATCACTCACTTGATTGGATATTGCCTTTCTAGTACATGTTATTAGTCAATTCATGCATATACCATCACAAAGATGCCTTGATGCTGTTAATCATATTCTAAGGTATCTTAAAATGACTTCAAGAAAATGGTTACTATATCAGAAGACTTATCAAAGAGGAATTCTAAGCTGATTGGACAGAGTCTGTTGAAGATAAGAGGTCTACTAATGGTTATTGCACTAAGATTTGGGGAAATCCTGTCTCTTGGAGGAGTAAGAAGCAGTTGATTGTATCTCTTAGTAATGTCAAAGTTGAGTTTAAAGCCTTAGCACAAGTATTTTGATAGCTTATTGGCTGAAACGATTAATAATAGACTTGACAATTTTCTGGATAGGTACTATGAAGTTCTACCGTGATGGTAAATTTGCAAAATCCAATGCATTATGATTGAACTGACCATGTAAAGTTTGATAGCCACTTTATCAAGAAGAAAGTGGAAGGGATTATCAACATATTATATATTTCAACCAAGTTTTAAGAAGATGATCTACTTACCATGACTTTGCGGGTTTGAATTCTCTGTAAGCAAGCTGGAAATGATAGACATTTATTCTTTGGCTTGAGAGAGAGTGTATGAAACTAGGGATAAAACCCTAAACTTTAGGGATTAAATTCCCATTTAGTTACTATCTATTCTTGTTTTTTCTTTTTCCTAGTTTAGGCTGATTTGGTTCTGACTGATTTCCTAGTTTGTTGTTTAAATTATGTATAATTTCACCTATTCACTATTCACTGAAATCAAGCTAGATTTTATTAGTCTCTTTCAATTCTTGTTTCATATATCAAAATTGTTTAGTGCCAGTTGTCAAGTTCTGTTTCAAATTGGTCAAGTTTAGACCCTATTTTTGTTCATAAATTGACATTTGTTTCATTAGTAACTACTAGGAGAAGATGTTCATATTGATTTATTGATTCTTAGTTTTTAAATAATGATGATTGCATTAGGTTTATCTTGTTCAAATATATTATAATGCTTGTTAATGATGTGTTTCTTCTGGATTATCACAATAAATAAATAAACAAAATTATGTGTTTCTTTTGGTGTTGTAAACCAGGGCTGCATACAAGGGATTTGCAGATACAGTTAGACTACTTCTTTTTAGAGATGCAAACCAAGGGAGACAAGATAGAGATGGTAATTTCAGAGGACATTTCATGTCCCGAGTCTCTTATTCATTCATTTTTTTATTTGTTAATATGAAACTATTAACTGTATTAATTAATTAAAGAGTAAGGTATCTAGCTCTCATATTTAAAACACTTTCCCAATTAATAACTCTTAAACATGACACTTGTAGATGCATTGTTATGTGTGCATAAATAATTATATATGATGAATGCATTTTGAGCACAGAAACTAGATTAAAATAGAAACTAGATCCTTATGACATAACTTACAAATGCATAGGCCTCATAATACGTGTCTCTGTGAATGTGTTTTATGCATTTTGTTGTATGAACTACGATAAAATATTCCCTTAGGTAGATGGTAAATTTGATTGAGGCTTGGATGATGGGTTAGCTCAAAAAGTTTAAATGAAAGCCCTGGAAGCAACAGAGTGATCTAAATTCTGAAGGAAGATGCTTGAGTAAAAGTGACATAGATATTATCATTTCTGGAAGCTCCTCTATGTAGCGTGTAATTATTATATGAGAAGAGAGTTAAATTTGTCATTGTTGTGTCTTTGAATGGGAAGATAATTGACTAATTAGGTTGCCTTCTTGATCTTCCATTCTTGTAGTAGTGAATTGGTATAGTTGAATGATATGTGCACTTAGGAATATAAATTTTTGGAAAGTCAAATTTTAAACTTAACATCTGATTCTAGCTTTCTTAATTATTAAAGGTATAACTATGAGTGAAGAATTATGGTATGGAATATCTGATCTTGATGTTGTTGACTAAGAATATAATTATGTCAAACTAAATATATGAGACTTGTGAAGTGACTGAAGAAAAATTGATATATGGTTGAAGAGCTAGTTCACCTATGGGTTAATCATTTTGGTTCTAGGTAGTGATGATTTGATTCTTGTGTTGTCAGGGTGTACCCCTTTGCACTGGGCTGCATTAAGAGGAAATGTGGAAGCATGCACAGTTCTTGTACATGCAGGAACAAAGCAAGAATTGATGGTAAAAGATAAAGCTGGATTTACCCCGTCTCAGCTTGCATATGATAAAGGTCATCGGCAAGTCGCTCTTTTCCTTGTACGTGATTTTATATTGATGTCGTCTTAGATCGCATACTTTTTACAAATGAATTCTAAGTCTCAGGGATTATTGAATCTATAGAATCTGAGGTCTAATGGTCCTACTAGTAGTTTTATCATTCAGAATATGTTTAGATGAGGGATATGTTTAAAGTTATGCTGAAGGGCCCATCATTGTTGAATTACTGATCGGTGTCCTTTGCAATTTTTCTTTCTCAAATCTTATAATCCTTTTTTCTGTGCTTGGCTCAGTCTAATGCAGAAAAGGTGCATAGCAACCGCTGGAGAGACAAAATATTTAGTAGGAAGATTGGAGATATTGGTTATGCACCTATTTTGCTTTGTATTATTATAATTTGCATCATCCTCTTCATCAACACAGTTGTGATGGGTAAGCTAAACTTGGTGCTTGACGATTAAAATTGTTGTATTTGGATGTTAACCACTACTGACTCCTTATGTCTCATGTTAGCTCCTGGTCTACCAAAGGTATCTGCTATTGTTGGACTATGGTCATGGATTGCCATTTCTCTAGCATTTGGTGCACTTTTAATGTTTTATAGGTGTGCAAGGTAATTTCTTGGCTGTCATTGATGGTAGATTTCACATTTATTATTTTGGAATTAATACATACATTACATGAAATGAAAAAGTTTCTGTGTGCCTTTGTCTGGCAATTATTGTTTGATTAGAAAATAGGCATTTGAACATACATTTATTGTTACTCTCCAGTTTGCAGTCTTCAGTGGTTTGAGGTTCACCAATCTCTTTCACTTAAAGTGTTTTGATAGTTAAGCAGTCTGCTGGTTTTGACTATTTTCTTTCTCTTAGCACAATTTTTATTTATCATTTTAGTCTCACCGATGGTTCTTCTAAACTTTCTTGTTTTGGCTGCCAACTTGTGATGTTATGGAGTAGGTGTGCCTACATTTTGTTTCTTCATTGTATTCTACCCTTAGTTTGTGACCTAGGTAAGCTTTTTTCTCATTTATATTAGAATAATAACTCTGATTTATACCACAGGACACCTTTGGCTAAGTTCTAGATATCGATGACGATCTTCACTCTGTTTCAATGACTTCTTTTGTTTTATACTATGCACACCATTTGGTGGTTGTTCATGCATTCATTTGTTTCATAATCCATCCTTAAAATGTATAGATATATATATTCAAATATTAGTTCTGACTGTAGTGGTTAAGATTTCTAAAACCATTTGACCTCTGATGGCCCAAATGAACCTCTTACTAGATTTATCATGTAAAAGGAATTGAAAAAAACAGGAACATGAATTCTGATAGTGACCTGCTCAAATAATCCAGATCTTACCCTCTAATTGACTGTATAACAGTAAAAGAATAAGAGGCAAAAGAAATTTATTCTAGAGTCCAAAAGTTCTTCAAGTCACCAATTTAGGAATCATAATAAAGATATTATAATGTAACGAAAAGAAAAATTAATGCTGACAACAAGAGGTGTCAAAGCAAAAGGTTCTTCAAAACCTTATACATATTTTTCCTTTTCTTATCTCCTTCCTCAATTTAGCAACCCTTTTTTATTTTTCCAATTTTTTAATCTTATTATCCTACTATTCAAATTCAAATATCTATTATTATCCTATAAATATTATCATAATCAATATTATCTTAATTAAATATTATCCTAATTAATATTATTAATTATTATTATCCTAATCTTAAGATTGCAATATTAACCTAATTAAATATTATATTAATTAATTTTTATCTGTATATTGTCATGTAGTTTATGAGCTTATGTTCTGTTTGTGCACATGTTTGTAGGTCTTACAGTGTAGTTGCAACCTAAATTTAGCATAGGCATCAGGAACTAGTTTTTTACCGTATTTTTTTGGTGTCAAAATCTTGACTAACATTGGCATTCAACATTTCCTGTTGTTATTAGGTCCATGGCTTCTCTTTATTCTTGTCATGGTTATATGATATCTGTTCTGTTTACTTTGATAACTTGTTATACCTAGGCTCTTCAACTGTTTAAAAAAAAAATAAAAAAACTTTGGATGTTGATGGAATCTATGAATTGGCTGCAGTAAAGATCCAGGTTATATTAAAAGATTAGAAGATTTTGATACCAGTAAAGATGCAGAGGTATGAAAAATGTCTGTTTAATTTGTACTGTTGAACAGTCATTTTAGTGATGACAAGATACAATGTAATATCATACAAGAGAAAAAAGTGAGGCCATGTGACATGTTTTTTGTTTTTTAGCTTGGTTAATGCGTTGACGTTTGCAGGATCCCTTGTTGACCATTGATCTAAACAACTCCTCTATATGGACAGGAAATTGGTCTCAACTTTGCCCTACTTGCAAGGTCGTCTTGATGAACTTCTTTTTTTCTTTCAAAGAAGTTGATAATTATTGTGGCATATACTTGTTTATATTTTTATTTATATGACTTAATTTTTAATTTTTGTCTAACCTAATTTTCAGATTATTAGGCCTGTTCGCTCTAAGCACTGCCCTACATGTAAGCACTGTGTAGAACAGTTTGATCATCATTGTCCATGGATATCAAATTGTGTTGGGAAGGTAACAAATTGGCTTAAAAATATGAATTTATAAGCTGTTGACTTTGTTAACACAACTGACCTGACATATTCGTTTATAGTCTGTTACCTTTAATGTCATTAATACATTCTTACACCATTTCTCATTAAAAATGACCAGAAAAATAGAAGGAAAATACTACTGATGTACAGAATAAAGTTTGGATGTAACTGCTTCCGTAACATAGATAGAGGTACAAATTGTTATTTAGACATTGGCAAATTGAAATTTGTTTCTGACTTTCATTGGTTTACAGGCTGGATGACATGAAATAGAATATGTATTAGGACTCAGTATTTGTTGGTTTCTTTTTATGAGGTTTCATATTTAATGTTTTTTTTGGCTTCATGAAATATGTAATTCATGTCTGTGAGATTGCGACGGTGCAGTCATTCATGCTGCCATTGAGTTTGCAAGCATGATGCCACCGTAAGATATTTTGTGACACCAAGTTATAATATTAGCTTACGCCTAAGTTCAACGTCGATGGCACTGTTTCTTGGGTGTGCCATTACTGTTCACATTTCGCCTTTGTTTCTCTGTTGCTTGTTACTGGAATGCTTACTATTGCTGTCCTCTTTATTTGATTTATTCTGCTTGTGAATAATTGACTCAGAATGTTTGGACCCTTCTCCAAGCTTTAACATTTTGCCGTCTTTCTGCTTATCGTGTGTCTTCATTATGCTTCTTGCAGAGGAACAAACGGGACTTCTTCATCTTTGTGTGCATGGCAATGTCATCAGCTTTAATTAGTATTATCATTGCTGTTCAAAGTATGTAGGTTGCTGAGGAGTCCATCTCCCAATTGTCTAAATGTTCTTGTGATGTACCAAAATTCTCATTTTGGATAACATGATAACAGTATGCACATAATTGTTATTACAGGGATTTGTACAGCGCCATTACCCTTACACTCTGAAGAAACATGGATTCACCATGTGCAAGTCCAGCATCCTGGTGTTGTAGCATTTCTAGTTTTAGATGCTGTTGTTCTGACGGCGGCTTCAACTTTGACAACAGTACAGGCGTCCCAGGTAATTGACCAGAGATTACTTGACCTTAGATTAAATATTTGCTGTCACTAAGTGGGTACTATTGTTTCTAGTAAGGGTATTTTTTATGTCAAGGTACACAGACTTGCACATTTGCGTTGTGTGTCCTTTGTTCAAAATTCTTTTACTTGGGTTTGTTTCTCAATCAATATCATAATGTGGAGTAAATTACTTGTAAACCACTTGTGAAATATTAGAAATTGGGGCTTAATAGGTGATGTTAATATTTTTGTTTTTTAACAAGTAATAAAAATTTTTTTTATGAGGAGATCTCTCCTGTGGACTTCTGGTCCACTCTCGAATCTGTCATTAATTTTACTTGTGTTAATAATATAGTTCTATCTTGTTTCCTATCAAGAAAGGAAAAATAAAAATTGATTCCAATGGGGAGGAGTTGACGAAGGGGGAAATAAAAGGAGATTTGTGGGGTTGATATAATATGCTAGGAGCTTTGTATATTAGACATGGTGTTATTTGATTCATTACCCTTCTTGACCCTCACTTAGCCTCCTTAGGACCTTGATCCTTTTTCTTTTTGCCACTCTGGTACCTATTACCTGATGATCTTAATCTTATCCAGTTGTCTTATTGTACTAACAGTAAGTAGTTGAAGGCTTCAGATTTTTGGTGGGATGCCTTTCAATGCTATGATTCCTTAACCGCTGAAATTATTGGCCAACCTACATAATGGGTCTAGATTTTGCTAATATTTTTCTCATTACTTGTGTTCTTCAATCTTATACATCACAAATAGTTTAAAAGGATATTATGAGTGTTCACAGTTGTGTTGTTTCAAGTTAATACTAAGTACTTATCTTTTCGATATTGCAGATAGCTAGAAATATCACCACAAATGAAATGGCAAATGTTATCCGATATGGGTATCTTCGCGGTCCAGATGGGAAGTTCCGAAACCCATATAATCATGGCTGCCAGAAAAATTGCTCAGATTTCATCATTAATGGTTACACCAACGATGATGAGATTGCCTGGCCTCCATTACAGCAGGTTGCTGTTTGAAACACTCCCTTTGTTGTACATGATGCTGAGGAAATTGAAAATTCTTTTCATGTTCCCATTGATTGTTGATATATAAACCTTTTTATCATTTAGATTATACCTTGTACTTTAATAACCTGCTGATCGTTACAATCAATATCTGTAACACAAAAAAAAAAAAAAAAAGTAAATAAATAAATAAGGAATTGCCTTTTTATTTGTTGATGCAAGGAAATTGATAGTCTAAAACCAGTGTAGATGACTAGCAATTGGTATTGTATATTAGACACAGATTATTCAATTTGTTCAATTTCAATGCTAATCAACACCAAAGATACTGTATTAGCCTTAACAATGAACTCTCAAGCCCTGTGCGGTTAAACAATAACCTTTCTTTGCAACAAATCCAAAGCCAATGTGGGACAAACAAGCAACAAGTCCAAAGCCAATGTAGGACAAACAAAATTATCCTACATAATTATTTAACCGAATAGCTTGAATGTTTGTACACACACACACACACAGGAGTTTGATAAGGTCTTCTCAGCCCTCCCATTTGTGCATTACCAAGTACAAGGTGCAAATGGTTACAGAGCAAAAATGTCAGCTTTTCTGTATTCCACTTGGCCATGTTTGATTCTTCACTGGTTTTAAGATAGCTTCAACCCCTGCAAAAGCTTCCTGATCCTTCCCGAAGTGTGCTAGTTCTGCAGCGGCAGCGACATTCTCCTCCACCTGATTATCAATACGTTTATGTTTAACTGGCAGGATGAAAGTAAAAATTGAAGCTATTGCTCTAATGCAAATAATTTCCATATGCATAACGGTAATAATAAATAAGTTGCAAATATTTCTTCTCTTCCCGGGAATTATAATAGAAGGTTTGCGTCCGGATGTGTCTTTGACAGACATTGACTGATGAAGGCCCGACCCCCGTCAACTGGCAATCACAGCAATGAACCATTCAAAGATGAATATTTTAAAGAATAATTTTACCATTTTTTATTTTTTTATAATGACTAAATTGACATTTGTAGAGGGAATACAAAAGGAATCTTAGTGCCTAGAGGTTGTAGCAAGGGATGGAGTCGCACGTAGACCACACCAAACTCGAGTCACCATTCTCATTTTGGCAACTCATTCCCACGCCATGTCCTTTGAATTGTGGTTGAACCCATGGTTAAACAGCAACCCAACATAATTCTCACAGTTCAACTACAGTTCAAAATGACCCAAAATCCAAGTCGGTTTTTCCCTTTGACCATTTGTTGTCTTTGGGTCCTGATTGGACGGGTTGAACCAGCTTATCTAATCCGGGTTTTGAAAACATGATTCAGAGAACTTCTACTTGGAGCGTGTATTATCAAGAAAATGAATCAGAACCTGTTTCACGGAGTTCATGCCAACCAGCACTGTCGAAATATCCCGATTTGACAAGCTGTATTGCATGGCTAACTTTGAAATATTCTTTCCCTTCTCTTTACAATACGCAGCAGCCGCTTTGCATGCAGACTATCATGGTAACAAAACAAAAAAATAAAATTAGCTAGATTAAGACAAGGCACAAGAAATCTAGCATATTGTTGATTATAAACAACTGAACTATTAACCCAAAAATACTTAACAAAGTTCTTAAAAATTTTATGCATCTCTTCTTTCATAAAATTGATCAGCTCATCAAAACATCATGTGTATATACACAAATGCTTGTTTGGTGGGTACTAAGACTCACCCTGCTCAACTAGCTTTGGATCAAGCACAAATTAAAAGAAGAAAAGAGGACAGGAGAATATTTGAGAAGATGAAGAACACCTTGAGTTCAGGTGAGGCTGGGTGCCATTCTGGTGGACCATTATCAGTAAGAAGCCCCATTGAAAGAGGGGAAGCACTAATAATACCGACTCCCTTGCTCTTCAAGTAAGGCAGTAAATCCTCCAATGTTGAATCATTAATACTATAGTGGCAGTACGAAAGAATCACATCAACTGAGCCAGGTGGTACACGATCGAGCACATACGTAAAAATTTCCAAGGGAAGTCCAGTAATACCAATGAAACGAATTTTCCCAGCTTCCTTCAGTTTCCGAAGTGCAGGAATGGTCTCATTCACTATCTGAGGTTTAGACAAAATAAACAAAATTAAATTTCATGATAACATTTATTTCTAATACACAAAGGGAAAAAATGTATAAAAATAAAGTATAAATTTACACTGGTAAGACAAAATAAAGTAATTAAGTTATAAACCAATACATATCCGAGGACCTGATCAAGAGACCCAAATTCAATGTCATGACATTGTAGTATATCAACGTAATCCAGCTGCAACCTCTCCAAACTCTCATCAATGCTTTTAGTCACTCTCTTGGCACTAAAATCAAAACCTTCAACATACCGCCCACACTTTGTTGACACAATATATTCGTTTCTGGGAACATTCAGAGCTTTAAGTGCCTTGCCAAGCATCTTTTCCGACAATGTCCCTCCATAATAACTACAAAATAGAACAGAAACAGAAATTAAGAGAAGGAAGGGCGGGGGCTGGACAGATTCAAAAGAAAGTGGCAATAAAAAACAATATTAACGTTCAAGTTATTTCCTAGTTAGTTACAGCAAAATTTGATGAAAAGAAACAAGAATTGAAAGATTTGTATCACTATTATTGTTTGTATCCCAAATCAATAAGCCATCTCTACATAGTCAAACATCTTTCTTACAGGCCATAAGTGAACTATAATTTTTTCATTTTATTTCCACTCAAGTCCCCAACAACAAAGGCCTCTCTAACACTCAAAACTTGAGGCCCCACGTTGCTGACATTTCTCAGCAGAAAAACTTGCTTCTGTAGTAATTTTTTGGATCATTCAAAGGTTTTTTTCTTTATGCATTAATGTTAGATCTAAATTTTCTATTCCCATTCTTCCAGTTAATTGAAAGTCTCGAAACTTCAATTGCTTCTATCCAAATGGGCGCCTCTTGATCATCAAACAATTTTAAAATGCATTGCATTACTTTTAAAACCCCACCGGATACCTTAGCTTCAAGCTTTCAAACTCCTTACCTACTTATAAAAGCCAATCTTTTCAATTATCAACATTTATCACTTACTAACAAAATACTTCTTTTCCCAGTTACTTTTCTTCTTCTTCCATCTCTATTATTAACAAAGCATAGCCCACATCAAACTCAATTTCATCAATTAGTGAACAATGTGGCCTCTCCAGGGTCCCAAAAATAACATTTTCACAATATTGGAGTAAAAAGATTCAACATAAAATAAAATAAAATCAGCAGTAAATGAACCTCAAGTTGATATGTCATACTACAGTAATGGGAAATTTCTAATCAGTGAAAATCAAAATGAATCAACAAGAGCGAGACCTGGACTTGCAAAAATCAAATTATAACATTGAAGGTATGAGTTGCAAAATAAAACCTTGTGACAAATTTAATGTACCAACAGCTAGGCCAACAGAAAAAAAGAGAAAAAATTCCAACATATTATTCATTAAACAGAAAATAAAGAAATAAGACATACGGAGAGGTGTCAAAGAAATTGATGCCTAGGCGAAAGGCTTCACGAACGGAAGAAACGGCGTCGGTTTCAGAGACAGGTCCAAAAACGCGGCCAAGCGGTGAGGCTCCGAAGCCGACAGAGCTGAGATAAAGGCCCGTTTTTCCCAAGGGTCGGAGCTCCATTTGGCAAAGTGGGAATGCTAATTAAAGTGGAGTGGTGCGATTCTAAGACTGTTTAGGAAGTGGGAAAATGTGAGAGAAAGTTAGTCTTTTGGTTTGGTTATGTTGCCCGTGAAAGTAACAGTAAATGAAGGATGTTTATTGGTAGAGAGACACTGGGAGCGGATTAAACCGAATTTTCTTGAGGACATACTGCTTGTTCAATAAATGTGATTAATTCGTGCAAACGAATTCAATAATTCACTTGACACTGACCGGGTTTTGTCATATTTTTTGAACATTGTGGGTGCTACATTTTGAGGTTATAATTTTAAATAGGCCAAAGGACTTGTTCGTATCCATAGTTTGAGGCAGAGATAAAATACCACCCCCAAGGTTTTAAAAATTTAATCTCCCACTTTTGAAAATATTTTTTATATTAAAATACCCTTTTTGAAATAAAAAATTTATAATAAAATTATAAAATAAATTTTAAATAAAAATTTTTAAAAAATTTTAAAAGCAGTCACCATCGTCGATATCGGTAACAGTGGTTACCAATAAAAGAACCAAGTGACTGTTTTCAAACATCTGGTTTCAGGGAAGGCCAGATTTGACCTTTCTATTCGGTAGAGGCGACCATATCTAGTCACCTTCGCTAGAAAAAAAAGTCGAAAATGACCGATAGGATCAAGGACGATCCTTTCTGACCGTTTCTGGCTTATATTTCTAGAGAAGGTGGTCGGATCTGGCTACCTCTAGAACCAAGTGGTCAGAAACGGCCATCTGTTTCTTTTATCGGTGGCTGTCGCCGCCGACAGCGGTGACTGATTTTAAATTTTTTAATATTGTATATTTATAAAAAATTTATTTTATTACTTTTATAAATTTTAATCTTAAAAAGACGAAAATGTCTTAGAACTATTATTGTTTACTAATATATTTAATATTAAATTTGATTGAAAGGTGAGAAACTGAGTTTTTAAAACTTTGGAGGTGGTACTATGCCTGCCTCTGTCTCAAACTATAGGTGGGAATAATTGCTTTGGCCTTTTAAATATTTAAATAATATTTTTAATATGGACCATAATTAACAAGGTGAAAAAAAGTGACCAATATTTGAAAAAGTGAGACTTAATGAAAGTAATGGGCGACCAGAATGTTGGAGTTGAAAGTGAGACTAAGTTCCAGGAAATTTCCACCTCTTTTGCCTGGCATATATGTTTAAATTTAATTCACAAGAAAACTGGAGAGCAAAGACGTTATTTAATCAAATAAAAACAGAAGAAGCTGAATCCATGCAGCTGAGAGCCTTGATGTGATTAAACTTAGATTTCTTTCATCTATGATTGAGCCTAAAATATTTAACAATTAAACCACCGACTAATCATGCTTCACAGTTTACAGATTCAAGACTATGTTTTTTTTTTTTTTTTTTTTTTGGTCCAATAATAACCAGTCAAGATCTTCACAGGCTGGCAACTGGTCACAGAATACAAATATGCACATTAATATATAAAGTACGACATCTAACGGTTGCTACTTGTTACCAGCAATTTCATTTCTGGACTCAATAATTAACAAGGGAATTAGCTGCAATTAAGGTTATTCATTTCTGGAAACCAACGAGTGTCTGTCTGGTTACATGTAGTAGCCAGGAGCATACGTCGGTAGGCTATATATAGTCATGAAAGAAAAGTCAAAGTAAGCAGTTAATGGGAAAATTAGATATTTTGTCCTTACAATAAAAAAGTAGCTTATTGAATAGTTACTTCCCAATTCACATGCGCTTAAGACTGTTTCTTTGAAGATGTTTACTGGTATTTGCATTGGCTTATCATCTCTTATAAATTTGTTCGAATGGTTAGGTTTAAAATGTCAAATAATATTTATATGGGGTTGGCTTATATTGTAGAGACAAAGGAAAGGGACCACCTGTTTGATCGACTCTTGGTGTTTTCCAAAGGCAAATCTCTTGAATGAATGAAAATTTCAACGCCTGGTTGGTGTTGGTGTTGGTGTTGGTGATAACTTCCTCTAAAGTCCACAAAACAACAGAAGGACTGACTTGTTTATGGTAGTCGTTTGTCAGCACAACCGACGCACTAGATATAATATATTATTTTGTCATAGCCATTCGATCTCTGTAGCCTTTTCACATGGAGAGAATTCAGATCACTATAAAAAGTTGAATAAGCTGGGTACGGCTCCTGCTTTACTGGAGGTTTTGAAAAGGAAATTCCAGTTCTAGCAGCAGGTGAGAATTCATACTTCTATGCACTGTTGCCCCTTTTGACTATTCTTCTTAATTTTTATTTATTTCAGGGCCTTAATGTTCTTTCTTTACCTTCAGAGTTTGAGTGTTGGTGGCGGTTTCTGGTGTTAATGTATTTATTAAGTGTAGTTAAATGAATTGGCTTGTTTGGTAAACAAAATTTCAACAGGCTCTTTCAGTAGCAGTCTTCAATGGAGATTTCATCCATGAAAAGGTTATCTGAGCTGGTAAGACATTCTTCTGAAAGCATTTATCCATGAATATTATTTGTAACAATACTAGTTTATGTGAGGTTTTAAAATTTTGACAGTTTAAGCATAATAAATTTGCAGGGACTGATAGAGGAAACTGGTTTCATCAACCAGTGGCACACGAACTCTCATGATGACTTCAACTTACTGCCTCTAGCAGCTGCATTTGAGGAGAATTTACAACACTCTTACACTCTCCCAATGGCTCATACAGCCATTGATAGGCCTCTCAAACACCTCAAAACAAACTCTTGGACTTCACCACAAGTTGCTTTTAATCCCACTGATATTCCTTCTGTCAATTCAAGCGCATTGAATCATCAAATGAGCATTCTGAAGCCTAAAGAGGAGGAAGTGTTTTCTAAAAGCTTTGCTGCTCTTCCTGCTGATCATCATCTCTTGACTTCTCAGGGTTCCATTCTGCATCAAAATTATGCGTTTAATGGGTGTCAGGGAAATCGGAGGAACAGCCCTGGAACTAGACTTTCTCAAACTCAAGATCACATTATTGCTGAAAGGAAGCGGCGAGAGAAGCTGAGCCAGCGGTTTGTAGCTCTGTCTGCCATAGTTCCTGGCCTGAAGAAGGTATGAGTTTCTATTTTAAGGTGTGTTCTAACAGCACAGGTTAAGGTCATACTATAAACCTTTTTTATATGAAATTTTTTGTTTTGTAGTATTCTTAAGGAGTACTTCAACATTTCAAAACTCTATAAAATTTTCTGAATAATGAAATGCTGGTAAATCTGTATTGAAGCTTGTGAATCATAATTTTTTTCAGATGGACAAGGTTTCTGTCCTTGGTGATGCAATTAAGTACTTGAAACAACTGCAAGAGAAAGTGAAGACACTTGAGGAACAGGCAATGAAGAAGAGCACGGAATCTGTTGTGTTTGTGAAGAAATCTCAACTCTTGGCAGAGGGTGGCAACTCCTCAGATGATGATTCACCAACTGGTCATTTCAATGAACCATTACCAGAAATAGAAGCAAGATTTTGTGACAAGAATGTCCTCATAAGAGTTCACTGCGAAAAAAGAAAAGGAGTCTTTGAGAAAACTGTAGCTGAAATTGAGAAGCTGCACCTATCTGTCACCAATAGCAGTGTCATGACTTTTGGTAGTTCTGCTCTTGATATAACTATTATTGCTCAGGTAACTCAGTAACTAAATTTAACATTTTCATAGGGTTTTTTTTTCTTTTTTCTTGCTTTAAATCTAGCCAGTAATGGAATTTCTCAATGTTGGAACAGATGGATGTGGAATTTAAGATGAGTGTGAAAGATGTGGTGAAGAGTCTACGCTCAACTTTCCAATATTTCATGTGAAATATTCTCTCTGGAAGTTTGTTTTCTTCTGGTGAATTCCAAGGAAGATCAGGAATATATATCCCTCATTCTATATACAGAATAAATAAAAAAGTATTGCAAATAAGGCCTGTAATGTTACACCACCTTAGATACCATTACTTTCTTCAAGCTTGTTTGCTGTGAGAGGTCAATTCATTTTGCAGAAGGGTTAAATATTTTTGCATGGTTTGAACTTCATAACTTTAAAAACCATGTTGGTTTGTCTACCCTCCTGTTTTAGAAGAGTGATCTCATGGCTTCTTGGGGCTTCTGTTTTTGGGTGGTTGAAAATTCAACAAGCCTGTGGTGTGAATCTGATGTTCTTTTCTTAAACTAAATTGTTGAAAAGGGAAATATTGAAAACAATGTTTTTTAGGTGTTTAGACAAACAGGCCTTTGTGGCAGTGCTTCGGCTGTCTTGTCAATGTCTTTAGAGGCTGTCTTGGAATTCTTTTCATGATGCCTCATTTTCATTGTAATTTCATTTGCTTTATAACTGTCTGGTTGAGAATATTGAATAATAATGGTTTTAGCTTTGTCCTTTTTCACCTCCTCCTATTTTTGTTTGAATGAAAATATTGACTCTAATAAGCCCATGAATATTTACTGAAGATATGGTGACAACATTCATAGAAGCTTTTTCAATACCCAAAAACATCTCAACATTAATTTCCTGTAAAATTGCCCTTGATGGAAAGTAATAAAAAGCTATTTTGGTATATTAACTCAGGTGGCTCCACAAAAAATTATTATAATATTTTATATTATAATATCTTTTTTATTATCATATATATATATATATAAAATCCAATAATTTTGTATTATTCAAATCAAATCATAATATTGCAATAGTAAGGTTGCAATATAATCACTCCTAATTAAATAATTTCTAGTTGTCACTTTCTATTAAAGTTGTTAATAGCATCTATACAAAAATGTTTTTGTCTTTATTATTGTTAAATAACAGTTTGCCATTAAAATATTTATAAAATTCTATTCACCCTTGATTATAATTAATTAGCTAAAAGTTATGAAAAAAGTCGTGATAAAACTATTCTTCTCCCATTACTACTATCTTTATGTCACTTTTGACCAATATTTCAACTTTCTGTAATTGTATGAGTAAATCCTATCATTGTCATTGTGTTTTCAGTTTTGTACATAATTTTCAAGTGTTATCATTTTCGTTTATTATTAACTTGATTTAAATCTATCAAATGTTACTTAAAACTTCTATTGATGAGCTTCATTTTGATTAGATCTTATTGTTTCTACTAACTCTAAAATGCCTTATTAGCCACATAAATCTAAAACACGTTCAAGTCCTTTGAATTCCTTTAAGTGTTCTCCCATGTTCAAGAAACCAAAAAAGAGAAGAAAAAATATAAAATAGTATAGGTAAAATATAAATTTTTGTACTAGTAAGAATATTAATAATATCAATTCTATTATATATTTTAAATTTAATGATTGATTTTGATAAATAAATAAAAAACTTAATGGGTCAACTTAAAGGGTGGAAAAATTGTTTCCTTGAAGTTTGGTTGGGAAATGGTGTTTATCCTAAGATGGATATATATATGTATTAAGTCTTACCTAATAAGCAACTAGATGTATTAATTAATTAAAATGTAGAAATAGAGTGGCAATCCCACAAAAGATTGCAATCTTTTTGGCATCTTGTTAATAGTCAATTGAATTTATTTTCTGGTCTGAATATAATAGAGAGATTCTTGTGGTACCAAAACAAACTGAAATCATATCAAATTACTGATCACCAAGTTGGAAAAATGGACAGTTTGTTGTTGAAGGGATTCCACATCCTAACATAAGAGGACAAACGCTAGGTCCAACCACAATTTATTTAACTTAATTATTTTTATTAATGTTTGATTATAATTTCTAATTAATTAATATTATCATAGTTTTATTTATTAAAATAAGTTTTATGAAAAAAAAATATTGATTACCTTACTTAGACCAATTTTAAATACTCTACAGATTTAAAGAATATGACTCAATCAGGTATCCATAGAAACTTTATTTTTAATTCAGTAATTTAGAACTTATTTGATGGATCATGTGGATTAGATTGAATTTGTTTTGTTTATGTACGGAATTTATATTACATGTAATATCAAACTATAGGCGCATTAAATTGCTGGTTCTAAAATTTTTATAACTAAAATCAAGGTTTGTTAATTCTTAATCAGGGGTTAAAAATCTGAAATTAGAGTTTTTGTTGAAATTAGGGTTCATAATTAAGGCTTAAACTTTGAAATCAAGGTTCAACATAATCTAGTGTTTTAGAGGTTTGAGTTTCAATGTAGTGAAAAAGACTTTCACATTCTATTTAGTTGACGGACAAAATTGAACTTAGAACTTGGTTGTGTCTTCCTTTCTTTGCAGGAATTCTGCAATGAAAATTTTCAGGTGGCAACATTGCTTGGGCCTCTGCTGGGATGAGTTTTCAACTTCACTGGGATAACGGAGGCTATCCTCGAGCTCCTTTCCCTGCAGAAATTGATGGCCGATAGAAAGTCAGAAGTTCCTTATAATGTAAATTTAAAAAGGAAGGAAAACAGAAAAAATAACCATAAATGGTGGGATTAACACACCTGCTCATGCGCTTTAGAGGACTTCTTAGGAGCACGAGTGGATACTTTGAATTTTAGGCTTGCAGATAAAAATTCCTTTCCCGATTGCAGCTTTGATGGAATTTTCAACCACATTGTCAGGGATGCTTTAGACGACCCATTAAGGTCCTCGTTCAGTGAAGAAGACTCAAGTCTGGTGGGCTCATTAAGTTCCTTCTTCTGCTTAGCTTTATCCATATCAGAAGCCTGACCTTGTGAAGAGCAATGAAGCTTGTTTTGAATCACTTTTGCCTTCTCATGTTCAAGAACTTTAGTTTTCTCTTCTGATATCAACCTTTCAATATATTTCACCTGCTTCAACTTCACGTTTTCATTACTGGGTTCAAGAAACTTTTTGCACTGGTCCATACTTTTTTAGGACAAGGAAATTTTGTGCTTTCCAGAAACCTTGGAAATCAGTTGCGACATTTTGAGTTCAAATTTCTCCTTTCCTCCATCCAAATGCTTCTTTTGTAGAGAGTTTAGCATAGCTCCTTGAACGCAAGAATTAGGATGTTTGTTGAGTTGCTTTTTCCATGGTAGAAGACAGAAAAGTGAGATTTCAGAATTATCAGAGAATACAGAAGAGTAATTTTGGGAGGGTTTAAGTGCCTGAGCTTTTACTTTCTGCACCGCCACATCAGCTTTTGAAGCAGACGAATTGTATGACTTTGCTGGCGATTGCTTAGCCTCAAGCACAAATTTCTTTCTTTGATTACTCTCCACGCAATAGAAGGTTGAGGTTGGCCAAAGAAAGATCCACAGCTGCAATGATAAGCAGATCGCAACAAAAAAAAAAAAAAGAATTTATAAATTCAATACGAAGAAAATCACTCGTCATTAGCTAAATTTTTGTTTTCCCGGGAAATGTTCCAAAGAAAACCTGATTCCTTTCTCATTTTCTTTCTAATATACTCTTTCAAATGTTGCCTGAGCTCCAAAAAGCTGTTCTTCTTCCGTAAGCTGAACATACATCCACAGATATGGTTTCACCGAGAATCATTATGCCCAAGTTCTTTCACGCAAATTCAATGCAGAGAAGATCTGAATGGCAAAGTTATTAAATGATAAAACAGATCAAATCCAAAATTTAATCCTGATACACCTCTAGTGGTGACTAATCCTGGCACATCCTCTTCATGGTGAGAATCCCGCAAGAGTGAATGAAGTTTGAAGAGTGGCTTATATGGAGAGTTTTGGAAGGATGTGTATAGTGGCCAATCAAAATTTAGCACATCAATTAATTTTAGCGAAAGGTGAGATGTCACATAATATAATCTTATAATTTACAAATTAATTTACAAAATTGATGATATTTAAAAAGGACGACATCACCGTTTATTTGTGCTAGTATTACATTAGGAAAGAATAATTACATACATTTTGTCATAATAAAATAATAATTTACTCTGCTGTAAATGGTCCTTGGAAACATAGCCTTCCTGTTTATTTAAAACCAAGTTGCAGAAAAATTTCAAATATCCTAACTAGAAAAATACCCCAGGCAACAATTTCTTTAATGTCACATTTTCAATGAGAACTAGACTGCCAAAAAGGAAGACAATAATTTCACAAGTCATACAAAACCATTTGGCGTGGCATCTATTTTCAGTTTTATAAGGGAGGCAATTCTACAAAGGTACCTTGATCACTTGTACAACTGCTTGAACCTTCTGCAGGCTTCTAATACATTCTCTCTGTGGCCGAAGGCACTTACCCTGACAAACCCTTCACCACCCGGTCCAAAACCACTACCAGGCGTGGTAACCACATGGGTTTTCTCAAGAATCTCACTGAACACATCCCATGAGCTTCGACCCGGAAAATGAACCCACACATATGGTGCATTCTTACCTCCGTATACATTAAAACCAAGTGAAGTAAAGGTATCCATGATGATTTCGGTATTTTCTTTGTAGAAACCAATAACCTCACGCATAGCCTGCAAGTTTTCGACATGTATAAACCTGTTAGTGCTAGAACTCACAACATGGGCTGTATGCCTGTCAGGCCTTCAAAAAAACATTACAATCTGTTGGTTTCCTAAATGAATTGGCAGTCATTCAAAGAAACTGTATGACACTAACCCCAAGGCCTTCTGGTGAAAGACAAGCCAAACCACCAGCTTGAGAGATATTAGATGCACCATTAAAGCAAGTGCAAACGACTCGGTTGAAGTCCCTAGCAACAGGAAATCCATCAGAAAAGAAAAGCTGTTTTGGAACCACAGTCCAACCCAGACGGACTCCAGTGAAGCCAGCATACTTGCTGAAGGATGAGGTCTCAATAGCAACCTGCAGTAGCAAATTGAAATTTATACGTCACACAAAAGCTAGATTCCATGATAGTCTCTAGAACTCTTGACATATGAAAATTGTACAATGAGAAGCTGAATAAACAAAGGAAATTGATAAAACAAAGAGAGAGAGAGAGAGAGAGAGAGAGACAGACAGACAGACAGAGAGAATCTAATGACCGTAGCTTTGCATCCATAAAGTGAATGATTAGCAGTAGAATTACCTCTTTGGCTCCTGGAATTTCAAATATTGATCGTGGCTTATCATCTGATATATACATGGCATATGCAGAGTCATAAACAATGATTGACCCATTGTCCTTTGCAAACTTAACCAATTGGGTCAACTGCTCCCTAGTTGCAGCAGCACCAGTAGGATTATTTGGTGAACAAAAGAATATGATATCTGTCCGCCCAACAGTTGACAGATCAGGGAAGAAACCATTCTCTGGAGAACATCTCATGTATTCAATTTTTCCATACTTCTCCACATTCTTTTGAAACTCTCCAGTCTGGCCCATAATGACACTTGAGTCTACATAAGCCTGCATATTGAAAAAGAAAGCTCCAGCATTCAGATGTTCTCATTAACAAAAAAAGAAATTCCATTGACTTGCACGGGTCTTGTATTTTCTTCTCTCTTCATTTCTTGCCTTCATATTTTCACTCAATTCAATCAAAATGATCATGCACACCAAAAATCTAGTATAATGCAAGTACAATTTTTAAATTCATCTAACAGAAGCTATATGAGAGTTCAGTTGACTTTCATTTTATTCTAGTAAACCTGATGAGTTAACTTCCTTCTCATAACAGATGGTTATGAAGTAATATTAGGACTAAGGATTCATTATGTATAATACCATTGTATTAAGAACTTTATCAAAGATTTCAAATCATCTAGAAGATAAACCTAACAGATATTAAACCCAAAAGAAGCAAAATTAAGTAAGCTCGCTATATCTTGGCTTTTTTTCATGAGAGCGTACTGAATAACAAGACGGTATGGAAAAGTCTTATCAACCACCAAGCTGGTGAACCAGCTCAATTAAAGGGATCCACAAACAGATTATACAAGGCAAGAGAAGCCAATTTCATTTAATTCCAATTGATATTCACAGAAACAATCATCAAGCAGGTGAACCAACTCAATTAAAAGGATCCAGAAACATATCATACAAGGCAAGAGAAGCCAATTTCATTTAATTCCCATTGATATTCACAGAAAAACTATCCCATAAAAAAAATAAACTGTCATGTTAGACTAAATATAATCCTTTAATTATGTCAAACATACATATTATTAAAGGAAGAAAATGACACAGTTCCATTTAATTTCCCAGGATAAAGACAGAAACACTGGGCAGTTAAAACTTCTATTAAGGAAATAAACTATTGCATATGCCTAACTCAATATAATCCTTTGATTCGTCAAAATTCACATTATTAAAAGAAGAAAAAGACACACTCATAGTAAAATTATCTTGCCATTAAATGAAAAGAAAAAAAATGGATTACCGGGTATGACGGATCTTGAACTGCCATGGTAACATCAGAACCAAAAACAACCTAGAACAAATTCAAGAGAAACTGAATAATTTTGTTGGAGAGAAAATAATAAATAAGGCCATAAAAAAATTAGTAAATGCAAAAATACAAAACCTGAAGACGAGATATGTCACATTTTGCACCGTCTGAAACAAATATGTCATCTTCCTCTATGCTAAGATCCTTATAAAATGCTGAAGCAATTGCAGATCTCAGTGGCTGCAAAGTATGACAATTTCTGTTATTTACATTCGGGAAAATTTTATCCTAAAAAGAAGTGAAAAGCATAAGAAATTATCACTTAACAATAGGCCAAAGTAATATTAAACACAGTAGAAGATTACACTCAAGCAAAAGCCAAACTAAAAAACTTCAGAAAATATTTATTCAGCAAAAAGTCTCTAAAATATTTGATCATGCATGATAATATGATATAAGCATATATAGGGTAAGTGACAAGCATAGAGTATATAAAGGCAGCAAAATTGGTTTTTTATATACATATCATACATGTATATTTTTAGAAAAATAATACACAAACATTGATTAATATATAATAAGAATATAAGCATACTCCTAAAAGGAATTGAATGAGTACTTGAAAAAATAATTTATGAGTGAAAATAATTACGTGCAATAATAATATATCTCCACTTCCACGCATAGCCTACCTATATCATGCCTTTGTCGGTACATATTTCAAGTTCTCAGTTCAAATAAGATGATAGCATATGCATGCAAGGGCAACACCGTATGTTCAGCTAATGAGCAAAAATTGTTAATGAGGTGAGCCCACAAGAAAAGCATCAAGTCTAATCTGTATCTAAAATTAAACAAAATGTGAATCAATAATGATATTACCAATAAAAATGAATATTTCCACATACTTTTTCGCCTTGCTCAGGTCCATAACCACTGTAACCCTCTACAGTCGACAGTGCGTAAGACCTCTGCCAAAGGAAAATAACTCAACCATGCATCAGCAACAAAACTGAATCTTCATTTAGCAATTAGTACCTCTCAGTTAGATAACAAAAGAGAAGGACTTAAGAACAAGTACCTTTGCCATTGCAGAAGTTATAACTTCTGGGATGGGCTCAGTAGTGTCACCAATACCAAGGCTAATGACTTGTGCATCTGGGTATTTCAGCAAGTGTGCAGCCCTTCTTCGAGCAATCTTTAACATTTGGAGGAAAAAGATGAATTAGAACTACCAAAAACTGTTGAAATACTTGTCTGATACATATACAAGATTTAATATCCCAATCAGATGATAACAATTTTGAGGGTACAATATTGGGAGCAAGTCAAGTAACACTCATTAAATCATCAATAACATGAAACATCAATACAGACCTCCGGAAACAAGTAACCAGCTTGAAGTTTGGCAATATTGGCGTTGCGCAAAACTTTTGTCTTGTAACCTTCATGAAAACCAGGAACATATCAGAACAATTAAACTGAAACATGAGAAACACTATAAACAAGAGCTCGCAAAGAAAAAAAAAATCTATTTAGCTTGTTTCATGATATCACATCTTGGGTTTTCCCACATTTGCTACACAATTTGATAGAGCCAACATGCACTAATATCAATCAAATAACAAACCAAGAAAAGTACATAAAGGAAATACCCTTAATTTGAGGAGCGATCAATATGTTAAAAGAAAATTTAAATCTCTCTGAAAACCTAATTCCTACCAACCAGATAAATGAAACAAAAAAGATATAAACATAAGCAGATATAGTCCTACTGCATGATGAGGACAAGCATATCATGCCACATCACAGCAGTTTGTAAGCAGTGTTCATATTAACATGATTCAAATCAGAGGTCATACAATAGTATGCGTCCACTAACATGTCCAATTCAATCGACAAAAACCGGTTACATTTAACAAGTCATGACTATCAAAATTCAGATGTTATCACCAATCTCATCTATACAGGTATGACATTGCACATTTTAGGTAAATAAAAAAAAAAACCTATTTTCTCATCTTGAGGCGTCACAACACATTTGCAGACATCAATGCGTTTAGCTTGAAGCGAAACCATCTGCGGTCTGCAATATCAGATTACGTAAGAGAATAACTCGTCAATTAAACAGAATTTACATAAGAAAAACAACATATTGGATAAGTGAGTAAGTGGGGAGAAAAATGTAACCCAAATAAAAAAAGCTTGAGAAAAGTTGTATTTCAACAAACAGAGGGGTCATTTCTTTGCTGTTTCAATTTCTCGGCGTAGAAATGAAAGTAGTACCTGGAATTGATCTTAGCTGGAGCCAGAAAAGTAGAGGAAGAAGAAGAGATGATTGAAGAGGAGAGATTGTGAGTTAGAGACATGATTCGATGAAGAAGAAAAACTGCTCTGAGTGAAGCTGCAAGATGTCGATGATAAACCCTACAGGGTAGTAATAGTGTCGTCTAGTGTGCAAGACTGGACCTTTGGGAGCTTCACACGTCACTCATTCAAATTGCATATTGCCACATGAGTCAAATCCAAAGAACTCTCTGCATCTGGACCTTTGCGGACACTTCAAGTCCACAAAGGCGCGTCTCCTGGTTCACAAGGGACTTTTGGGACCTCTGGGAGGGCGGGTGAATTGGCTTTGGATAATGGAACCTCTATTTGCCTTCGGACCTATGCTTGCCACCTAAGTCAAAAATGACATTTTTTCCGAAAAAAAAAAAATCAAATATTAGATGAAAGGATTCCGATTATAAAATATATATGACTTGTATATAACTGTTGCCTAAAACTTGTAATCTTTTATTAAACAACTACCTAAGCACTACAAGACTTTTAAATTACATATTGCATCTGCTAATTTGCATAAAAAATCTTTTTGACGAAGTCATGAAGAACTGCTTTACTTCAAACGTGTCTATGAAGTTGTCTTTATCCAAGTAAGTTTCCTTTGTAACTTTCTACATCTCTTTTATTGTTTCGTAGAGCATGAAACCTCTCTAATATAATTGTAACATTGAATTAAATGGCCAAGATGTAGCCATGTTATTCTCGACCTCTCCATCCATTGAATTTTGAGTCTTCCTTTGTTAGTTATGGAGCTATTCTAATGAGATAGTCATCATAGCCCTTGTCTAAATGAAACTATTGAAGGTAATTCTAACCTTTTAGTTTGGCGCTAGTGAAAAATGTGGTTAGACTCTCCAGTTCCTCCATTGTTCAGAATCCAAGATATATGAGAAAACGCGACATCGGATGATGATGAGAAAGTTCCCTTACTGGTAATATCCTAGGAGCAACATGTAATCTAAGTTAGCTTTTTATTTAAAATATGATTAGCTTACAAATATGCACGATTTTTTAAACCAATCAACATAAAATGCAAGCAAAAAGTTGTCAATAGTGAATATCTATTACAAATATAGAGTTTATCTGAAAACAATTACAAATATGCAAATATTAAATACAAAATAATAAATAAACTAATTTATATATAGCCTCGCCCATGCCTCACTCAATCAACTCCCACTACTCCCGACTGTACCGTCGTTATGTTTACCTACAAAACCAACGATAAACACGTGAGTGATAAAACACTTAATAGATAATAACTCATTAATAATAATCTAAATTAGTGTTCGTAAATAGACATTTAATATGTTCTTTCATGCGACATTCAACATCCTAAATGTTTATTGTATACACCAAATATCTGTAACAGTATTCATACGACATTCTAGATATCTAATACTCAAATACTGGTCAAACTTAAACTCTCACGTATTTGTGTTATAGCGATCTTTGCACATAGTGGGCCAGAACGTTGACTAAATTTGCACATTGTTGTAGTCAACCCAAGGTGTTTAGTCAATTTCGTATGTAATTGGACTAAATCATTAGTCAACTCTACACATAGTTATAACTAACATATCATATTTAATCAAATTTCATATACAACTATAATTAAATAGGTTTACATGTCCAATATTTATCTCTCTCTACATACAATTAAAGTTAAATATTGTTTTCTTTTATTATTTAAGCCAATTTAGGATTTTTTCATAATTTGATTCGAATCTAACTTAAAGGAGGCTTATGTTGTCGTTCACACAATCAAACACTTAGTGTTATTCTATCATCTAAATAGGCTACTTAGAGTAAGCGACAGTGCTTACTCTTACACCAGTATATATTCCTTACTTCTACATATTTGGTCATATTCATGTAGTCATTCAACATAAGTTGGTGTCATAAGCTAGGTTTTAACTTGTCTAATATGGTACTATGAGACAATTGTCTTGGACTCACAACATAGTAATTTAGGGTTAAGACACAGCCATCACAAATGCATCTAGAGTCAGACATTTTGTATTAATTGTCAAAAAAATCAATACCCTAAACCCTAAACCCTAAACCCTAATATTATATTTGTGATCACATACTTGAAATTAGGACTAACATAGAGCACGAATCCAGCTCTCTGCCTCACTGCATTTAGATCAGATCTGGAGATCATCCAATGACAGTTCGTCTACAGTTAGCAACTTCAGTTTCTGCATATCAACACAAAAGAAAAACATTAGGTGAAACGCTAAGCTGCACTAGGAGAGACTTCCAACAAAGCTGAGTACGGAGAAATCATATACCGTAATAAATTGAGGAGGATCATCAAGGCTTGTTGAGCCTAGAACAACTTCCCTGTTCAGCTTTGTTGTGAGCTTGTGGCATACCCTTAGCTGAGAAAGATAAAAGGTTTATTTATATTTAGGCCATAATGGCAAGTCGTATGCTCATGAACAGAAAACAACCAAAAAAAGAATTTATAGGAAAAGCTTTTATACCTCTGATCTAGTAGCTCCACCAACAATAAATACAAAAATTCGTTGATCCCTCTTCTTGAAATCACTAGATGCATGCCTTAGTACCGGATCACTGTATAGCAACAGAAACAACCACGAGACTATTGTAAGAATAACAAAAGCTACTCTTTTCACCAAGGCAGTTCACAATTGTGGAACAGTTCTAATACATGCATGCAGACGTAGGGACATACAGATTCTATAAGAATTTATTTCTAAAAAGAGATATGCAACAATCCCCCAAAGGACTAAACTAAAATCCCCAAAAAGAAACAAAGGGAAAATACAACAAAGAAATCTTTTCATAGTAAACATGAACAGAAGGAATATAAATCAACTCAGGAACAGTGAAAGAATGACCTTATTGGATCTAGATGAAAATAAATGAACGTATCAGGTTTCAACAAGAAATTTAAAGTCAATTTGAATTGTAAAATGATGTTTCCCACTTCAAGTATACCCTGAACATTGCAGGTTATAGGTTATCCAATCCGTGAATATATACAAAGAAGAGCAGATAAAAATTCTTATGTAAAAAAACCTCGAATATCCATCAACATCATCAGCAGTTCGAGCCCGAGCCCATGTTGGCGTCCTTCTGGATCTCATAGATTGTGCTGGTGGGTTTTGATTTACTGCTGCTGACTGTGTTGTCCCATGGAAAGTTGGGCTAGGGTCATTCATACATGGGTAATCATCCTTTGATAGTTCTTTTTTACTGAGTTTCTCAATTAGTTCCTGAAAGATGCAAACAATTGCCTTAGCAATTCCATGAAGATCGATAAGAGGTTAAAAAATTGCAGCACCTACATCTTCATCAAAATCATAATCTATAGGAGGCAATATACAATCAAATACAAAAATATTAAACTACACAAGCTTCCTCAGCAGAGAGAAGATTTAAATTTCAGGCTCCATTTTATTACCTAGAACACTTAAGAATAACAACAATTATAAACAAAAAGGAAAAATACCGGCTAGAAACTGGAATCAACTTAAAAAAATCATACTTAGGTTAGACCCTCCACCACACACACACACACACAAGACTGTTGGTAAAGAAAGAAAAAATTATCAATTAAAAGTTCAAAAAGAAATTTATGAAGGATATACCCCACATATATTCTGTATTAGCAACAGAAAAGGGTCCAAGAAACATAGGATAAGATGCTTCAAAACTTAGCAAGGAATAAATTTTATTACCTACTTTATTAGCCGTGCTTTTTGCTTACTCATAAACAAGCACATATACAATTACATGATAACTAGCTAATGATTAGATACACATGTACCAATTAAGGCCAGAGGACTATTTCCCACCCATAGTTTGAGGCAAGGATAAACTGCCACCCACAAGGTTTCAAAAACCCACTCTTCCACCCTTGAAAGGATTTTTTATAATTTTTCTACTAAAATGACTAAACTACCTTTTAAAAATTAAAAATTTATAATAAAATTATAAAATAATTTTTAAATAAAATATTTTCAAAAATTTTTAAAAAATTTTAAATTTAAAAAAAGACAATAGCCACCGCTACCGGTGTCGGCTGAAGCGGTGGTCACTTTATAAAGAATCGTGGCCATTTCCGCCACCGTTCCGCAGGAGACTGATTGTGCCTTCGAAGCTCTGGCGGAGGCGCTAAAACGGGTTTCCAGTTGGCGAGACAAAATGATTCCAGCCGCTTTCGCATGTGAATTGTGTGTCAAAACGGCCGTAGCGGGCCGCCTTGGCCCCATTGGGCCGCTTCCCGCCTTATTTCGCGCGTTTATCCGCCGCCGTACCAAACGGAGGTGAAGACTGAAACTGTGTACGTAAATGGCCACCGGTTATTCTCATTCTGGTACTATCGCCACCGGCTTATGGGCGGCGGTGGCTGCTGTCTTTTTGAATTTCAAAAATTTTTTTTATTTTTTAATATTTTATATTTATATAAAATTTATTTTATTAATTTATAAAATTTTAATATTAAAAAGACAAAAATAGCCCCACATTATTACTGTACACTATTATTTTTAATATTAAATTTGGCTTGCAGGTGGGAGTTTGGGCTTTTGAAACCTTGGGAATGGCAGTTTGTCCCTGCCTCAAACTATGGATGGGAAATAGTCCTTTGGCCACCAATTAATGATTTATGAATATATGTATGTGTCACATGACAAATTTTCTACATAAGTAGACATTGATGTATTACAATACTTGGTTTTTGAGCAATTTATAAGAAATATTTCATAGTCCCTAATCAACTTGAAATTTGGTAAGCATAGTAATGTACTAAGAATGTGAGGAGTGTAAAATATGATATATGGTTTTTCAAATCAATCATTTCACAACAAGATGTTAAAAGGTGTAACACAAAATTCTTAATTGTCTGTGTATGTGACCTCTCACTCAAAGTGTACGATGTCGCCCACAATAACATTGTCAAAGGGCATGGCGCTACAACTATGTTGCTAATATTTCATTCATGTGAGTATTGTATAGTAGCGCCATGTATAGGCATGCACCACGAAGTGATAGTGCCAACAACATATTTCTCAAACCTATGGATCTTGAAAAATGTAAAATTCAATGACAAATTACAAAGATATGCATGTGGTACAACTAAGTGAAACAAAACAACTTTAGAAAGTACCTCTATCATTGGGTAAAAGCGTGACAACTGCCATGTTTCTTCTTCACCAGGGCGGTCTTTCCTGACTCCTCGCTTTTTCTACAATTAGATGGCAAGAGAATGAGACACGTGAACAATAATCATTTTTTATATATGAACATCTAACCATTAAAAGCACCAATTACACTAAAATATGTTTACCTTATGGATATCAAATTTAAGAGTAAAGGCTCCAGATGTGCTTTTTTTGCTATCTGAAGATCCCCCCAGCAATCTCATATTATTCACAGCAGACATATCGTCAGGTGGCAATTTTGCTAACTGCAGCATCACAAAATCAGCATGAATGAGAAGATAATAAGAGAAACAAACCAATAATAATTAAAAAAAACCAGTAAAATTGATGTCCATAATGAAAACGTAAAGATAAAGTCTGCAAGCATATCATTAATTAAATGTACCATTTTACATTAGTAAGGCAAAGAGAAATGCAAAACTCAGAAGCATAAAACAAAAAACAAAGATAAAGATGTTGACCTTCATCAAATTGAGACCCTTTTCACCATCAAACTTCTCAGGATAAATGGCTGCAGCAATCATTAACAAACGCAACTTATTTTCACGAGTTACATCCTGCATAGAGGCAATACTTTGATTTTACAAATTATATTTGACTATTTGTGATAAATCCATATATAGTAATACATGTTCACACCTCTTTTGTACTCAAAAATTTAATTACATCCTTCAGTCCTGCATCACCAAAAACAAGATCCTGCTCCAGCTGCCCAAGTTCTCTAAGTCCTAGCTCTCTAATGATTTTGTTGACTTTTCCTGCAATCTGAACAATAAAAACTACTTTGCATTAATCCATGGCCACTTTTAGAAGAAAAAATAATGGGTTCTTGGATCATTAAATACTTAACCTAAACATTTGTACATTTCTATAGCCTAATAATTCAGTTTGATCATATTCTCAAGGGGATATGAACCAAAACGTGAATCAAGTTGAACACAGTTTTATTCTTGAGCAACTTAAAATAATTTAATAAAATAATAAATTTAGCCTGACAGGATAACAGTAATTGCCACACTAGTGTTACAGCAGTCTGAACAAAAAATAAAGTTTATCTAACCACTCATTTGATTTCATGTCACAGTGCATTTAAATTTAAACTCTTTCATTAAAGTGAAAACCTACCATACAAACTACCGCCATAAATTTAGAGAAATTTGTCCGGCATTATAGAGTATCAATATGATATTAACATGTAAATCCTATCCAAAAAGAATATATTGATATTTATATTAAAATAATTAAAAGCGAACTGTGGATAAGAGACAAATCCATCCATGGCATATGAGATGTCTATTATCAGATCCAAACAACACTATGGCAACACAAAATATCTTTATAATGATTGGGAATAAGGCAGATGTGAAACGAAAGTTAACCAAAAAGCGCAAACTAAATTGATCTTTCTCAAGGTTGACATAGGAAAAATTGGGTCCTAGACCTCTTACACCACTACTAGACTTAACCAACTATTCTCTTGAGAAAAACAATTTCATTATTTCTCATAAGCTATCAATTGCAAATAAAAAGACTCCTGTTCATGGAATGATGACAACATATATACAGCAAAAAGATGCTTAAAATGCAGAAGTACCAATTCATGACCTCTTCACTGGAAGACATCTTCTCAGTGGAAATTTAAAGCCAAATGTATCTTATGGCAGCAAAACATAGCTATGGGAGGACAATATAGAATGTTAACATCGAAACAATGCACTGAAATTTAAAAAATAAGAGATCTAAAATCAATTTGTGGTCACATCAATTAGGAATTTGCACTTTCCCTAAATCTCAAGACAATAGCATAAGGTTGTGCACCGTGCTGCTTCACCAGGTAACACTATAGAGACAAACATTTCATTGTGAACATCTAAGTTCCTTTTTCTTTCTGTTTTCCTTTCTATAATTTTATTTTTTATTTTTTGGGAGGGGGGGATAGGATTCTGCAATTTCAACCAAACATAGTTGAAAAAATTAATTGCCATCATCAAGAAACTAACCTCTACATGGAGGGAAAGCTTGTCAATTTGCTCACTGTATTGTGGCAAAGCTTGAACCATCTTTTGCAAATCCTTTGTAGAAAGTTCACCACTATCTCTATTCAACAGACAATCTTCTAGGTCAAAAACATATCATGAAAGTAACACTCTTGCTCTAGATTCAAGACAGACCAAAAATGAAACACGCACAGCCTATACTCACTTAAAACAAATACATAAATTTATATACACAAAGCACAATAAAACTCCAAAAAAATTAAAATAAGAACTAAAAACCACAACAGCTACAAAAATATAATACTAGCATATATTAAAGAACAAAAATGCTAATAGTAAAAGGTTAACAACAATAGTTTAAGAATCAAATAAGGTGTTTGTAATTTCAACTTGGCAGCAGACATCTCATCGCAGAGATATCTTGGTCTACAATTGATTCAAACTCAGTCATGAAAATCACTACTTACAAACACACACCCTCAGCTTGAGGAGTGTATAAATATACATAGACAAGTTTGGATGTTCACTTCACAAGGGTAGCATTACCTGATGGAAATTTGGGTACTCAGTTACTAGGTAATCATATCCTAGTTTATTTATTCACCAAATTATAATATCTGTTATTATATTACTGTTCATTTGGAAAACATATTTTTCCACTTAATTCCAATTATCATATCCGTTTCAATAACCAACTCATTGACCCATCTCATAAATCCATGAGATCTAAACGAAGTCTCTTGGGATGTTTAATACTCCAACGAACTATATGATTTACATTTTACTTTGAACAAAAAATGAAACAGACTGAACAAAACCTTGCATCAATAAATAAATATGAGAATGACAATGCAAAAATTGTGGTATCTGACTTTCAAATGTCCAATATACTAAAACGCACAGACAACCCTTTTTTCCTCTTCATAATTAATGATGATAATATATTCAAAGGAAAGGGTTAAAAGTTTCAGACCATTCTGGTTAAAGTTCCATCTTTTGTCACAACTTTTCAGCCACTATGTTGCATTTATTATTCATTGGCTTTCAGCATCTTACACTTCTACCAAACATGTGGAGCTGATAAAAATATCAATTTCATATGACTTACACGTTCAAAGTTTATAGGTAAGGCATTAACAAGTTGACATGATGCCCTACTATTTATATCAACTAATAAAACAGATTCTTTGTGTTTAGAATTAGAACATCATAATAGAAAAAGTGAATACATCATATTCTGCAATGTTATCATGCCAATGTTGATAAACTTTCACTAACCTTGAACCGTGTTTAATTTGTGCAGCTTTATTTTTTGATATGAAGTTGGTCATTTTCTCATGCAACCTTTCACTGGCCTGATGATCAAGAGCATTAGTGCAACAAAAGGGAGCCACCAAAATATTCACAAAATATTTCAAGTTATAAGAAGAAGAAGCATCAACATACATCTGCTATATGTGCATGACGAAGTTCAAGCCAGACAGGATCATGTTCCTCCAAAAGAACTTCTTTCTTCTCTGGTGGACCACCTGTTTTACTAGGAACCTGTTGTATTATAATTCTTTTATAATGAGATAACCAAAAGGGACCCACCAACAGATTCAAGATCCTAGATAAAACTTCAGAAATTGTAACTTACCTCATGCACATATTTATTTCCTTCCATGTTCAGTAAATCTCGGCAAATGGCATCATATGTCCATTCATGTATTATAGGAGCAATCTAGAAATGCAAAATCAATATTTATTGCAAGAAATAAAACAGGTAACAACAGTATGCTTTAAAACATTTCTTTTCCAACATGTGCATCAAAAAACCTGATCAACAGAACGATCAAGGATTAGCAATTCGCACGTTTCTGTCTGAGGGAAATTCTCAATAATTTGCTTATATTTCACTAGATGGTTCCAAACTCCAGCAGCAAGCTTTGTAGGAATTAGATCACGAAACGTAGTCATTGTCATTGCATCAAGTGATTTGGCAGCTCGGTAGCGCACAAAAGGAAATTCCTAAACAGCAAATAGAAACATGCCTCAGACAATTTGCAATTCATCAAAATCAATGTTAAAAAATCACTTTAAATACCTTCAGTGAAGCAAAAACTGTTGCAATACGGACAGCTATCATATTCAAGTATGCATCACCTTTGGAAGTATTTTCCTCATCACAGAAAAGTTCCTCTAAGGCCCTTTCATTATCAGTGACAAAACCCTGTATCAAGAAAGCCATGGTTGACCAAAACAATTAAAGATCATATGGGCTTCAATGTCAGATGAGTAACCAGATGCAGGTATGGAAAGAAGCATTAATGGACTGAACTTTTATAAACAAGGGAGATATGAATTCTTGATAACAAGCCATAAGCAATCTGAGCTCAAAACTTTACTCCTAAGTTTGTGAAAATGCTCCATAAAAATTCATTATTCTAGACCATGGCACTTGGCACATACAAATAATAATATAAAGATGAATGAAGGCCATTTTTCACCATAAACATGATTTCAAAAAGCCAAAAAATTTGGTTGCCAATATACTTATATTACAATTTTAAAAATATGGAATGCATGTGTTAACATATCAGTGCCTATATAGTCAGCTATGATATATAACGTTTCAAACTTCCCTTCATGAAGTGCATTACGTAAATAGATTCCTCAAAAAAATAAGTTCACATGTAGCATCAGCATAAAATAAGAAATAGCAATGAAAACAAAGCATTCCACATAACATTATGCAATAACTGCATACTTCGCGCAAAATTCATTCCCCTAGGTTAAGTTCTTGCTACATCATACGAACCTTTAAAAAAGATTTAAAAAAAAAAAAAAAAAAAAAGTAGAAAGCCTGTTATCCAGATTCAGATAAATATCATAGCAAACACAAAATAAAAAGTCTTGTATTCTAAACCAGGTGAATGTCATAACATGACCACTAAAAAAATGTCTACTATCCTGATCTTGATGAAACTTAAACAGGATGACTATCAATTTTCATTCTGGTATCGTCGCATCAATTGTGACCTTCACATGGACTTACAGTTATTCACTGGAACTTAACTATCTTTAAATGGCACATAGAATCTGGTTGTCAAAAACAATCTGATAAATGCTGTTTAATAGATAAGGAAGAAAAATGACCATAGAAGATGGCAGCAACTAGACAAACAGAGCAGTTAGGAAAGTGGATCAAATTACTCATTATCATCCATGAATGGATACAGGATTCAACTCAGTGAGGTGCATCATATACCTGGCTGTCTATTGCAAAGTACTCCAAATTCATCTGCATAATCTCAACCAAATGACAAGATATAAGTATGTAACAAATTCCAAACCCAAGAAGAGAAAGAGATGGCAACTACTTGAATAATTCCGATGATAATCAATCAAAAGAACAAAAAACAAAGCAGGAGAGATGACCTCTCTCAGTGCACCTATGCGAGGTAATATAGTTGCATCCTTCTTGATGTGAGATACCAATTCTCTAGAAATAGGTGAACTGAAGAAAACAAACGCCCTTCCCACAAACCAAAAAATACATATAAGTTTTCAAAACCCAAAAAAAAAAAAAACAAGCAAAACACTCACAAGCACATAAATATTGATATTAAAATTCACACAAAAACCAATTGAATCAGTAAAATTTACACATACTTCTTATACAGGGGTGACCTTCCAGACATGTCCGACAAGAACATGATAACACTGCAAAAAAGAAAGAAATAGATAAGTAAAACAACAAACAGATGAAAGAGAAGAGAGTGTAAATGAGAGGGTCTATATATATATATCTCTGTTACTTCTGAAAATATATAAAATTAATAAGCTCACTCCTCAAATTAATGAGAATGTGTCCACAACTAGAATACAATAGATTTGTAATTTTCAAAATTACTCTTCTGTAAATTTGCACAATATAGACATAACATGCAATAAAATTCATGAATAAACATGCAAGAAGACAAAATAATGAAAGTCCCTTTCGTCTAAATGATATTATGCAGGAAACTCAACTGAAAACTACGACACATTAGACATCTAAAAGGTTAAATCCTTTGATCAAAACAGCAATCAAAGTTCATATGAATAGAGTGGGTCAACAAATTTTAATTTAGAAAAAAAAAAAAAAAGAGAAAGATAGAAAGAAAAGGAAAAGCGAAGTTATCATATTAATCTTCATCTCCTAAAGAAAAGCAGGAGAACAAGAATAATTATTCTAAGGTTCTCAGGTAGCATTATGGAATACCAATCAGAGAGTTTGGAAGAATATGTTGGGAAATTAGAATAAAATTTCAATTTTAGGGGGATTAGAACAATGATGCTCAACTTTCCTAATTTTATTTTTTGTAATTAATCGATTCTATTGTCCTAGAATTATGGTATTTAATTTAGGGAAATATATTCCTAGATATTGTAATCACTCTTCCAAAGTAAGTCAAAATAATACTCTCCAAACCTCTTGTTTCATGGTATTAGAGATGATGTTCTTGCCAGTGTAAATCTTTTTTGTTTTCTTCTCTTAGCCAGAACAGAGCCAAACAATGGCTAATACAACCCCTTCATCCACAAAGGAGTCCTCAGTCGTTCCAACTGTATCTACCCTTCAAGCAAACTCTAGACAGTCATTCACTTTAGATAACCCAACATAAAGTAAACAGAACAAAATTGCATGAATGGTTGCAGTCCACATTGCTAGTTATTGAAGAAGCCATCCCGATGCCAAAAACGACAGCAAAGAAATACAGCACTTATGAAGACAAAACTTGTAGTTATGACTTGGCTCAGAAACTCGATGGAGCCAAGGATTAGGGGAGTTTTCTTTTTTACAAAACAACAAAGAAGGTCTGAGATGCAGTCCAACAAATGTACTCTGACCTTGAAAACACTGTCCAATGCTTTGAAATCCACTTACCATTCACACAACACAACAAGTTAGTATTTCATTTACTGAATACCATAAAGTCGTCTCCAAACGTTGGCAAGAGATGGATTTATTCTACAAAATAGGTTGGGATTGTACTGAATACTGACATACAACAAGATACTTGTGAAAGACTGTGTGTTTGATTTTCTTCAAGGTTCATGGATCCATCCTTGGAATGAAGCCTTTGCCCTCTATGAGAGAAGTGCTTACTGTAGTGAGATGTGAAGAAAGTCAAAAACATAGTCATGCTTGCTTTTTCTCCTAATCCAACAGCAGATGTAACATCTCAGTGCTTAACATTGGCAACAAGTGAAGTGTGAACTAACCCTTACAGACACCAAACTAAGGACAAGCAACTGTGGTGTAAGAGGTGGCAATTTGTGTTAATGGGTAGTGTTCATACAGTGACTTTTCGTGTTTTGCGTTAGACACACTCAACCTGAATTAAAATTGTGTCAAAAATAACCAACCTAAACATGATCGTTCATAGAACGGGTTGAACAACACGACCCATATTGACCCATATTAATCCATTTAAGAAATGTGTCCTGTCAAATCTTACATGTTTTAATCTATTTCAAGCCATTTTAACCGTTTGACACAAAACGACACATTTTTTCAAAATGAAATTGCTCTTTTCCAGCTTCACTACCTACTTATTTTGTTTGTTGCTCATAAAGGTCTCAAGTAAAGGAATTCTAGCTCAATTAATTAACACACATGCTTAATAAAATTGTGCTAACATAGAAATATAGCAAGGAGAATTAAGAAGCACACAAATTCAACATTACATTACATAAAACATAATTAAGTACCTACATGCATGGAGATATATTAATTTGCCAAAATTTTATTTTTCAATGAATCGTTTAGGTCGTGTTTAGGTCATATTTAGGTCTTATAAAAGGTTAACTCAAACACGACCTAAATTAGAATTCATATAAAAAAACTTAATCCAAACTTGATTTTTATGTATCATGTAGAGTCGGGATAACATATTGTGTTGAACATTGTCAACTAATTATGGTGTGACTGCTATGATAAACCTATTAGGATTAGACAATAATAATATATATAAAAATATATAATAATCAAATAATAATAATTAAGATATAGAACAATATATTTGATTAGGATAATATTTGAATTTGAAAACTAAGATATTGGAAGAAAAAATAAAGGTGGTTGGATGGAGGAGAAAAAAAAAATATTGACTTTGAGTTTAGGGCAGCCTTTGACTGATTGGGAGGCTAGAACCTTTAGAGGGAGCTGACACCTCTTGTTGGCCAGTATTCATTCCTTTATAAGAGGTTCCTAATAAATTAGTATTAGAGCATTGCAATTTGAGGATGTGGAGGTTTGAAATCATATAGGATGAGAGTGGATGATGGAAGAAGGTCCCACGACTAAAGGAAGTATACTTTAGATAATTCAAAAGAAACTAGGAAATTTGGGTATAAAGCAGTCAAACTCATCTTGAGAGGAATTGGAAGCAAAAAATAAATAAAAAATAAAAAATCCACCAATAGATTGGGACTAATATCAATATCTAGTAAGTAAGCTAATTCACCTTTTACTTACAAGGCCTAATATTGCCTTTAGCGTGAGTACGGGAGGCCAATTTATGCACTTCCAAAAAAAAAAAAGCATTTAGAAGGTATAAATTAGATTCTCCAATACTTCAAAAGGGTACAGACACCCCTAGGAAAGGACTTTTATTTCAGAAGTCTGAACAGAGGGACACAGAAGGGTAGCTCAATGATGCATGGTCTAGTGTTGTTGAAGACAAGTCAACAACAAGGTATTACACTAAACTGTTAAAAACTTTGGTGACTTGGAAGAGCAAGAAACAATCAGTAGGAGCCCAAAGTAGTGTGGAAACAGAGTATAAGGCCATAGCTCAAGGAATTTGTGAGCTTATAAGGTTGGAAAGGCTACTAAAAAGACCTGAATGTTCCTCTAACCAATTTTATGAAGTTGCACAGTGATAATAAATTTGTCATCAACATAGTTCACAACCTGATTCAACATGACAAGATGTAACATGTGAAGATTGACAGGAATTTCATCAAAAACTGAGATTAAAATGAGACTAATATCATATCATGTGTTCCCACAAAGCTCATTTCAAAACAGAGATTTGATTCCTCTGTAACAAAGTTGAGAATGATTGATATTCATTCACTGACTTAAGGCGAACTAAAGGAAGCTGAAAATAGATAAGTCGTGAAGGATTTTTGGGGCATATTTCGTTCTTTTGAGAATGATTTGTGTGATTGAGTTCCACTTATTAGTAACGAAGCTGAGAATGACACGAATATAAGGTAAATAGCTAAAAGAAAAACCCTAATAGAAAGTCGTTAAGGATGATAAGATTTATTCACCAACTTTCATCTTTCGTTTAAGTCGTTAAGGATTTTTAAAGCATATTTATTTTCTCTTGTTGGAAGCTTCTAGTTGGTTTTCTCTATCAATTTTTTATGATTGTCATTTTTTGACTGTCTATCATATATACTTTCTTCTTTTCTCAAACTTGTTCATCTTTAATGGATTGCTTATTCACTTTTGTATAATTCTACTTGGTACCACATTCTACATAGTTTCTTATCAAAAGGAAAATACTTGACTCATAAATTAGCCAGGGATTGACAACGTTAGTGTCTAGGAAGATTGTTTCTCAAATTAGGTTGCATTCCTTCATTGTATATTTGTACTCCTACCAATATATGTGTGTGTAAAAAATATTCTATTTTATCTTGACAACCATCAACAAAAAAAATAGCTAGAGAGAGGGACTTAGCCTATACAAGAAAACCGCAATATAACATACTTGGTAACCCCTTTCTGGATGTGTTGAATAACGAAAAGAATCGTAAATCATAGAAAATAAATAAACCTTCAAAACATTTATATTAAAACAAAAAACAAAAAGAATGCACCTAATAATTAAGAAAGTGTGAAAATAACATTTTAACCAAACTAGAAGGAAGAAAATATTTGACATAACTAAGTTTATTAGTAACAATAACAAAATAAATTACTTCTCTTTGGTTGGTTGGATAAAGTATATGGCATCCATGGAGGGCAATGGTTGTCTTCGCTTGTGTATGTCTTCCACCACTAAAAGAAACAAATAAATCAGTTTCATGTCATCAGCATAAAGTCCATTAATGAAAAATCTTAAGGTCTACTTGGTTTAAGATTTTGAGTAAATTTTTAGTAAAAACAAAGGAAACAAGAAAATAAGAAGTAAAAATGAGTTAGGTTCAAAGGTTTCATCAATTCATGCCCAAATTCAATCAAAAAGAGATAGCTTAAATTTTGAAAAATAAAGGAGTTGTTATCTCTAGCTTCTATAGTTTTTAACTTTGAAGTAATTTTTAGATATTGGATGAAACGCAATTGCGGATCTTAAAAACTCATAATACAACTCAAATTTTAGTTTCTATCTTACTTTCTGATGTTGTTTTCAAATCACGAACCAAATGTCATTTCAACTTAACCAATGTTTCCATATGGTAGGTTATTAATTGTCTCGTCACCAAAACCAATAACCCAACAAGTAAGCAACTCAATGAATTTTCCAATTTTCTAAATAAGAAAAATAAAATTAAGCCATCTTCCAAATTCAACATTTAACATTCTTCAGAAACTTCTTAACTTAACTAAAAACAATGGCAGTGAAGGGTATGGTAGCCATAGTGCAATCTATTAAGTCAGCTTTCTTGCTTGACACACAATGCTAGCATTCGCCCTGGAATAGTAGTAGTGTTCAACGACCAATTGCAAACACCAAAACAGCAATGGAAAAATGGAACTCACCTATAAGCATATTAAGCCTTGTTCTCAAGAAAGAGAAGATTCACTAACAGTTTTCAGACATATACCAAAAGGTACTCTTTTTTCCTTTTACAAGGAACAAGAATGTACCCAAAATTATTGTCATGTGGTAAGTGTTATACCTTTGTTATTGAGCACAAATATTGATAATTTTTTAAAAGAGGCATTATAAATGTTTAGTGAATGTCCTGTGGACACTTAGATGAAACTCTTTCCTATTTGATGTCTGCCATCTTGCATTGATAACACATTATCTTCACAATTAGTTTGTCCAAACATTATCTCCACAGTTAGTTTGCATGAATAACTGTTATATCTTTATTATTGATCACATTTATTGACAATTTTTTAAAGGAGGCATTATAAATGTTTAGAGAATGTCCTGTTGACTCTTACATGAAACTCCTTCCTGTGTGATGTCTGCCATCTTGCATGAATAAGACATTATCTTCACGGTTAGTTTGTCCATGATGAGTACCTACAAAAGACACAGAACCCACATGAATGACCAAAAAAAGTTGCAAGAAATCCAAAAATATTTCAACAATACAGAAGCTAGTTATGAAAACACGATCACAGAAAAAGGAAAATAAAACCAACAAGATGCTTTATTTTGCATCTGAGTTCAATGTCCACAAAAAAAAAAAAAAAAAAGGTTTCATCAGAAGGAAAAAAAAACATGAAAAAAACAAAAAGGACAAACAAAACCGGTATCCAACAATGCTTATGTTTGTAAATAAGCATGAAGATTAAATTCTTGCCAAATTTGAGGAAATTAGAAGATTGATTAGAGACTATCAGATCTCATCTAAAGGATAAGTATGTTTACAGGGGAAACTATGTAACAAAAGCCTAGGTGCCTTGCTGGATAAAAGACATGAGCCATGTTTTCAACAGAACTCAAATCTGGTAACTTAATTTGGACAAACTATAAACATCCTATCTACACAGGTTGAGATAATTGTAAGCATCTGGGGACAAGGATGATGCCCATTTTTAGTATTTGTAAAATTTTACTCATATAAAATCCATATAAATTTAAGAAGCTCATAAAATATGCTCCTTATAGCAAAGCCACAACAAATATATCCTCCAAGTCAATCTAGAAGCTATCAAAACAATGAAGCACTTAGAAAGAGACAAAAGACATTAAATACAGGATGAGTATACCTTCCAGGTTGATTTTGAGTTCCCTGTTTTTGTTGAGCGGAGCATTTCATGCAATAATCCTGAACTCCAATTTAAAATTACGATATTTGTCAGTTTTTTTACAAGAAATTAGCAGACAGTAGACCCTGCTAAACTTTTAGAATACCCAAAATATTAGTTTAAAAAAAATTGCACATCAGTTAGTTCCAGTAGATGGTGAAAAGAAAAATTAAGCACTATAAATTTTATGACTGAAAGTAAAGCACACTGCAGACAAGTCCTCAATAAAAATCTCCTTTAATTATCCTTCCATCATAAAAAAATTTGCACATCAGTTAGTTTCAATGCTTTAAACATTTTCCCTTAAGGACAGAAGTTGGCATTTCTCTTTAGCGACCACTTTTTGTGTATTTATTTGCAACCTGAATTAGTCAATGGAGAGTCAATGCAAATAATATTTTATGTACTTCTGAATTAAGCATATTTCTAATGCTATAATGCTTCAGTTTTTTTTTTTTTTTTTTTGAAGTTTACGGAGTCAAGAGAAACTCTGCATCTTCCAGAATTGGTGACATGAACCCTAGCAATACCTTGTACCTATTTGTTGAAATTTATTTATCTCACTGATATTCATAAACAGCTTCCCTTTAGCCTTTCCAAGCAAAAGTCTCGTAGTCTATAAAAATTACATCTAAAAACTATTCAATTAGCAAAAGTGTATTCTCCAATTGCAATTGCCTGAAATGCTAGCAGATATTTTCTAGTATCATCCTTTAATCTTTCTATCATTTCCTACTGCTGTAAGTTTCAACAACCTGTCCTATCACCCCAGCACCTCAACAGACCTAAACATCCAAATATTACAACTAAAATCAATCACAAATCCATCTATAACCTACACAAATCAACCATAACCATATAATCCAAGTTTCCTTCTGCAGATCCAAGATCCTACTTCACATCACAGAACTTGCACCAAATTTGCAGAATCATAATAAAGCTTGTACCAGTTACATTTCCTCAATTTACATAAAGCTCTCGTAGTAGCATTTATCCTTTCAGAGGTATTTCATATATTACAATCAATCAAGAATAAGCTTCACTCCTTTCATCAACATAAATGCTTCGATAACACACCAGATCATAGAATATATGATTATGATAATTACGATGAGAACTAGGTCTATCAATTTCGTTATTCACAACTTAAGTAGGAAAGAGCAAAGATAAAGACACTCACGTTCACGGCTGATTTGTTTGAAATTCCTGTACTCGCCGCCACCGTACGACGACGAAGAGTCTGAATCCGAGTACGACATGTTTGCGCCAGGTCAATAGATCCAGAAAAAAACAGCGTTTTACAGAAAAGTTGAGAGATGATGTGCTGGTTGAAACACCGAAAAATGTTTTTGGTTCCTTTAAAGCGAAGTTAATTGAAAATTGTTAGTAGGGGACCGTTGAAACGGTATTCTTCGCGTTTCGTATTTAACCTGGGAAACATTGGACCGGACCCGACCGCAGAGTTTTCAAGCCGTCAAATCTTACCGTTAAAACTGCTTGTAGTAATTTACATATTTATTCTCTGATGTTGGTCGTTAGAACGACGTCGTAAGGTATCCATGACGCTTCCCTATGTTTGCTATGCTGCTTCGACGAAACTATTGAGTCTTTTCCCCTCTTTTATTATATAGATCATATTTTTCCATTCAAAATCAACTTCTTTTGAAAAATCTAATATCATAAGAGTAAATAATAATTTTATTATCTACAATTTGAAAAAAAAACTATATATTTATGAATATAATCTTAACATTTCAAACATGATTGTTTAAATCTTTTACACCGTATGCAATTTGAAAAATCTGAAATACCATTATAACAGTCATAACCCATTTAAAAAAATCATATTGAGACTTCATTAATGACAAAAAAGAACTAATTTATGCCCACCAAAATGGATGGAATATCTTGAGTGGATCATCTATGCACATGATAAATAGTGAGAGGTGAGAGATGAGAAATGACAGAGGAAGATGAAGATGGTAGTGCTGGTGAGAGTCAATTGTGTTTGCAACAGAGAGGAGAGATGGTGCGGACAAAGAAGACAATAATAGGAGTAGAAATGATAATGAAAAAAAAAAAAAAAAAAGATGATGAAAGAGGGTTGACTATGCATATGACAGAGAGCTGAGAGATGGTGAAAAGAAAGAATAAAAAGAAGGCAGCATTGGTGGGTGGTTGATTATGTTTGTCAATGGCGAAGGTAGTGATGAGAAAGAAAGGGGTGTTTTCGTAAATTTCATATATAATGGGAATGATATGGTAAATTTATTAATTTGAGATAATATAATAATCTCAAAAAGAAAATAGTTAAGGATAAAATAATAATTTAATATTAAGATTAGGATTTATGCTATTAATAAGTGAAAAAGGTTTTTTGAATCAAACATTGGGTGGGAATATGTCATTTACTCCTTAGTTTAATATTATCATCATTTTCCTACTGAATGCATAGATTTTTCACATAAAATCTATTCTATTTGGTTTTGAAGGCTTATTTTCCATGTATTACATTAACTATTAATCCAGATACTTTGCTCGTACTGTATAATTCTGTGATGTCAAATGATGTTGAAAATAAATTTAGCTAATTCTATTTTAATTTTTAATTTAATAGGAGATCAGATTATTGCCTTGGACCTCATTTGCGCCAAATGCTTCCTTATGGTTGCACACGAGTGAAGATTGGAGTTCAAAGCACATATGAGGTTGTTGCTCGTGACACAGATAGAGGACACACAGTAGCTGCTATGGCAAATTGTTTTTCCTTGGCGAAGGATGCTGGTTTCAAGGTACGCTATTGCTCTATCAAATATGCTTATACACTTATGATTTAACCGAATCATTCTTTATTTTAACTATTTAGTAAACCCTGATCTTATTGGTATATCATTTATTAGCTTCAGGTTGTGCTTTCTTTATATTTCTCAAATAAGTAGAGATCAGGCATCACAAATTGAAAAGATATGAAGTCATATGCTATGACATTTCTCATGAATAAGTTAGGGGTGGATATTTGGATTTTTAAACTTTTGAGGGTGGGAATTTGTTTGTAAACCAAACCTTGGGTGGCAATAGTCGTTCGGCCTTAGATAAAAACATCTTAATACAGAAGGTTAAAATAATTAATTATATAAATTTATCGACGAGCCTGCCCTAAATTATTAAAATTAATAATTGTAACTTTCAACAATTTATTTATGGCCAAACGACAACTTTCCATCCAAGTTTTTTTTAAACGAGAAACTCCCATTCATAAAAGTTTAAAAGACCAAATATCTATTTTTATTTTTTGAAAAGATCAAAATATTTTTCATCGAATTTAATAATATTAATATTAAAATAAAATTTAATATAAATAATATTAAAAATAAATTAAAATTAATTAATTAATATGTATTTAAACAAATAAATATTTTAAAAAAACCACCGTCGTTAACAACGTTGTCGACAGCAGTAGTTGATATTAACCTCACCAAATGGTAAAAAACGGTCACTTGAAATCTAACTGCTTTTATGACGGAGGCAGTCAACTGTCTCCGCCATCAGAGAAGGTCGAAAATAGCTGAATTACTTGAAACTGGTTATTTTTGACTATTTTAAATGATAGAGACAGTCAGATTTGATCGCTCTTGTCAAATCCGATCGTTAGTATAATCAGATAACCATTTTCAATCACAGACTGAGGACAACGTTGATCACTACCATCATTTAAACTACTAACGATGGTGATTTTTTTTTTAAACATTTATTTTATTTTTTAAATATTTATTAATTTTGTTATTAATTTTTTATTATTAATTTACTTTAAATTTATATTTTAATCAATTTTATAAAATTTATTTAAAAAATAAAAATATCCATATTTTAACCAACAGATGAATAGTTGATTTTTTAAACTTTTATTTATAAAAATTTATCATTAAAAAAAAAGCTCTAGGTAAAAGTTTGACCTTTATTTGTTTATGTATTTAATGCCCTGTACATACTATTAACATTGTTTAAATAATTAATTTGGATATTAAAGATAATTAAAAATTTTAGTTACATCGTTGTCGCATAAAATCTTTGACAAGCTTTTGACTCTTACCGCCGTTACTTCCACGGCATCACCACGAACCTTCTTCAAATGACGATGCTCAACCAATCACCTCTCCCCGCTCTATCACTTTCTCTCTTATCATTGGTCCTTCTACGCCACGTCATCAGTCCTCGATTCTCCACCACACGACTCATGCGTAACTCACAGCACAAGTCGACGACAACCCCCCTATTTAATCTCTTATTTTTTCTGTTAAACAATTACTGGTAAATCAGCCCCGAAACACTCCGAATCTTGTCAACCCGATACACGATTCCTGTTCCGTTTTGCTCCGGTTCCTGGTCACAAGAATGTTTCTCGGTTCATTAGGTCGTTTTCTGACTTTGTATCTGGTTTTATCTACGGTTCTGCCCTCGTCTACGGCGTTGGTTTCGTCGCCGAAGATTAATCCTCCGTATCCTAAAGCCATCTCTGTAAGTAATTAAAATTTTGATCTAAAGTCTTTTGTATTTTCGATATAATTTTGAAAATTTAAGCTGTTTTTCATGAATATCAGATTAACTTAAAAATTTCGTAATTATTCCAAATTCAGCAATTTTTAAGATATTGTTTCACAAATTTCGAAATCGGTGTTAAATTCTTTATTGATTATTTAAACCATATTAATAATATTATACTGCACATTTGATTAGTAATTGATTTTTTAAAAATAGGATTTGAAGGAAGCGATTGTGAAGGGATTGGGATTTCAGTCGGTGGATTTTAAGATATCGGGGTTTGATCTTCGAGATGCCTTAGTGGGGCACTCGGTCGCGTATGAATTCGACGTGGAGATTGACAAAAAGGTGATGCCTTTTAAGCTTTTGGAGGACGTGAACAGGTGGGAGTATGTAGATTTGCCGATGTTTAGGGTTGAAGAATCGATTGGCAATGAAAATGGGTTGGTGAGGAAGCCTAAATTGGATGGCGGGTTGCCTGTTTTGGCTCCGTTTCAGCTTGCTGGACCCATGGAGTTGTGGATTCAGGATGCTAAGGATATGCGCATCTCGTTGCCGGTAATTTCATTTTTGCTATTTGATTGCTTCAGTTTTTGGTTCAGCTGGCTATTTATGTAAATTTTATTGGATGGTCTAGAATCTATTTGTGTTATGTTGAATGGGTAAAACGTATTCCCATTCAATGATCGACGGGTTTCTTTATCTTAGAATGTTTTCAATGATAGGGATCTTCTATTGAGAAACTAAGTACTTAGTTCTTGACTTCTTAGAGCACTTGATTTGTTAAATAAATAATTATTTGGGGTAGAGTGTAAGTCTTAAACTATGACTGTTGTTAATGATGAATGATTGATTTATTAGAATCTTGAATTAAGGATGTACTGAATTTTTACACTTTTTAAGTGATCAATGTCAAGTTTGAATTGTCACAATGAAGTGGGGTTGAAAAATGCCTAGTTTGTCCTTAATTCATGAGCATGGAGATTGGTTTAAATTTGGCTGTGTGGTTGTATTTGATGCGTACCTTTTTTCTCTTCATTTGAAGGAACTTTTCTTTTTTCAGTAAGGAGATGCATAGAATATAAAGCTCTTGAATTTATTGGTTTGAATGACTAGTGTTGGATGTATGTTGTTAGTTATCAACTGGACAAGTTATTCAATTTGGTATCGGAGGTGTACAAAATGCCATATAAGTCTGTAATCAGTTACTGCCTTTGATTGTATCTTGTAACTTTTTGCAAAATAATTATGAGCTCAATGATATGTTTTGTCAGAGCTAATGTAAGCTCAGTAGTGTCAAAATGTGAATCGTGTGATGAAATGTGAAAAATTCAGATTGGATTGATTTGAATATGAGAATCCGGTAATTAGCTGAGTAAGGGTTAACATAACTGTCCATGCGCTTTCTTATTCTTGAACTAAGCAGTTGTTTTGAATTTATTTTTGGAATTAGTGGTGATCTAACTGTTGCTTTAATTGTGCAGCATGATGTTGATGCAGGTGTCTTGAAGAAGGTCATCTTAGCAGATGGTGCGGTGGTCACTGTCAAAGGTGCCAGATCAGTTAGCCTACGTCATCCCATTGATTTACCTCTCCCCTTGAATCGATCCAATAATGGGTTTGCTTCTGGTCTTCTAACTCTTGCTGAACAACTTCGTCATGCTATCCGCACTCAAAGTGCTTCACTCCTCTCACTCCGCATTGTTGGCCCTACCTCTCTTTCTGCCCCATCCTCATCAACCCCATCACCAAATTACAGGCTTAAGCTTAAGCGACTGGCTCCAGGCCTTGTGGAACTATCTTCACCTACAAAAACAAAACCTATGGATGCCCTTTCAACCATTGATCTCAAGGAAGAATCTGCTGCAATCTTGACTCCAAAACATTTCACCACGATGTGGCCTATTGCATCTGTCAATGGTTTTAACCATAACTTGTTAGGTTTTGAGAAATTGCTTTCTTCTGTGCTGGGTCCCAAGGCTAACGAGAAAGGTTCTTTCAAGCTGTTAAAAGCTGATGTGTCAGCTCAGACTTTTGTGAAAATTGGTTTTGGCGTGGAGAAGCAGTTGAAAGAAGGAGATGTAAAAGATTTTCCTGAGTGGAGGACTAAGCCTGAGACAGTGAAGATGCACTTTGAGGTGCTGGCTAAGGTTGATGGTGAGAAGGTTATACCAGAGACAGTGATGCAGGTTGATCCTGTTATTCTAGAGGATACCGTTGCGCCTAATGTGATGCTTCCCAATAATATGACTGTGTCACAGACTCCTGTTGTTTACCCTCCTTTGAGCCCCTTTACCCTGTAGCTTCCTGGAGGTTTAGGGTTTATTTTTTTAGGGGCTTTAACAAATGAGTTAGAAGAGGCATAAATCTGATAAAAAGGGAAATCGCAAGATGAAGTTGTACATGTTTGTTTGAAGTATTAATATTTAATATTGTGATATCTACATACTCGCCAAATACTTGAGAGTTTCATTTTAAATTAGTTTCTAATACAGCATGAAACTGGCAGTTACAGAGGGATATATGACCAAAAGAAGAAAGACAGTCATGAAGATTTTCTCAGCTTTTGTTCATTTCTTGATGAAGGAAATCCCTTTCTGAATGCTTCCTGCTAACTCTGTCTTCGCTTTCTCTAAGCCAATCCTGATAAATGGCACAAGGTAAATAAAGAGAACGGGCTGCTGTTTTATACACCACTTTTTACAAACCAAAAATTGCTGATACAATTGTTTCTTAATACCTTTCATACTCATTCAGTGGTCCAAGTTGGAAGACTTCTTCAGCTCCATTACGGCCAAGTCGGACCTTGGATGCAAAGAAAGGGAGTTCAGTGACCTGTTATAAGCAGTAAGATTGATCATTAGAAGCTGAACCGAAAAATTACGAGTATCCAGATAAGGGCTCTAAGTAAGAACCTGAGAGGCCACGTAAGAACATTCCACAACACCAGCATCTCCTCTCAGCCCTCGGAGGCATGCATCAGCAAATTTAACAGCCGCATAAGCCTATTCATATGTAATATTCTTTATTTTCTAGATTCTATTAACAAAAGCTTCAGGATTCAGTGTAGGAACACCAGCAATCAAATAACAAAGAGTATACAAAGTTTGCTAACCATTGAAAGTGTTGCAGAACCAGCCCCAGCTTTCGCCTGCAGATGTCCAAAGCACTTTTTACTCAACTATGGTTTAACTAATCGATAACAAGAAACTAAACAGGAGCAGAGGCATAAACTGCATTTTGGTTGCATTCATGCATCAGGAGTACTGTGAATTAGGCTGGTCTCCCAACATTCAAAAACATGATTTGGCATAAAAGGGATAAGTTATGATACCCTAGATGTAACTTTATTAACAATAAATTACTTCTTTAATCCCAATTCTCCAGTGGAAGTCCTATTTTCTAGCGAGAAGAACAGTCATCAGTCATCAAATTTTAATTTTTCAGGCCCTAACTAGCGTTACATAAAATTTATACAGTAAACACCTCCAAAATTTAAAAAAAAAAAAAAAAGGGTACCAAAATATTATAACAATGGAGAAGAATTGAGGAAGTAAAGATGTAGGTTTATCCACTCTGTTAGTAGAACTCTTAAGCAGTATGATTTATATTCTGTCAGTCTCAGCCAATAGAATAGCAAACAGAAACAAGAAGTCTGATAATTAATAATGGGCTGCTTCTTTAATTTCCCACTTCTAGTGCACTCAAAAGAAGGAAATATCTGAGCTGTATTACCTCAACAACCTCCGTTCCACCATTTTGAATACGATTTGTCAGGTATTCAGTTTCTTGTGGGGTGAAGGAGCAAGGAGGCTTAACCTGCATAGAATGGTTAAATTCAATGAGAATGTAGTTCATAGAACAACATGCTAATCCTCATACGGCAGCATGCTTGACAGTCAAAAGATAATAATGGTGCAAGACCTGTGACAGAAGAGGCAAAATTGTTACTCCGGAATGACCTCCAACAACTGGGACATCAACTTCCCTAGGATCAAGTCCCAGAACTTCTGCCTGTAAAGAGATATGGCAACAAAATAGGGGATCGGCTCATATCCATGAATATGAAATGAACAACAGAAATTAGATAAAGTAGGTTAGCGGGAAGTAAATCAGAGTTCATCAAAGGTCTAGCCATACAAACATAACACGAAGATTGACTGGTTTATATGCCCTGGTGCAACCATTAACTCAGGCTTACTAGTCAATTCGGTACAGTTATAAGTATGCTTTGGCATTAGTCGTTTTGGTTTATTCAAACAAGAAATGAACTATCTAAACAAGCCAAAATAGACAGACCACGGCTTTGTTAATAATATTTCTCTTACATACCACAAATGTGTTTGCTCTTACAACATCGAGCATAGTAACTCCCAGAAGTCGCTTTGGATCATAAGTGCCAGCTTTCTTAAAAACCTCTGCAGCAATAGGAACTGATGAATTCACTGGGTTACTGATCAAGTTGACAATTGCATTAGGACAACTCTTTGCAATGCCTTCACAAAGGGTCCTCACAATTCCAGCATTGATGTTGAAAAGATCATCCCTTGTCATTCCAGGCTTCCTTGGCACTCCAGCAGGTATAATCACAAGGTCCATGCCCGTCAGAGCACTCTCAAGCTGCGGTTGCCCTAGGAAACCACGCACCTGAAAACAAGAAATACATACACATAAAACAAAATACAATCCGAAACTGAACACAATCAGAATCAATATCATTAAGGAAAATTTAAAAAAAAAAAAACTAAGTCAATTACCACAGCACCAGTATCCATATGACCAATATCAGCTGTGACACCAGGGGTGTTGACAACATCATAAAGGTGCAGGACTGAGACCAAGGGATTCATTTTCATGAGCATTGCAAGGGGTTGTCCGATGCCTCCAGCTGCACCCAGGATGGCTACCTTGAATCCAGGCGCCCCACCTTTTGCCCTGCAATTCACTTGCCTCAACCCACTATTCTCCTCCATCTATTCACATAAATATTGAATTACATATCGAAGATTTGTGAAAATAAGAGAAATCAAGGGAAAATAAATACATAAATAGACCTGGGGATTTGGAGGGCAGAGATGAGCAGAGACTCTTGCAATGCGGTGGTTGGCTTCAGAACTGAACTCCATGTTGTTGAGAGTAGTACAAGTGTGGAGTGATCAGAAACTACATGCAATGCAAATAGAGGATGAATGGATTTAAAAAGAAAAGAAAATGAAGCGATAAATGGGAAGAATAAAACATGAGGAGATGGAAGGTAGAAGTTGACATAATTTAATGTTAATATTTTACGAAAGAAAGTGGAAATATTTGTATGGCAAGTAGTTATTTGAGGCCTTATCCTATCCCCAATTGAGAAATGCTTGTGGCTCTCACTCGGCTCAGGCTTGCAAACACAAAATTTGCGAAAAAGCTGTCGCAGTCTGGGATTTGTTGGTGCCATACACACACATCGGTAAGGGATGTTAGCAACACTGCAGTCCATACCAATACTGTTGCCAATAAATGCTTTTATGCTGAGAATGAGCAAATATAGAATAGCCCATAACTAGGGCTGGATTTAAATCGAATCATACACAAATATATACATAGTTGTGTTAGGGCTTGTTTTGTACAGTTCAAATTCGTGCTTATATTCATATTCGTTAAATTTTTTTTATAATGAAGTTTGAATTCGTATTCAATTCATATTCGTATTCGGTTCATATAATTTTTATTTATATTTTATTAAAAATTATTATTATTACAAATAAGTAATAAAATATAATTAAAAAATTTTTAATTTAAATTCGAATTCGTATTCATATTCGGTTCGTATAGTTCGTGTTCAAATTTGTATATATTGATTTTTAAAATTATACTTTGGGTTCGGATTCAGTCAGTTCGTTTTGGGCTTATTCGAACAGAATTTAAAAACAAATCCAAATATATTCGATTCAAATTCAGCCCAACCCACAACCAAACTAACCATGGGGTGAGACCAGTGGTTGGCTGACTGTATTGTGTATATAGATTTATAAAAAGGCCTGGCCTTGGGACAAATTCATTGGGTTTGGGCCGGTTCTCCTCTTCCTTACTATTCTATTTTTTGTATTTTATATAAATTGACATATTTTTTAAATTAAATTAAATTGTTATTTCAATAAGTCGAGAGTGACATTATCAGATCACATGAATATTCGTATTGCATAGTGTAAGTAAGATGTCTAAAATATGGATTTGCATGAAAAATTTTTAATGGAAAGAAATTGTCTTCTCTAGTTCACTTCAATGAACGATCACATGCAAGTATCTTATTCTTTCATTATTATATATATTTTGAGGCCCAGTGGTGGGCTCCAGTTTGACTATGCCCTCTTTTTGGTGGTTCATGTACTGACTGAATTTCTTTGTCACGGTCCATTTTACCAACCATATACTTAAGACTGAACCACTTAATTCCACCTACAGTTTCTTTAAATGATAAAAGTATCGTTTACAAATTTTATTTATTAATAAATTTATAAAAATATTTAAAATATAAAATAATATAATATTAATATAATAATATAAAATTTTAATAATTAATAAAAAAATTTAATAATTTAAAAAAAGATTATTGCTGCTGATAACGTAGCTGATGACAATGATTACTAAAATAAGTGATTGAAAATAATCATCTAGTGAGATTAACATTCAAATCTGACCGTTTCAATTATAGAAGCAATTAGATCTAGTCATCTTCGTCATTTGAGATGACTGAAAACGATCAATATACATGAAACAAATAATTTTATATTTGATCTGATGATAAAAACAAATCGAAAATATCAGATACAACTGATAATTAAATTAGGTGGTTATTTTCAGTTGTTTGATTAAATTTTTTGTAGTCATCACTGCTGACAACGTTGTCGGCAATCATGACCTTTTTTAAATTTTAATTTTTCTTTGTTAATATTATTTTATATTAAATTTTATTTTAATATTAATATTATTTATTTGACTTTAAAGAATTTGTATTCTAATATTTTATTATAAAATATAAAAAAAAAAATTAAAAGATAGGTAAGTATTTGATTTCTTTAAACTTTTTATGTCAGACTTTGTTAGTTAAGAAAACATTGGGTGGGAATTAAAAATTAGCTTTTACTAAATAATATACCTATTTCCCAACCTTTCCAAAAGGAGCAAATTATTACTATTATTCTCTTCCATGTCTTACATTATCATAAACATTTCCTAAGTACATCTTAGTAGATACACAAATTAATATTATAGTATAACTTATTTAGTTTAACCGCAGTTAATGATAAATCATTTTATTAAATTAAATGGTAGGAGTGTAATACTTTATATTATAAAAAGAAATAAAAGTGGAGAATAACCTTTAGAATTTATTGAGGTTTCCAGCTGTTGCAATCCATCAAAAAAACATAAATAAACTTCCCGTAGTCAAAACAATTAGGAATCGATCAAATTCAACTAAATTATGAATTGAACAAGTGGGAATTTCTTAATGGATGGATGTCGTGGGACATATTCAAGTCTAGATGTTCCATCGATACATTGTCTATGTCTATGTAAATATCAAATCAAATACTCCTTTCGGTGTTCAAGTTTCTCTGCATTGACTCAAGTATATTCTAATGTTTTCACAGCGAGTGAAAAACGCAGAGGAAAATAATGAGATGTGGGTGGCGATTATAATACATTTCACATGCATATCGTTGGAGCTCTTGTTTGTTGGGACTTGGGAGGCATCCCAATGAGTCATCACTTTGTTCATTTATGCACGGATCTTCATTTTTATCTAAGATTCTTCCTTCCATGAGTATTTATATATACATGCTTGAATATAAAGTCAAGTTTAGGTGCAAGAATCGACAATTTTCTCACACATTTATCTTTTAAGTTAGGCAAACTTTACTTTCACATCACATTACATATATTTCCTCCTCTCCCTTCCCCCCGTTAAAGTTCATCACCCTTTCCATACTCAAATTACAGTAAGAAGGTGGAGGAGGTGGTTTTTACCGACGTTGTTTTCGGGCCATATGGCAGTCAGTCGTGCAGTTACAATCTGGTCAACCATGGTGGCCATAACCTTCCAAATTCCTTGTTCACTACCAGACCCGGCTTCGATTTTACTTCCTTTTTCTTAGTCTCACATGTCTCACTCACTCTGCGGCCTGCCTCTGACTTGAGCAAATGTTTTTTTTTTTTTTTCTTTCCTTTATCTTCCATGGACACAATCCACATGTCTATCTCAACATGTGAAAGTGTGAACTCGTTACAAAATTCAAGCCAACCTCGTGCTCAATTTTATTAATTATTCGGTCTCTTACACTTTTTCCACCCTGTCTTGCTTCAAACAGTGTCGATTAGAATTCTAGTTTGATCAAAATTTATGAAAACCGGAAGTTTCCCGTTCTCGCTGTCCAACATGTCTATGCATCAAGTTTTCTGGCAATGTCTGCCTTTGATGCGTCTAATTTTTCTTCTTTTTGTTCAGTTAGCTTCTCCATCTAAAGCTGATGAGTTTCAGATATTACTTGACTTGAAAGCCCACCTCAAAGATTCGAATACAAGTGTTTTCAGTTCGTGGACAGAAGGAAACTCTGTGTGCAACTTTACTGGAATAGTTTGCAATAATGATGGACTTGTTTCAGAAATCAATCTTCCCAAACAGAATCTTGTTGGGGTTGTTCCGTTTGATTCGATATGCGGGCTTCAATTACTGCAGAAGATTGATCTTGGTGGGAATTCTTTGTATGGGAGCATTACTGCAGGGTTGAAGAATTGTTCAAAATTGCAAGTTCTTGACTTGGGGCTCAATTCTTTTTCTGGAGAAGTACCTGAGTTGTCTTTAATGCTCGAGTTGAACTTCTTGAATTTAAACAACAGTGGAGTTTCCGGGACTTTTCCCTGGAAATCAGTACGGAATCTTACCAGCCTAACTTTCTTGAGCCTGGGGGATAATCCATTTGATTCAACTCCATTCCCTGTGGAGGTCCTGAAGCTTGAGAAGTTGAATTGGCTTTACCTCACGAATTGCAGCTTGAGAGGAGAGATTCCTGATGGCATTGAAAATCTTACTCTCCTGGAAAATCTTGAACTCTCTGATAATCAATTGTCAGGTGAAATCCCCACAGGAATTGTGAAGCTGAATAAACTTCGGCAGCTTGAGCTTTACAACAATTCCTTTACAGGAAAATTCCCTGTTGGATTTGGAAATCTAAAAATACTTGAGAACCTCGATGCGTCGCAGAACCGGCTTGAAGGTGACCTCTCAGAGTTGAGATTCTTGAACCAACTTAAATCATTGCATCTCTTTGAGAACCAGTTCTCAGGGGAGATACCAGTGGAGTTTGGTGACTTCAAGAACCTGAAAGAACTATCTCTTTACAGAAACCAGCTCACAGGTTCACTTCCTCAAAAGATTGGTTCATGGACAGATTTCGAATACATTGATGTTTCTGAGAATTTTTTGACGGGTACAATTCCACCAGATATGTGCAAGAATGGCATGATGACTGATCTCCTTGTGCTGCAGAACAAGTTGACTGGAACAATCCCGGAAAGTTATGCAAATTGTAAGTCTTTGAATCGTTTGCGTGTAAATAACAATTCACTTTCTGGTAGTGTTCCTCCTGGAATATGGGGTTTGCCAAATCTTTCTGTGATGGACCTTTCTAGGAATCAATTTGAAGGTCCGATCAGTGGTGATATTGGTAATGCCAAGTCTCTTGGATTATTGACTTTATCTTACAACCAGTTTTCTGGTGAATTACCCTCTAGGATTTCTCTAGCTTCATCATTAGTTACCATTTTTCTGGATTCAAATCAATTTTCTGGTCAAATCCCATCAGAGATTTGCAATTTGAAGAAGTTAGGTAGTCTTAATTTAAATGAAAACATGTTTTCTGGTCCCCTACCTAACACATTAGGCTCATGTGCTTCTCTCACAAGCATCAACTTTGCTCAGAATTTACTTTCTGGGAAAATTCCTGACAGTCTTGGATCTTTAACTACGTTGAACTCCTTGAATTTATCTGAAAATAAGCTTTCCGGTGAAATCCCAGTTTCTTTGTCATATCTGAGGTTGAGTCTTCTGGATTTGTCTGACAACCAATTGGTCGGTCCTGTACCTGAAGCTTTGAATATTAAAGCATTCAGTGAAAGCTTTAATGGAAATCCTGGCTTATGTAGCCAAAATGCTGATAATTTAAGGCCATGTTCATCGGATTCTGGAACATCCCATCATCTCAGAACATTTCTGTGGTGTTTTATAGCTGGAATTGTAGTCATGCTTATTTCACTTGCCTGTTACTTGTCTGTCAAGTTAAAACAGACCATTCCTGAAAATGCATTGACGAAGAATTCCTGGAATATGAAATCATTTCGTGTGTTAAGCTTCTCTGAAAAGGAGATTATTGATGCTGTCAAGCCAGAAAATTTGATAGGCAAAGGAGGTTCAGGCTACGTATACAAAGTTGTACTTAAAAATGGCAAAGAACTGGCAGTCAAGCATATCTGGCCTTCAAATTCCATTGACCGGAGAAACTGCCGAACCAGCTCAGCTATGCTAACAAATAGAACTTTCCGGTCATCAGAATATGTTGCCGAGGTGGCAACATTAAGTGCAGTGAGGCATGTGAATGTGGTGAAGCTGTACTGCAGTATCACTAGTGAAGACAGCAATCTGCTGGTTTATGAATATTTGCCCAATGGAAGCTTATGGGACCGACTGCACACATGTCACAAGATCCATATGAGTTGGGAGGCAAGATATGCCATCGCAGTGGGGGCTGCAAAGGGATTAGAGTATTTACATCATAGTTGTGATAGGCCTGTAATACACCGAGATGTGAAATCCAGTAACATTTTGCTGGATGAAGAGTGGAAGCCAAGAATTGCTGATTTTGGACTAGCAAAGATTATGCAGTCTGGTGATGGAGGAGATTGGACTCATGTCATCGCTGGAACTCTTGGCTACATAGCTCCTGGTAAGTTTCTCTCTTCTTGCTAGTTTTTGCAAAAATTTTTCATTTATTGCTAATTCATTTTCTTATGCTGTTTGATGATGCAGAGTATGCATACACTTGCAGGATAAATGAGAAAAGCGATGTGTATAGCTTTGGGGTAGTTCTGCTGGAGTTGGTCACTGGAAAGAGGCCAATTGAGCCAGAGTTTGGAGAGAACAGGGACATAGTATACTGGCTAACCAACAAGCTGAAGAGCAAAGAGACTTTGCTTGATGTGGTGGACCCAACAATCTCAGAAGCTTCAAAGGAAGATGCCCTCAAAATGCTGTCAGTTGCAATGCATTGCACAACCAAAATTCCTGCTCTAAGACCATCCATGAGGATGGTAGTTCAGATGCTGGAACAGGCTGCGCCCAGTTTGCTTACTGACATTGTCATCGATAAAGAAGGCGAAAGCAGTCCAATTTCCAAGCAAACATTCTATGATACCAAGATGGTATGAGGATTAATTTCTATAACCTCAGCTCAAAATAGAGAGAGCAGAGTTTTATTGTAATATAAACAAACTTCCAGAAGCAAATGATGTCTTATAATTTTGGTACAAAATGAAACAGTTGAGCTGCCATTAAAGTGGCTAGTTTGTTCTCCTGTAAACTAATCTTGCAGAATAGCAGAAAAAGTTGCTCTTCAGATGAAGATATCAGAATAGATTACTTAGGCATCTCTTTTACTTTGGATTAAATTCTTAGATAAAAATGAGTACTTTTTTGTTAAAGATTCTTGTATCTTTATAAGACCATCTCTATACCTAAAATGACCTGGACTGACATAAACATCTTACCAACCCATACCTGAAACACTCCCATCTTTCCAAAACTTCAAGCTTAATATTGTCAACAGCCTCCATTAAGTTTCTCACCCAGTTTTCATGAAATTAAGTTGAAGCTTTCTGATGAAAATCCAAACTCAATACGACAACAACCAAAATTGAACTGGTTAAGGCTTTTATCAGATCAAAAGGGTGAATTTGAAGAAATTTTTAGGCACCTAATGACTATTTTTTATGTAAACTTTGATGAAACAATATTTTTTCTTTCAGTGAATTTTTTTTTTTTAATACAAAAACAAGAAATTATTTTACAAAGATATTAAAAATGTTAACCAATATAATACTGACACGTGTACAGACGTGTGACATTGAACTCAAAAAAGTACAGGATTAAAAAAAGTTTAGAGCCTGTGGGGCTCTGACACATGAAAGAGCAAAATCTGAAGAGACATGGGCAAAAATCATTTCTTTTTTTTAATTTTAAAGATTTGACCAATGATTTTCCACCACAAGGAAGGGCAATAATTTGAAATGGCACAAAAATCGAAAAAATTATTGGTTAATGAAATAATAAAAAAGTGAGTTGGTGGTAATTGACACGTGGATGGATAAGATTTTAATCTTACACGGACTCTAAAATATTGATATACGGTTTAAAAATTTTCATTCAAAAAAATCAACGGCTTAATTTTTTTGAAAGAATAGGCTTCTGTTACACAGAGATGCATAAGGGTGTGATTGTCATTTTACTTAGAATTAAAAAAACAAATGAATAAAAAATCGTTTTCTTAAATGAAAGGATCGCATGTGCTGGGGTAGTTGATCTGAAAAAGAAAAAGATTAAGAGTAAATTCAAATCGAATTGAATTCAAATTTAAGCATGTTCAAGTTCGACTTAAGCTCAGCAAGTTTTTACAACACCAACCTCAAGCATAAGTTTAATATAAAAAATTAAACTTAAGTTCATATTAGTACTATAACAATATTAAATTTATTTTTAAATTTAAACTTATCAATTATTATTATTATTATTTTTTAATTTATGTTTTCAAATTAAGGAAAACATGAAAAAAAATTGAAATATGATTAAAATAGTTTTCATGTGATTAAAAAAGAAAAGATTAAACATGATTTAAATGGGTGAGGTAAGTGATCAATATTCTTCTAACCTAATGTCAAGCACTAGGAATTCGGTTCGAAAATATATCTTTCTAGGTGGGACATTTGCAAATAGATTATACTTCTACTTTAAATGGTTAATGTCTTACATTCTATGAGTCTCAAAAGTTAACCTATGAATTTTCAAATAAAATGAAATCCATTTTCTCACCCTAGATCTGACTTCAAACTCATGAAAAATAAGTATTAAGAAGTGAAATTATTATTTTATTCTTTTTTATTTTATTGTTTAAAATATAATATTATATCAAATTAATAAAACTTAAAATAAACTTTTGAAATGGCTAAATCATACAAAAACCCATTTATTTACATTTCTTTTCACTCATACACCTCTTTCTTTATTTCTTCCTATAAATAAGGATGTCAATGATGTATAATCTTATATTTGAAAATAAATTATAATTTTTTAAAATATAACAGGCGTTAATAAAATTTTTAAGAGATATTTGAAATTTTGAAAAAAGTTCAGGGTATTTTTTTAAAAATTTGAAAATTTAATATACTATCTTAAAAAATTAAATAAAATGTAATAAATTAAAAATATAAAAAAATGTATAACAAACTATTGTGCCTATAATAGTATTTTTAAAAGATATGAGACTTTAAAAAAAATTTAATGATTAATTTTTATAAAGAGTCACTTATTTTTAAATCATATAAACACCCGCTTATTTTTTTCTTTTTATCCTCACCTCATTTTTCCTCTTTGCTTATAGATACAAACGCCAATGGCATATAATTCTGTGTTTGAGACAAACTAATCTTTTTGAAAGTATTGGGGGTGTTGATGAAATTTTTCAAAGGATTTTGAAAACTGAAAAACAAATTTTATGTTAACAGCGGCCACCACCATTAGCGACGCTATTGGAGGTGGTGGCTATTATTGAAAATTTTTATTTTATTTTTAAATTTTTTTATTAAATTATTATTATTTTAATATTAATTTATATTAAAATTATTATTTTATTTTTTTGGAGATTAATTTGGTTCTTTTATAAAAAAAGAATAGATACTTGATTTTTTAATCTTGATGGTTGACATTTTATCATTTAAAGTCTTAAAAATATTTTAGAAATTGATATTTGAGTTTTGAAACACTTTTAAGAGTTAAATTGCTACTTTTAAAATATTTAGATTTAATCTATAAGAAATATTTTTTTTATATTTTTTTCAAAATTAACATATAGTAAAGTTACTCTTTTACCCTTACATGTTTTTTTTTAATTATTATTTTTTAACTACTTTGGAGGGGACAGTGTTACTTGTACACCATTTAGACGTTAAAGAGCATCATTTGGTCAAACCTTGGGTGGGAAATGGTCATTTGCTCTTTCAAATATAACAAAAGGCATCCCTCCCCTTCAAAGTGAAACAATCAAAGAGATCATCGAGTAACCAGAACACAATAATATTGCTCTCTCGTAAATAAATGAATACATGCTCATGTTACAACGTACAACTGCTCAAAGGAACTCATGCCTTTGAAGCTGTAGAATGAACAAAACAAATCAAAGAGTTGCTGAGAAATCAAACAACCAATTGTAATTCAATAAATAATTGAACAAAAAGCAACAAACCACGCAACCAAGGAGGGTAACTGACCTATGCTACCACTCTCTTCACGCAACTCTTTGGAACATGGACACTGTGGAAGTGTGGCTCCTTTGGAGTTGTAGGTTTTCTTCCAGTAGGAGTAGGAGTTTTGATTGCAGGGGAAGCACCGTTAGCCACTGGTTTAGCTACTATCTTGCTCCTTAAGATAATAGGAGATGATTCCCTTATTACACCAAGTTGACCAGGTGCCAAGCGAGATTTAATTGTTTCCTTCTTGCTTGATCCAATCCTGCAAAATAAATGGGTTTACAATTTAGTCTGAAGTTGATGGGCATTTCATTTCACCAGGAAGACAATAGCAACTGCTCACCCTGGAGTTCTTGCAAGCGGTTTCATATAGGATGACTTGGTCCTTCTGAAACTACCAGCAGATGTTTTAGACTCTTTATCATGGCTAAATTCCTGTTCTGAATCTGCAGCCATACGTCTCTGTTGTGAGCATGATGCTCCCACTCTTCTCTGCATATCACATAATCACTGACAATTTTAGCCAGATTCTTAAATTATCGGAAAGTACTAATCAAGATGATGGCATATATTTATTTTCCTCTCTTCTCCTTTTAAGGACATAGACTTACAGGTTGATCCTTTGGTGTTTTATGTGATTCCATTTCACTGCCTTCATGTGCATTACTAGTATATTCAATTTGTTCAATGGAGTTTTCATTTCCCTGTAATGAATAAAATAAGTCAGATATATATTGGTGTAGATCTTTTATCGACCATAATGAAAAATTAAAACATTCCCACTTTAAAACTCACTTGGGTAACTGCATTCTGAAGTCTCCTCTGCAAGTGTCCACCAGGGGACTTTGTAATTTTTCTGATTTCTTTCAGAGGTTCATCACCATGTAGTTTCTTCTCCAAGTTTGCCTCCTTAAGAATTTGTCTTTCCTATAAGAAACAGAATATTATTAGACACCACTGAAATTCTGTCTTCCAAATCTAATTACCTTGAAGGATTTGGCATACATCAGTTCTTAGCCTAAATGGCTTGGGATTTGTAAGCTTAGGTTTTCTATGGTTCACCCCTTCAGCATATTTGACAGCAGCAGTGGAGTTTCCTTTAGCTGTCTTGCCCTTTCCTCTCATTATCTGCACCGTTTTTATGCATATTAAAAACTAAAATGTAGGCAAACAACTTAAATATATACATCCAAAGAACCAATATGATATACTGGCAAAGAACCCACTGTTTGAATGCTTCTCTGTTTTTCATGATTGCCAGGAGTTTTGTTCTTCTCCATTAGGCTGGATTTTACATCCATTTTCCTGCGATCATTTCACACAAAAGGTCATTATAATTGATAATTGTCAAGCACTGACAACAATATAAAAAATGGGGAAGAGTTTCACACCTATTTTCATCAGAAGATGACGCATTTTCCTTGTCATCACCGTTCTCCGTGACTTCACCCGCATTTTCTTTATCATCAGATGCATTTTCATTTTCATCATTCGTGACCCTCTTCTCGGAGGTTGGTTTTATTTGGCTCTCAACACTGCTTCCTTCATTCGTCTCACCATCCACTTCACTTGGAGCTGGGAACTCTGCAATATTGTGGCCTCCTCCATACCTATCTCCACAATTTGTAAGAGAGGTTGTATCATTTCTTGAGGTGCCTGATACGGCTTGGTCTTCATTCTCAACCGTCATAGTTACGAAACATTCCTTGTCTTCATTGCTTTCATTATTCTTAGAAGTACCTGATGTTGAGCATACTTCAAGAGAACCATTTCTTGATTTCCCTTCAATCTCCATGTCACTGGAGTCATTTTCAGTCAGTTCATCGGGAGCAGGACTGCAAGATGGCAGTAAATTTTTTTCCCTTTTCTTTAAACATTTTGCAGATTCGGCTTCCCTTATCAGGCAATTTTGAGAACGCAGGGAATCATAGACCCGGCTTTTGACCTCTCGGCCTCTAATTTGTTTTCCTGAAGCATCTAACGGCAGTGGTTTATTATAGCTGGATAGTTCTAGGTTCTTCATCTCTCCACATATTTTTCTCATACGAGTACTCAAGTCTGCAGTGGTCTTTATTTTCACTGTCTTCTTTGGTGAATGAAATACCAGAGCCTTGGCCACAATTTTATTCTTTGGCACTGCAATGGTTGTTGGTTTTGGGTTCCTAACACTTCTAAATCTATCATGATTCGAGAGGCATTTTTTGTTCCTTGGAGTGGTCAGAGACCTGGTTAAAACAGATGATTGCTTTTCCTTCCCCTTTGGCGTTTCACCGTGCAAAGGAAGAGCTCTGCCTTTAACTTTACCATCAACCATCTTTTGAGATATGGAGGAGATCAGTGCCAGTCTTGACACTCTAGACCTTGAAGGTTTTGCCGGAACAGTAAGCGGGCATTTGGCATTTGCACTGAAAAATTAATTAAGCAAAATAATGTTATTTCAACCTCAACATAATTATGCAATCCAAGAATCACATGAATAAATTAAATTCTAATAATTTAACTTCCATAAGGGGCTAAAAAGTTTACAACTCGTCCCACATTCAACCTCAATCCTTAAACAACCTTTCACAGCTTAGAAACAACTCAAGGGCATTAATAAATTTCCTAAAATACCTTGAATTTCTCCCGTAGAGGGCTTTCCAAAGCCTAACATTTGGACTCCTAGCAGCCATCACCTGCCCAAACATTAATTACTATCATTTATCTATATCTATATCGATCTATCACTTAAAAAACAATTTCAATTTACAGAATGAAACATATGATAACAACAGCAACTAACCCGAAGGACAAAATTCTTGTAGATCGATTCAGAATCCATTTCTTCTTCATGCTTTTGGTCACACCCTAAGGTTCAATGAACGAAAAATTTATAACTCACACTGCTACGATATCGTATTTACCAACACAGCTCGAAATTAGCATTAAAAAATGCCCAAAATGGAAACATAAAGTAGAACCGTTATATAATTGAGGAAATTGAGAGAGTAGAGTGACTAACCGACTCGGAGGCAAAACCAGTATCGATCTTCGGTTGAAGAGCGGTGGCGATCAGGCGCGGTGAGGTCCACGAACTTGGGGGCTTCGATCTTCTCATAGAAGTCGTCTCCGAGAGATTGTGCGCCGTCGATCTGAATGTCTTCGTCCATGGCGTGAAGAGAGAAAGCGAAAGAGGGTTTGGCGAAGGAGCGTGAGAGGGAAGTGGTACTGGTTTTGCTACGGTGAGAAAGAGACTGAGTGAGGCAACCGAGGAAAGAAGAATTTAAATCCGTTGCAGACCAAGTAGCCGTTAGAAAGAAGCTGTTTTATTTGGACATATATTATTATTGTCAGGAAAATGGGCATATGGGCCCTCTGGGTTGGGTTGGGCCGGACTGGAATCGGAAGTGTTAAATTAAATTAACTATTAGACTCCGCTTTCTTAAAAATTAAGGCCAGTGCTCTCATAATTATTTTGTTCTGATAAAATTCCCCATTAAATTCTTGCTTTAGTGACTATCATTATTTCTGAATTATGGACGTGGGTTTCTTTAGATTTTGTCTAATTTCTTATATATTTATGGTTAGATGTCATTTATGATGTTTTCCATTTCTGGGTTATAGTTTTTGCTTTGTTTCGGAACTCCGTTTTGTGGATTGTTTTGAAAACAGATGAAAACATTTCCATTTTATATTTGGTTTTGAACATGATTTCACTTTTTTGAAATGAATTTACAATCAGAATTTAAGTATTAGGGCCGATAAATGTCAGTTTAGTATGTGTTTTTATTTGTTTTTTTTTTTTTTTTTTTTTATGTATTGATTGAATGTTAAACAAATCAAGCAATTCTTGACGACCAAAAGTAAAATTGAAGTTCATAAATATTTCATTCTGACATCAACTTAAATTTCTGTCATTTTCCTTTGTTTTTGGATTTCATATGGACTAACACTGCCGGGAAGGTAAAACGTATTAGTCCTAATTAATGGGGTCGTATCTTCAATAGTATGGGAAGTCCATGCTTTGGTTTGCATGATTTTCAGTTAGTTTCTCTAGTGTTAGTTTTTGTAAGAAACCACATTCTATTTTGTTTTTTTGGCTATAGTGTGAGCATCAGTGAGCCCCAGTTTCTTATATGTAGGGATGGTTCCTCCGGATGACTTCAAAGGTACTAAAATAGTTCCTCTGTGGCCGAAGGCACCAACCCTGATGAAACCTTCACCACCTCGTCCAAAACCACTACCAGGTGTGGTAATCACATGAGTTTTCTCAAGAATCTCACTGAACACATCCCATGAACTTCGACCGGGGAAATGAGCCCACACATATGGTGCATTCTTCCCTCCATAAACATTAAAGCCAAGACAAGTAAAGGTCTTCACTATGATATCAGTATTTTCTTTTTAGAAACTCACCACCTCATACATAGCCTGCAAAATTTTTTAAGCACGTAGAACTGTGCTTTGTTAACAACAATCTGCTGTTTGCCAGTGAGTCCGTGAAAAGAGATCAAGAGAAAGAAAGCAATGCCGTCAACTAAAATAAAATGGATCCTTCTTTGTTCCTTAAATAAGGTTTGGCTGCAATTCCCCAAAAAAAAAAAAAATGACACTAACCTGAAGGCCTTCTGGTGAAAGGACCACCAGCTTGGGCGACATTTGATGGACCATTGAAGCAAGTACATACAATTCGGTTGAAGTCCTTGGCAACAGGAAATCCATCAGAAAATAAAGGCTCTTTTGGAACCACAGTCCAACCTAGACGAACCGCGGTGAACCCAGCATACTTGATAAATGATGCGGCCTCATATGGCAACCTGTAATAAGGGCAAACATTACACATAAGTTAATTAAAATAGGTTATTCAAGTGCTGAGATTCAATTCAAAATGGCTGGGTAAACCATTCGACAGCGCAATGCAAATAGCTGTAAAATGTACCTAGAATTGTTCTATAATACAGGTTTGTTCAATACATACAAAGGAAAGGGAAAATATATGACATGGCGCCAGACATCCTGATTGAAGGAAGCCGTCCATTCTCTGTGTATAATGGTAAACAAGTTGCATAAACCCCAAGGGAAAGCAGTAACTTAACAATCAGGAAAATACAAAGCATAACCACAAAGAACTTCACGTGGACAACTAGGAAGCAAATTAATGAGAAGTCAAATAGTGATTCCATTCAAGAACTGAAGAATGTAGCCTTTTACTGGGAACATTTAACATGGTAATTCTAAGATGCCTAACTAGGATGGAAAGCAATCAGCATACCATGAAATAAAAAACATAATTCATTCTAAATGGCATACAAAATATGTGAAAAATATTCTCTATGGGATGTATAATAATGCCCTAGATTCTGAAGTTGAGAAAAACAAAATTTCATAATTACAAATTCATAACAAGAGGCCATGCTAATAATCCAACACAAAGTGCCATTACCATATAGGTCACAAAGTAGAACTGAAATCTATTTGGATTGAGATGTCTAATGGACTGTTTTTAAAATAATTACACTCAACTATATTCTTTGACTATAGAACTCTGATGCTTAAAGGAGAAGTATAAATTGATAACAAAATGGTGAAAATACCATGATGAGAATTGCAACCAAAAGTGAATGATCGAGCAACTAACTACCTCTTTGGCTCCAACAATTTCAAAAATGGAGCGTGAATTATCATCTGACATATACATGACATATGCAGAATTGAATACTATGATTCATTCATTCTTCTTAGCAAATTGAGCCAATCGAATTAGTTGATCCCTTGTTGTAGAAGCACCAATAGGATTATTTCGTGAACAAAAGAATATAATATCTGTTCGAGCAACCACAGATAGATTGGGGAAGACCATTCGTAGGAGAGCACCTCATATATTCAATATTTTCATACCTCTCAACATCCTTTGGGAACTTTCCCATTTGGCCCATAATGACACTTGAGTCTACATAGGCATGCATGACAAAGAAAGCTCCAGCATAAGAGAATATCTCATTAGAACAAACACAAAAATTTTATTCACTCACAGGATTAGTACTTTCTTTCTTTGTACTTTGATCCAATTCAATTAGAAAAATACTAAGAAAAACCCCAATAATTTGATTATGCTGAACAACTTTTCCAGATCAACCATTCAATAGAACAATTAGAAGGATTCATATACATGTTTCGAAGAGAAAGAGATAGGGAGGGGGGGGAGAGGGGAGGGAGGGGGAATGCTGGAGGAGATGCACCAGAAGTTCATCGATGAGCCTAAACCTCCATAGAAGCCCTCCATCTTCCAAATGCCCTTACAAAAGGAATGCTAATGTGAAGACAAACCTGAAGTAAACATGACCATACAACAAAAAGAAGATTTTTTCTTCTATTTTTTAAAAAATTGATTACCAGGTATGTTGGATTTTGTATTGCGATAATCAAAACCAAAAACATCGTGGCAAAAAGCGAGAAAACTTCGCTTAAACAATATCAATCAATTTTGGAAAGACAAGTGAAAGAGAATCATTGAGTCAAATGAATAACTTAAACTACAACAATAAAATCTTATCAAACCTAAAGGTGAGATATATCACATTTTGCTCCATCCGAAACAAATTTATCATCTTCTTCTATGTGGAGGTCTCTATAAAATGTTGAAGCAACTGCAGCTCTCAGCAGCTGCAAAGATTGACAATTTCTTTTATCCAACAATTATGGAAAGGTCATCATAAAAGAGAGATTGAAAACACAACAAATATAATTCTGTGACTTCAAAAGAAAACCTTATCCAGCAAGAACTCTCAAAACTTTATGATAGTGCATGGTTATTAGATAGGAACCTAAATTTGAGGTAAGTGCAAAAATCTATTGAATAGTCAATCCCAATTTTAGGAATATATGTCAGGTAAACACAAGATGCCCAACATATTTTGCATGAAAACTTTACATTAGTAAATTGTTTATCTTGTATGCAATATGATAAACTAAAACATTTAGAGTTTCGGTGTGTTTTCCATGATATAATATTTATCTTCCAAATTGTGTCAAGGAAGCCTGTGTATTTTATATCTGTATCTGTTTGGAGAAGAATTGAAACCTGAAAAGATACAAAAGAACATTAATGAGCTGGTGCCTAAACAGAGCCAAATTACATTCATGTCTACTAATAAAATCTCACTGTCACACATGGACTGCTAATATTTTGCACTCAGCAAAAATTTCTAGTTTTCATTTCATTCTGGAAGATATTATTTGAACATGCAAAGGCAGCACTGTGTATTGAGCCACTGAGAAAAAATTATTGGTAACGGAACACTAAAGAGCTGGTATCTGAACAGTCAAATTTGACATCACAATTGTTGATAAACCTTGACACAATAATGTCAATTAAGAAACAACCACTTCACCTTGTCCGGGCCCATAACCACTGTAACCCTCTAATGCGAATAACCCCTAAGTTCTCTGCAACGAGAATGCATCACCAACAGGCAGAGCATCTCTATTAATATATGAAATATATGAGGTAAAAGAAGAACTCATTAACATTTTCTTTTTGTAGAGAATATGTGGTGAACATTCCACTCTACAACACTAAAAGTAAATATTGCTTGAGTTGTTCCTTTTTTAGAAAATAATTCACCGCCAGTGGAATTGAACCATGTTTTTAACTGAGAAATACCAGACAATAATAATAAGTTGTCATAAGCGAGAAGATTGCTAAATACATTATCATGAGTGATAGCAAACAGCCATTTTAGAGTAGATTAGCTGAGACAAAGACAGTGACATTGCAAGCCAAAAGGAGAGTAGGATTAAATATGCATAAAGATTGCATGCTATAGTTCAAGCTGAGCCTTTGTTTTATTTGAAGAAAAAATCTTTCTAACAGGAAAAACAAGGGAATTTTTTAGAAGCAGAGGAAGATGTTTCTTCAAGGCAAACTATATAAATATATATTATAAAATAAAACATTTAGAATCCAAAACAATAATTTTCTCGCATTCGAGGAGGAAAGGAAGGATTCTGTATAGTAGAAATGATTTATGATTGAATCGATCCAAAACGAGCGTCTACTGCAGCTCATTGATACAAACTGTAGTGATACTTCAAAGCTGAAATTTGCATTAATATCCTCTTTAAGCCCAAGTTGGAAACACTACTGTTTTAGCTAGTGGTAACCAGCCACTTAAAATTTAATTCTTCAGGCACAAAGATGTGCATACGTGACAGCCCACATGTAAAGGTACCTCTGTACATGTAAAGGTACCTCCGTTTAAATATAGTATCAACAATGATGCTCCATTTTCTTTCTTCCTTGACTCTAGGCACATGTCATGCTCTTGCCCAACAATTATGCTTTCGGATTATTGAAACTTCTTAAAGAACAAACAGAGACAACCAAAACAAACAAAGAAAGAAAGAAAAAGTAACCAAAAGAAGACATACCACCGAAATCTCCATTCTTTTTGAGTAATAATGCTATCATCTCTTGATAAACATGAAATTGACCAAAATATAAGGTTCAAGAATAAATACCTTTGCCATTGCAGAAGTTATAAGTTCTGGAATGGGCTCAGTGGGGTCAACAATTCCGAGGCTTATGACTTGCGCATCTCGGTATTTCAGCAAGTGTGCAGCCTTTTCTCTAGCAACCTATATCAATAGTAAACATAATTAGAATATACCAAAGCTTATCCAAAATATAATGAAAAAATGGAAACAAAGTAATAGCTATTTAACAGTTAGTACAGACTGGAAGGAATGAAAATTAATGATTTGATGCATGAACTTAATAAATTTCTCTGCTTGTGACAAGTTAAAGTCAAATAGTTATCACTAAGATGTAACAGAATATTATTAAAAAAAAGTGTACTAGGTATCTCCCAAATCACCTCTCTGATCAGAACTTTTCAATCAGCCAAAATATATTATGTTATGAAGCAAAGCAGTGGTGAAACAGAATGTGTGCTCTATCAAAGAAAATCTAGATAAGAGAAATTAAGGGAATCATTGAAAGTCTTCCAAAGAATTAAATAATATGCCTTGCGAAAAAAAATCATGAAATAAAAAAAAAAAGCAGCATTCGTGGCATATAAATACCTCTGGAAACAGGTAACCAGCTTGAAGTTTGGACAAGTTTGCACTGCGAGACACCTTTATCTTGTAACCTTTACAATAAACCACAATAATATTTATCAAAAAATCAGCTAAATAGACAGAAGAGATCACCATTTTCATCAAGGATATCTAGCTAATTATGCTTTGGATTATTTAAATTTGGTAATCATGATGCCGATATTATATAACTTTAAAAAAATTGCACCAGTCTTTTCTTCAGGCCAAGCAATGCATCTGCATACACCGATGTTTTTAGATTGTAGTCGAACAAACTCTCGTCTGCAATATTTATCAAACAAAGAAAACGAAAATGGTGTTATGGACTAAAGAGATATATGGTGGGTACATAGTAAATATCATAGAATGTATGTAATGAAGATACATGTGAAGAAAAGTAAAATAAAGGTTTACAAAACACAGATGGTGTTTGAAAGAAGAAAAATAACAAAAAGGACAACCACTTTGGTTCACCGGAGAACTGTGAGGGAAAAGGGGCTTAAACAGACGATTAAAATATAGATCATTTTATTTGGTTTCATAAATTTCTGATCATCAACCAATGATAAAAAGCAGCAAAAATAGGTGTATAAATCTTAAAAAGAATACCTGGAATTGATGTGGGATGGGGCTTAAAGCGCAGAGAAAGACGAAAAGAAAGACATTTGAACGGAAAGTATGAATGATGATCAACAAAACAATCATTCAATATTCAATGACTCAAGTTAACAGCAAACTTTTATTAAGCCCAGTTCGTTGAGAGTGACACACTGACACCTCATCAATGTCATCATCCTCGGATAGTTTGAACCTTGGAACTAACCTTCATGTCCGATTGCATGTAATGAAATTAGATTTTTTTGCTTCTAATAAAAAGTAGTGCGTTTTCACACAAAAAGGCAAACGTAGGGAAAATTAATAATTAAATAAGTATTTTGGGATGAATTTAGAAGTGATTACAGTTTTAGGGGTCCCTTAGTGAACACATTGCTCCTTCTTTTCTTGTAAAAGCACATCTTTCCCAACGGACCCACAAAGTTTGGTGTTTAATTACCCCTGCTATCAAATCAGCCCTCATTTTGTTTGACTTGGATCCGTTGAAGAGAAAAGTTCAAACCCTCCTAGGTTTGGCCTAATCCTTCAAAGAGAGGATCTTGTGAAAATCTTACAATTAGCGACATTCTTGATGCACCTGGAGAAAGTCATAGGCAAATCAAATTATGGAACTTTGTACAAGGCCATTTTGCAAAAGGAGTGCTAAGGTGAGGTTGTTCAGGTTCCCAAGGCTTGAGTGTGCAGGTAGAGATAAGAGTTTGATACTCTGATTAAGTTGTTTAGGTGCATCAGACACTCCGACATGGTGCCTATTTTGAGAATTTATGTGGGACTGAGAGGTGAAAAGCTCATTATTCATTTTGTTTCTTGAAGGTTATATTTGCGTTTGATTCATTTTGAGAACATATTTATTCATTATTTTAGCAACCCATCAAAAAGTTGTCGAGATCGATGCTTAGATTAGAGGGGTTGTTTTATGTGTTTCAAAACCTAGAACAAAAGATTTGATTGAATCAAAGTGACAAGGATTGATTTTGACTCTTTGAAAAGCAAATTTATCTAATATGTAACTTTGGATATCTTCAGATTTTTGCCGTAATTATTGTTGGCATCGAGCTTAAGTATTGACTAGTGGTTCATTAGAGTAAGTCCACAGATTTATGAATTAGCTTCTTGTTATTTGCTAATCACATATATTCTTGTTTAATGAAACTAGAACAGAGATTAAAATTTTTTTGATGGAATGATATTGGGATTGGGATTTAAGATTGTGTGCTTTGGATTTATTTTGCTGAAATTTAATTTAATCACATCGAGCTTAAGATTTTTGATGGAATCATTTTTCTTTATTAATGTTTAATTTTGTGTGAAAAATTATTATTTATATTTAATTTTGAATATGATAGTATTGTTTATATTAGGGCCAAAGCACAATTTCCCATCCATAGTTTGAGGCGGGGACAAAATCCCAACCCCAAGTTTTCAAAAACCCGGTCTCCCACCCATGGAAAGAATTTAATATTAAATAAAATACTAAACAGTAATATTTCAGGGGTAATTTTGTCTTTTTATGATTAAAATTTTATAAAATAATAAAATAAATTTTATATAAATTTTAAAAAATTAAAAAATTTTTAAAATTTTTAAAAAGTTTTAAAAATTAAAAAATAAATTGCGGCGGTGGTTTAAACTAGTGGGGCGGGGATATCACAGTGCGGTATAAAAGGTGCCACTTATCCCGCCATGGCAATAAAGGCTGCTTTAAAATTTTTAAATTTTCGAAAATTTTAAAATTTTTTTAAAATTTTTAATAATTTTTTTAATTTTTTAATATATTTTTTAATTTTTTTATATTTAAAAATTATTTTATAATTTTATTTTAAATTTTTATTTATTAAAGGGCATTTTAGCCATTTCATTTGAAATAATATAAAATAAGTTTGAATTTTGGTCCAAGGGTGGGAGACCAGGTTTTTGAAAACTTGCGGGTGGGTCTATGTCCCAGCCTCAAACTATGGGTGGGAAATTGTCAATTGGCCTTATATTAACTAAAGATAAAAAAGTTTAGATAAGAGTACTGCTAGAGGTGGTAGCCGGTTTATCATTACACGTGCAGTTTGTATAAATTCAGAATCTATCATAAGACTCATTAATCAAAATACTATAAAATCGGACCACGTCTTCTAAAATGGCAAAAAAAATGGTGTTTGTTTATAAGACATAAATCTAAAGGAAAACAAGAATGTTTTCAACCATATATACTTTCACTTTGGAGAAAATAACAAAATTTAAGCACAGAATTTTGAGTTGGATCAATCAAAACGAGTCTGAGTTATGGAGTAACCTGTGCTTCTTTGCTTGTCTTCTCAATCTTTCCTTCTTCTCATACTCATTTCGCAACTGCTTTATTCTATCCCCCTTCCTCGCAATCTTTGCACTGTTAATACGTGAAATAAACTTTTAATCAGAGTTCGGGTTACTCAGGTTAGGACATGTATTTCAACTTCCGATTAGATATAAGAAAGAGAGAAGTTGAAACCATCAACTATACCTTCGTCTCTCTTCTCTCTGGATGTCAGCAAAACTAGTCACCATGCGGTCACCGTTTTCTTCACTATCATCTCTTACGCGCTTCTCATGTTTCCGCCTGGAGCCACGCCATTAATTCAAATGATCAAGCTATGAACCAAAACATATATGATAACAATCAAGTAATTATAGATTTCAGCTGATCGTACTAGTTTGTGACTAAAAGGTCACAACAATGAAAAAATTATTGATAACTAAAACGACTGAAAGTCTCACCAAAATAAACTTTGACACAGAGAGGAAATATAGCCCTTTTCAACCTCACCGCCGTAACAAAGACTATCGTCAGGCTCTTTTCTCTGCAGAAATTCATGGCTGACAGAAAGTCAGAACCTTTTAATGTAAATTACAGGAAAGGAAAACAGAAAAAATAACTACAAGTGGTAGCATCAACATACCTGCTCATGCATTTTAAAGGACTTTTTCTGGGAAGGAATAGATACTTCATTTTTAGGTTTGCGGACTTCCGTTTCCTTTCCCTTTTGCAGCTTTGATGGAATTTTCAACCTTATTATCAAGGATGCTTTAGACGACCCATTTAGGTCCTTGTTCTGTGAAGTAGACTCAAGTCTGCCGGGCTCATTAAGTTCCTTCTTATGCTTAGCTTTAGCCGCATCAGAACCCTGACCTTTCGAAGAACACCGAAGCTTGTTTTGAATCGCTTTTGCATTCTTATGTTCAACAACTATAATTGTGTCTTCTGATATCAACTTTTCGATGGATTTCACCTGCTTCGACCTCACTTTTTCATTTCTGGGTTCAAGTAACTTTTCGCACTGCTCCATACTTTTTTCTGATCGATAGATCTTGTGCTTTCCAGAAACCTTAGTAATCAGTTGCGACTTTTTGGGTTCATATTTCTCCTTTTCTTCATCCAAGTGCTTCTTTTGTAGAGAGTTTGACATAGCTCCTTGAACGCAAGGACTAGGATGTTGTTGAGTTGCTTTTCCCATGGCAGAACACAGAGAAGTGAGATTCACAGAGTCATCAGAGAATATAAAAGAGTAATCTCGGGAGGCCTTAAGTTTCTGAGCTTTCACTTTCTGGTCCGCCACATCAGCTCTCGAGACGGACGAATTCTTAAACTTTTCTGCCGTTTGCTTAGCCTCAAGCACAAATTTGCTTTCTTTTATTACTCTCAACGCAATAGAAGGTTGAGATTGGCCAAAGAAAGATCCATAGCTGCAAAGAGAAGCAAATCAAATCATAAGATTAAACAAAAAAATAAAAATTCAATCAACTCATAAATAGAAAACAAGAAAATCGCTCACTTGTCACTAGGTAATTTCTTGTTTTCCTGGGAAATATTCCAAAGAGAGCCTGATTCCTTTCTCATTTTCTTTCTAATAGACTCTTTCAATTGCTGCCTGACCTCAAAAAACTGTTGTTCTTCGTTAAGCTGCACATCCGCAGCTACGGTTTCGCTAAGAGTCGTCATGTCCAAGTTTTCTTCCACGCAAATTCAATATGGAGGGAAAACCTGAAGATCAGAACGACAAGAGATCAAATAAACAAATAAATAAATTATGCAGAAAAGTGAAATAACAAAGTAACAATAAACTGAAGAGAACCTAGAATTCGATATTTTAATTATTGTGTCAAGTTGCAGAGTATAAAAGAAAAGTGTTATATGCAGCATTGCGGTTACCATTATACGACAATGCGAAGAAAATCAAATACAAGAACGAACAAGAAAGCATGAAACCCTATAAATTAGCATGATCAATTTCTACAACACAAGTAAATCGCAATCAAAACAATGAAATTCAGAAAAAGAAAAGGCAGAATGAGAAGAAGAAGACTGAGAGAAAACTTACGGTAAGAGAAAACTTAAATCGTGAGAATTATGCAGAGTGAATGAAGTTTACAGGTTTATATGAAGAGTTTTGGCGGGTTGGAGTCGGACTGTGTAGTGGCCAATCAAAAGAGATAACCGAAATCGCGAGAATTACTGGAATTTAAAGATTTATATGAAGAGTTTTGGCGGTATGGAGTGTGTAGTGGCCAATCAAAATTTACCACGTCAATTATTTTCAATTTCAAATCAAATATTATTTTGCCGGAGATTAACGGTCACTTGTATAAACTTGTTTATCATTACCTTAATTATTAACATTCAAAATATTATATTGCATTTAAAGCTCACATGGTAGCGTTCTAGGAAGCTGACGACGGTTTTAATGTCTTCCCATTTTTTAACTTGTTTTTAACTTTGTACTCATCGATGTTTTTGGAACCCGCTTTTCTAGGTTGGCTGCAATCCTCTTAAAGCAAGCAGCAGAGTTACGGCGACAAGCTGAGATGGAAGGTGTGCAGGCTTATCTTCAGCGGCCTACAGTGAGGGGTCGGCTAAATTCACGGTTTCTCAGTGCAACTGTTCTTGGGGTGCAACAAGGTAAGTTTACTTATTTATAAAATAATATTTGCATTCATTTCAATTAATTTAAAACTTCAATGCTTGTAAACGAGGATAATGTACTTGAATGTCTACATCCTTTGTGTTAGAAATTAATCATTTGCCTGTGAAGTATAGCTTCCCTCATGCTTTATTTTAATGTAACTTCCAGAGGTAATGTTTGAGTTGAAACTGAAGAAATATTGGTTTTCCAAGTAGATCAATATTAACTAGTTCTGCATAAAAGATCTGTGGTCAGGTGGGTAGGATATTTTTAAGTAATAGACACTTGAGTCTTTAATTTTAGTGGTTCATAGTTTTGAAAGTTCTATTTGCAGTGAAAAAAAACCCACCATGTTTTATAGGGATCTTAATGAACCAATTAAGGGTGTATGGACATTTGTTAGAGCTGGATGGCCCAATTTGTTTATTCAGAATCATGAAAGCTATTGTGCTCCAATATTCAACTGGCTATTTCATTCTGGATGGCCATAGATGAGCATATTATGTCCCTGCTTGGTGAATATTTTGTTTATTTTATGTAATGCATTATTATGTGTATCTTCTATTTGTCTCATTAATTTTTACTTTCCAATTTGGCCAGCTAATCGAGCTGTTGAAGTAAATGAGATGTGGCAAGTCCGGCAAAAAGAGCCAGAGCTAAATGATAGGCTTGGAGGTAGATCAAAAGATGAGAGGAGCAACAGGAGCCATAGGGACATTGGTAACTCAATTTGAAGCTCAAGAGGCACACCAAGGATGATGACAGCACCACTGCTACGTGCTCAACAAGCAGCAGATAATCTGAGAATAACAATTGTAATAGGGAAGCTGAAGGCGTGAGAGATGAGGTTGAGGAATTTCTACATTCAAGGTACTTAGATAATTTCCTTTTGTCTACTTTTTGACATTCTTGTGTGTTGGACTAAGGACATAGTGATCTTGTCTTAATTCCAGTTATATACAAAAAGATATATCAGGTTTGTGACATTAGTATCTTTGTCAACGACAGAATCAAGCATGGGCGAGGTGGTGTTGGTTCAAGGATGGACGAAACAGGTCCTTACCTTGCCCCTTCTCCAGACTCCAATGACAAGTTTTCAACAGGAAATGATCTATAGCAACATCGAGTCCTTGCTCCTGAGAAGCCTACTTCATTGAAAACTCATGAATCTTCTGATTCTACAAGGATAAGCAAAAGAAGACAAAGACAGAAAGCATCAAGCAGCACTCTAAGAAGCACAAGTCTAAAGAAGAACAAGAAGAGAAGGGAAGATAAAAAGTAAGTGAAAATGGCATTTCTGTGTTATTCTACATATAGTTTCTATACATCACAAGTGGGCTGTTAGAATTGTATGACATTGTTGTTTGCACAGAGATAGTTCTAGTCTTAACAATCAAAAGTAATTTAAGGTGCTGTTGGACCCCTTTTCTACCATGAGAACTGAGATATAATATAATCATTTTCTGATAGATAAGCCAATGAAGGAATTTCCAAACAGGGAAACCATGTAAGGTGTTTTGTCCCACAATATTTTATATGAGTTTGTGCAAAACAATACATCCAAATATTGCTAACTTTCTTCAATCTTAACGTGCTGAAAAAAAAATGGCTTACATCTCCAGTAACTCCACACATATGCTAAAATTACCTTCTCATTTCATTCTAGCAAATCTCATATGATATTTTATATGACAATTACAACAACGTTTGAGTTGAATCCCAAGGGATACTAACTTCCAAAACAAAATCAACAAATTTCTCACTATTGGATAATAGTACATACTCGTAAGCCATCATCAAAGCATGTGTCATGAGTCCTCAATTTGATGATCAGTCTCATCAAAGATCTCCTCCTAGTTGATGCAATTAAAAGTCACAAGGAACCCAGTGAGGAGCTGTGGCAGAAAATATAATTAGAAATCTGTTAGTGGATTATGCAGCAAATAGATTACCTGTAATAGTTCTTCAATGACATCTTCCATTGTGATAATGCCAACAGCCTCCTCTTCCTCAGGGAGCTTTGGCAGTGGACTGCCATCAATCTGCAAAATGTCTGAGTACATGTCCTTTGTCCACTTCTTACTCCTAGGACTAGTGCGGTAGAGATTTCTTGAACTGTTGTTGGGAAAGCTCTTCCACTTCTGCAATGATCTTTTGCTCTTTAAAACCTTCTCTTGTGGGAGCTTTTCACCATCAACGTTGATCTTCACATCTCTTGCTGAATCTATCATACAATGAGAACGAAAAAATCTGATTGTAAGCAAATTCCAATGGACATGAACTTTTAGTATCTAGGCTAAACTAATTATTTTCTCATAGATTACAGAGTGAGTTGGCACTTACCGACAGCAGAATTGGTAGCAGGGTTGCTGGCAGATTGTTCCACAGTCTTGCTGCACCGCTTAACAACAACAGCCATATGACTATGACCTTTCTGGAACTCATTCAATATATCATATAATGGCAAAGTTTCTTGAACCCTAGCATACAAATACACATAGAATATTTGTTTAATGAGACATACAATTCCATGTCATGTGTTTCTAAGGACAATTACTTGAATCAAATCTAAGATACCTTGGAATCCTGCGTATAGTGACACTCTTAACAGGAACTTCATCCTCTGGATGAACTGTCAGCAAATTCTTGACCTTAAGATTAGAATGAATGTTAATAAAGGAAGAAATTTAATATAAAAAATATAGCAGTAAACTTATGACATGAACATAAGTACAAGGAAATAAAATTAGAAGTAAACATAGATTTTAAGTATATGTAAACTTTAAAAGTAAATAACCAACCACTCGCATGCAACATCTGTGGTAAAGAACACAAGCACAAAATCAATTTGTATATGTTAGGGTCTCTAGAATATGCCAGACGATTATACAAAAGTCAAGAAATAGACACTGGAACTTGTTAAGAATCATAAGAGCATTTTATAGCTAAAATTATAACTTTTGTGCCATATTGAAATGCACACAAATGGGTATAAACAGTAGAGAAATCAAAGAGCATTATTCAGCAGAAGCATGCAAGAATATTTAATTTCTAAACCAAAAGTATATGAGCAATACCAAGTGCATTAACAATGGGTATAAACATGAGTACAACCACAGATATATCATCATGTGATTGACTGCTACTTTATCTTTAATTCAAAAATCACTTGATCACATTGTGATATACCAATGTTTGTATCCATGTTTATACTCATTGTTAGTGTGTGAAATATTGACAGTATATTGCATAAGTATCAATGAAATTAGCAGCAGACCCCCCACCCTTTTGGATTTCCCAGAAGTTTAATCCAAATTCAAAAAACCTACCTCCAAATCAGACAACTAAAGCCAACCCCCTATATTCACTATCAACATCTTTCTTCATAATATATTATGATAAAATAGATTCTTCATAGAATAGATACAGTACTTTATGTAACAACATAAATAATGGAGTCAAATTCCAGCAAATCCTAAAGTCTACTTAACTGTACAAGAATATGAACATTCTTAACATCTCTGATATAATTATATGTAAGACAAAGTAATCTGAGCCAAAACTAATTATCTGAACTGTACCATAATATATCTGACAGGGTTACATGACATTGAAAAGGAAAAAAAATGGAACAAAGGGAAGATAACAGGAAAATAAGCATATCGAACAATCCAAGCAATGAAGATCCAAACAAAATGGATCTGAAAACTATGTAATTATATGAATAAATATTACAAAGACTGATTATTAATTTACCAAAATGAGCCCAATTATGTTTGTGGGTTGCTCATAATAAACCGGCACCCTGCTATGTCCTTTCTCCAGTATTAGACCCATCAAATCACTGTCCAAAGCAAGAGCATGCTAATGAAGGTGATAAATAGGCAACCAGTACTTGCTTTCTGTTTAATACTCTTTAGAAAATCTTACCTGTCAAGCTTAGCATTAATATCGATAGCAAAAGTTTCAGAAATAGGAGTCATAGCATCACTTGCTGTTTTCTGAGAGAGCTCCAGTGCCCCAGCAATAATTGTTGTCTCATCATGTGTCAGTTCTCCACCTTTTCCAGCCTAGTTAAAGAAAGGAGCTAGATAAGCATTCAAAACATATTTATGCACACCCAAAAATAAACAAAAAGCTTTGGTCAAGATTCAGAAATTTTAAGAAGTTTTTGTACACACCTCATTACCATGCAAACCTACAAGTGTTTTCAGCTCAGCTCTGCGAAAGAGTGCTACATGTCCATGGCCCAACAAATAGTCCAATAGCTGCAAAATCACCAGAAAAGAAAACTATGCTGGTCAAAAAAGATAAAATTTTCCAAATGTAAAAGGTTGATTGTTGTATTAAACCGAAGGGGAAAAAAAAAATGGTTTCACGACATATGATTACCTTGCTTATTGGAAAAGCAACAGGATAGCAGACCCAAACAAGTATACGGACAAATGGAGCCACAGTCGCACCTATTGCCAAACCATGTCGAGAACAAACAGACTGTGGAATTATCTGTCATAAAAAGGATAACTATTCAGAGAAATTACTTGCAACTGGAATAGATATAAAATATGCCATACAACATGTAATAGTCTCCCATGCAGGTGTTTTACGTCAGAATGGACAAATAAAAATTACTGTCCTGCTTATGCAGCAAAAATGCAGAAAATTAGATCCACCATTTGGGAGCTCCAGATGAGGTGCTAGGCCGAAAATAAAGAAACTCAACAATACACAAGCACATATATGCATAAGCTTTAGTTTGATCATACAAGTTGCCATTTGTCCTAACCCCTGAGGAAAAAAGACAATTAGAGCCGGATCCTCACCTCACCAAACAGAAGAATCAGAGTAACTGAAATCAGAATAGCACCCCAAGCTGTTACCAGACCATCAAGAAAAATTGGAAGCGCCTGAAAATTAAAAATTAACAAGAATCATTTAGAATATTATTTATCTTTTCGATAAATCTAACCAAATAAGTACTTCATATAATATTACCTCCATGGCTGCCGCATTGCATATAAGTAGAGTGCACAGCAACAGATGCTGATTTCTGACAACTGGCAATATCTTAGCTGTAGCACAACCCATCAGCATAAGAAGTATGTAACAAGCTAAGAAACATACACACAAACATATCAAGCAAATAGAGTAATAATTGGATTGTCAATATACATTGTAAAAGGTAAAATCGTACATATATAGCATTTGTAGCATCATTCATTACAAATATAGACCATGACTAATGAAAGATTTAAGTCTTTTCAAACAACACTGTCTTTTTAAGGTAACATGAGATAAACATTAAAAATAACAGCTGGCTTTCCCCCTAAATTTGCAACATCAATTTTTGTGTGCATTCTACGCTCCAACTAGGAGTGGATTTAAGCCAAGTCCAGCTAAGCTCGTGCTTAGGCTAGCTCAAGTTTAACTCAACTTAAAAGGGCACCGCTCAAGCCTAGGCCCAAGTTCAACAAGCTTGCCTCAAACTAGCTCGAGTTCAACTCAATTTAAGAGGAGCCGAGCTTGATTTCAGCTACAGTATTGAGCAGAGATAAAAATCGATTAAAACAATGTTGTTTTGATACATATTAATCAAAGTGATACCGTTATAGCCTAATCAAATCAAACTTTTCTAAACTCGCAAACTTGGTGAGCCAAACACCTCCAAGTTCAAGCTTCACGTTACAAAATCCTTATGCTTGAGCTTGCCTAAGCAAAGCTCGAGCCAACTCGGCTCAAATACACCCCTACCTCCGACTATTTTGTACACTTCCCCCATTCTCTTACAATTATGATGCATACAAATTCACAACTAGCAAACTCTTCCACAAAACCAATCAGTTTTCCAAATTAGAGATTTCCTATTAAAAAACATTGCACTTTTCTACCTCAGCATAAGAAAATATTCCAAATGAAAGCAATTGTAAGCATTACGCTTTAACAGCGCAAAGCACACATTCAAAGAAGATCTTACAGTCTTATTTGCAAAAGATCTTCCTTTTCAGCCCTAAAGCAGCATTCCATAGCTGGGTAGGTCAACAAAATCTAAGATTCCCTAAAATTATTCTCCGTGTGGACCACCAATAGGCTAAATGATACAGGAAAGAATTTCACAAAATAAACCGAACCAAAACCGAATGAGGAAGACAAAAAAGTACGTAAAAATTATTTTGAATAATTAGCTGAGAATTTTGTAAATGTTTTCCACGTTTCAGTCTAAACCAAACTTTTCTTAAAAAAAAGGCTGACAAACTCTCACCATTAATACTACCATAAACTACACAAAACTCACTTAAATCAGAATCAGAAACTAATTTTCAAAGATGCAAGATAACTCTAATCAGCCGCAATTATTAAGCAAAACTTATGGATCTCCACAACCCCATGCTCCCACTTTCTCAGCAACGCAACAACCAAACCAAACAAATGCAATAGAGCTAAAGCATACAAAGAAACAAAAATATAAAGAGAAACAGATACATAGATATATACCAGCATGTATGCGATCCTTAGGAGTTCCAGACCTGGCGAGAACTTCAAGATCAACAAGACTCATAGACATAAGTCCCAAAGTAAGGCCAGACATCAACCCAGCAAACATCACAAGCAACACTATTATCACAATATGCATAAAGAAATTAATCCCACAACAACTATACTCCACCGCCATTCTTTCTTCAAATCAAATGAACACTCAACCTTCACCCTAACCGAAACTCTTTTATCTCCCAACAACTAACTAAAAACGACTGCGTTTTCAGCAACACTAAGAAAAAGTGTTTACACAGAATGTTAAAGAAATTTATTATTTTCCTTTTCTGAGTCGGTTTATTATTTTCCCAGCCGTGGCAATGAAACGAGAGAAATCCACGTGTATGTACAACAAAAGTGCCGAAAGATATGGAGAGAGAAAAAGCGTAGGCGTGTGTGCGGCGGACTGTAAGGTGTTAGCCGACAAGCCCGCGGAGAGAAAAAGCTTCAGAGAGCTTGCCGGTGGTGTTGTCTGAAAGAGGCGTTGCGTGCAATGGTTCTCCTGCGTGCGGTCAATACTTACAGCGATGTCGTTTTAATGACCTTTTTCTTTTATAAGAAAATAATTAAATAAAAGTGATTGAGAGGGTGGCAAGTGGTTGGCATGTGGATTTGGATCATCATCTTCAATCCAGTAGAAAAATATAGGCCAAATAACCATTTCCCCACGAAGGTTTTATGAACTATTTTTACCCCATTAATTTTAAAAGAGTCAATTTCTCACCTGTTTATCAAAATTAATTATTAATTATAATAATAAAAAGTTTATCTAAATATTACGATAATGATAGATTTAAAGTATGAATATTTTTAAATTTAATAAAAAAATTATTATTTTAAAAATTATTATATTCACTCATAGATATTAAAATATATTATAATATTAATAGTTTGTAATATAATACATATATCTTTAACATATTGTATTTTTAAAATATAATTATTATTTTTAAACTATTAAAGAAGCATTTTAAAATAATAAGAAAATTTAAAAACTCTTTCAAACTTTTTTTAAAATTTTAAAAAACAAGCCAATTTTTTTAAATTTCAAAAACTCTTAAAATTTTCAAAAATTATATTTATCTCAAACATATATCATTTTATCAAAATATTATAATAGAGTTATACTTGTGTATGAACATTATTTTTTTAACTTTATAGGGGTAAATAAATAATTTCTCTATTTTATTTTAAAAATTATTATATTCTTTTATATATATGGAATATATATTATAAGCTTCATAATTTGTAATAGGTATGTAGACCTATAATTTGTTATATTTTTTTAGGTGTAATGGTAATTTTTGAAATTATTAAGATGCATATTAAATTTGAAAAAATACTCTCAAATTTTTTCAAATTAAAAAAAAAAAAAAACATCAACCTTTCTCAAATTTCAAAATCTCCTAAAATTTTTAAAAAATTAAAAATTAACTCAAACATGTCGATATTTTTTTATTAAGACTTTTAACTATATTTATACTGGTGAATTTTTATATTATTATTTTTATAATTGATATAAATTAGAAATAAAAATATGTTTAATAAAATTTTGGAAATAAAATATTTTGTATTTTAATTTTTTAATGATTTTATAATTTATTAACAAATTTAATAGACAAATTTTTTTTTTTCAATTTTACAGGTAAAAATATGTTAGTTCATCAAACACAGGGTGGCATATAGTTTTTTCGCCAACAATATTTTTGCGATCATCGTACCAAATCTTTAATTTCTTTAAGCAAACTGCTTTACAGCTTAAACCATTATGTTAACAGATTCATTATATTTAATAGGTTTGATCCCACCTGGCTTAAAATTTTTTATTATTTTATTAAAATTAATAATACCATAATTTTTTTATCTTTTATTTTATTATGAATATTTTTTAAAAATTAATTCTTATTTACCATATTCATTATCAATAAAATAAAAAATATATTAAATCAGTGTGATTCTAGTCAAGAATCACACTGATAAATATAATTTAATAATTTAAAATTATATCAATTAATGTAATTTTTAATTAAAATATTATCATCTATGTAATTTTTAACATCATTGGTGTTGTTGGTACAATCATTTTAAATTTTTTATTATTTTTATTATTATAAATAAAAATTATTTAATAAAATTTGAAAAGAAAGTGTTCCATAATTTAATAATTTTATAAATTACTAAAATTTTTAAGAATTACATAAAAATAATTTTTTAAAACTTAAACAATTTGGTATAGTTTCATGAAACCGTTAATTGAAATAATGAGTTTAATTTTAATATAAAGTTAAAATTCTAACTACTTTTATATATTTAATAATGAACGACAAAGTAGTAGTTGGGTTCGGTGTCCGGGTCCTTCCTCTCTGAATTGTATTGTTATGGACTTATAGGCCAAGCATCATTCAAAATTTTTTTTTTTTTAAGGTAATTAATTAAATTAATCATATTTGAGAAACACTCCAAATATTTATATAAATATGATTATTAAAATAGAGTTGAACGATTTCATGCCATGTATACAAATATTTTTGTAGCCATTTCAGTCGTGTTCAATCCCAGAATTTAACGAAAGCAGGAAAGTTCTTAAAATAAAATCATAATTTTTCAAATTAAAGCTTATTATAAATTAAAATTGGATTCGAATTAAATCGAACTTAGGTTTGGTTTAACTCTTGTTTGACTCTATAGAAATTGAACTCGAGCTAATTGAGTTTGATTCCTCAAAACTCGAGTTTAGCTCACTTTAGATTAGTTAAGTTTAAGTTTGATTTAGATAAACTCATTAAATGTCTAAAATACTTAAAACAATGTCATTTTAATATATATTAAATAAAATAACGTTGTTTTAATTAATTTGAATGATTTTTACTAATACACTAGTTTTCAAATCAAGCTCGTTATAAACTCAATCTCGATTTTTAGATATGAGCTGTACTCAAATTTGTGAAATGCGAATTCGTTTTAGACTCATTTGAGTTAAACTCGAATTCAATCTCGATTATGATTTTTTAATATTTACTATTTGATATTATGTTTTCTGTTCGATGTATAGTTTAAGAGACTGTTTTACCTAATTTATGAAAATTAACTTATATACAAGTTAAATCGAGTTTATAAACATTTATAATTTTAAATATATTTTATCAAATAATAAATTATATTAGCTCAATTTTTTTATTACAACATTATAAAAATATGTTTGGCTCATGTTATAATATAATTTAATTTTATAATTAAATTAAAAAATATTTTATAATTAAAATTAAAAATATTTTATAAATCAATATTTTATTAAGAATTTATATAAAATATTTTAGATTTAATAAAAATAATTTATAAATAAAATATTTGTAAATATTATAATGAAAAGTTATCTTTTTTAACTAATTTTTTTTGCTTATAAATTGAAAAATATTATAAATAAACATACCAACTTCTTATAGCTCTTTTTACAAAGAAGTTTGTCTTCAATGTGGACCAAAAAAAGTGATTTGGAAATCATAATGACAAGGTTATTGGGTTGGTAAAAGGAGACTTGACGTAGAATTCGTTAAAAAGCTAAATCACGTCTACCGATAAAACTTTTGACAAAGGGCGATTAAATTTTATATATATTTTTAGGTATTTTTGGCAGATATAATTAATTTAACTATTTTTTAAAATTAAAAACAAAAATATCTAAAAATATATTCTTTTACCAGTTTACCTAAATTTTCATGTAAATAACTCGTAAAAAAAATCAAATAGCTCATACATCGTTATAACAAATTTTACATGTTTTTAAACCCTTTTATCTTGGTTAAATATTTAATTACAATAATACCCCTTAGCTTATGTTTCTATTTCTAATATCATCGTTTCAAAGTTAGTTATTTAAAATGTGGTGTTTAAATTAAAGTTTATTTTTTAAATTAAAAATTTACTTAATTTACTCAGAGTTTGATCAAATCCATTTAATTTACTAAAATCATACTTTAAATTTATCAATCTTATACAAATTCACATTAAATAATCACAAAATCAAACCTTTATCATGAAACCCAAAACATAAATTTTTAAGTACACACAATAATTGTGGTAGAGGTGAAAGTTAGCCATTTTTTTCTATCTTTATGTTGAAATTTGATTATAAAAGTTGAAAATATGCTCAAGAACAATGAAAAAAAAGGTTACAAAAATGATGAAGTGCAATGGTAGAAGAATACCAATGCCAAGACAAAAATAATGAGAAACTTGCCTGGCGAGGATTTGTAGGGTGAATGTAGCAAGTTTGCTATCTGTGTTTTGGTTGGATGGTAATGGAATTTGAAAGTGGTTGATGATGCATGGAAATTTTGATTTATATGTGGACATTTATGTCAGTTTGCAATCTAATGGTGACAAATTTTTGGTTATTTCCGTATACTTCTAAAAATATGGTAATTTTAAAAGAAACTGAGAAAAACGAAAAAAAGGAGATCTGCTTGTACTTATTAGCATAAGACCATTAGTGGATCTGGATCCTACCCTAAACTTTACCTGCCTCAGGTAATGCCTTCTATCGGATTTTTCATCTGGGCATTTCATTGTTGATTTTGAGTGGTCGGTATTTCTTGAATTAGTTTTCTCCTCAATAAACTGTTTATTGTTTACGCGCTCTTATTCATATATTGGAAGCGTTAATGTTTCAGGGAAGAGTTGTTTTAATTGCTTTTTAGTTCTTTATTTCGCGTTACTTGCTATTTTTGTACGTTTTAGTGTACTGGGTTGGCAATACTGCACATAATGTTCGGAGGTTTTGGGAATTTGAGCGAGAATTTATTTGTAAGTTAATTCTGGGATTGAACGTATTGGTGATAAGCTTTGTGGGGTTTAAAGATGTAGGACTTAATTCTAACGAGTTTGGATTTTGGTTATTTCTGAATGAACAGAATGGAAGATTGAATTGTAAATGTCTTACCAATTTTAATTATTTTAATCTAGGTTTTGAGGGCTCTAGATTGTTATATAGCCATGTCAAGAAGGCCTGTAAATCCTGCTCGACGACTTGTTGATGGCGGAAGCATCCCTTTTATGGGTTCAGGTCATTCCAAATCACGCTCATCGCCCTTACTGCCTGTTATACTTTTTGCAGTGGTATGTGTCATTGCAAGAGTTCCCCAGTTTTCTTTCTCTTGCAATATGATTTTTTACAATTGTTACGCCTAGTTGTTAAAGTGGTTTCCAGAACGGTCTTAGTGTGATAATCAATTTTTCTTTTTGAAAATTTCAGGGAGCAGTTCTTATCATTGGCTATTTGTATAGTGGGCCAGGTTTGTGCACCCTTTAGCTTTATGTTTTTAATGTGATGAGTTCATGAACTTCTTCCTCTCTCTGTTCCAGGATTAAGACCTGAAAACTGCCTTCTATTTTACATACCTTATTTTAGCTTTTCGTGGAAAAAAACTAGATGGCTAGAAAACACTGTAGTTCATAAATAAAATTAAATGTTTGCCTTTTGATAACTCTAGTGTTGGAAACTTCCATCCACCGTGAGAAACTGTAATTTCATGGCACATGTCTAGTTTCTGTGTTACCTTTCTAGACTATTCTCTGTATTCACTGTTTGGTTTCTGTTGCAGGTAGAGGAATCAGTGAAAAGGCAGCATTAAGTGAAGTTGAAGGTGTTGTTCTATTTATTGTTTTAGTTTTGATGCTTTTGAATGCCTTTATTTTGAATCAGTAATAGTATACTGCCAAATATGGATTTTATGTTTCCTCTTCCATACAGCTCTTTCTGCTGATGTTTGTAGTTGGATGCTTTGTATTACTACAATATTTTAGCTTATATGATTGATTTGTGGGATGATCAAACTTTGTAATGCATATACACTATCTCTTAAACAGCATTTACTGATTTGGAGAAATTTAGATATGTCAGTGTTTTGCAAATAAATGATGAAGGTACTGAATGCTGGTACTTGTTTTCTATAAGCTTTTAACTATTTTAACAGAGGGTTGTTGTTCTTTCATGAGGGAGGGCCCCTTAAGGGGTTAACAAAGCAATGAGTTAATTGTGACCATGATGGAGTGGCAATTGACTAGAAATTCCCGTGAAAAAATGGGTTAGAACCTACAATTTGCATGCTCTTCTTTATGCTCTGACAGAAAAGTTCAATACAAGAGTGTGCAGATTCCTATAAAAAAAAAAAAAGGGGTTAGAACTTATAATATGTAGTCCTTTACAACAGATTTGACCCTTTTGTTGGGTTCAGATTGTTCTGAACCACAGGATTCAAATTTTTAGTTAGGGCTTATAACAACCCAGTATATTGGCCGTTCATATTTCATAATGTGGATAGTGATCTGCAGTTATGTGCTTTATTCTTACTATATGTAATCAACTGATGATTTCTGGTATTAATACATGGCTTAGTAGTTTCTATCTTTATTTTTTCCATTTCACTATTGTTTCTAAAGTTATTGAGTATATGTTGTGCTATTTGTGTATTGTTTACTAGGAGTTGCAGAAATTGAATATCATGGGTACAGAAATTTACTAAATTTAGCTTTTTTAAATTTGTAAATGCTTTGAGTTGGGCAGTTCTTGTATCTTGTTAAGAAAGTTTTGGCAGTATTACCTTTTAGGTTACCTCCCAATTTATATAGTACTATAGCCATGTCAATTTGTCAGATAGAGCTTCATTTCTCCTGTTTCAAGATTCAATTATGTGCATGCAGGTGATATTTCATGCACACTAGAAGTGCAGAGGGCATTACCTGTTCTCAAGAAGGCTTATGGTGATAGCATGCGTAAAGTATTGCACGTTGGACCTGAAACTTGTTCAGTGGTATCTAAATTGTTGAAAGAGGAGGATACTGAGGCATGGGGTATTGAACCATATGACTTAGATGATGTTGATGCCAATTGCAAGAGCCTTGTGCGCAAAGGCATCGTGCGGGTGGCTGATATCAAATTTCCTCTGGCCTACAGGGCAAAGTCATTTTCTCTAGTCATAGTGTCTGATGCTGTAGATTACTTGACTCCAAAGTACCTCAACAAAACTCTTCCAGAACTGGCAAGGGTATCTGCTGATGGTGTCGTTATATTTACTGGTAACCCCCTCATTTGGCTTATATTCAACTTCTTATTTAGCTTGTTTACATTTCCTTCAGAACCCTCTCTCTGCCTTTGCATGTTTGTGTGGTCAGGCATGACATGCAATTCTTGTATATATTGGTTGAATAACTCAAACCTGAATGAGAGTTGACTTGCATTTTGGTTTGGCTTGACCAACTTTCAGTGATCAATGGTTATTAGGTTCACATGGGATGATTCTGGCTATCGGGGGCTGATTCAGCCTATGCGATTCCTTGTTCTATATTACCTTTTTGGTGCTAATATTGGTGTAGCAAGCCAATTTTCCTTGATCACCTTCTTCATGTCTTCTCTCAGTCTGTTAACAGAAGACAGTGTAAACTCTCCTATACATAAAGCATGCGTACCTTTCTCCTTTCCTTCACTATGAAGATTCTTCACCTTGATCATTTTTAACGTATCATTCAAGTTTCTTAACATTGTGTTGTTGAATATCTGCTTTTCTAATCTTCATTTTTATGACATTAAGTGATTGATTTTCTGAAGTTTTTGCTGATGTCATTTCTATATGTAGGCTATCCAGGTCAGCACAGAGCTAAAAATGTGGAACTATCCAAATTTGGCCGTCCAGTAAGTGATGGATGTTTTTATGGATTTTGGTTTCTCTTTATTATTTTCAGGCTTTTGCATTATTATGGGTAGTGAAGGTGACAGTAGATATTTGGTTTGTGGGTTATCAATCAATGCTATAATTTCTTTCCTTTTGCAGCCATTAATTTTGTCTACCAAATGAATCCAATATGTGAAATTCTTGAAGTGGCATCCAATTTTGGTTTAGTGATTTTGCAGCAAAATGAATAAACTGGAGAATTGATAAAAATAAATGGGAAATTAGTTTTAATTTAGAGAATTAATAAGACACTATATTCCTTTGAAATATTTTAGCAAATTAATTGATGGAAACGAGGATTGGAAAATTAGAAAATTATGTAGAAGTTCTTGGAGAGTGACTCCTCTTTGTAAAACTTCATTGAGATGTTGACACAACCAATTCTATGGTAGTTTTCATGTATACCATCACACTGTTTCCATTTGGGGTCAAAGGTATTTTGGGACCTTTCTATGATTATTGCAATTGAAGTTGCCAATGATTGTTGGAAGAAAGTTGATATCTTGAAATGTTATCTTGGTTTAGGCCAAATTGCGTAGCCCATCTTGGTGGATAAAGTATTTTGTTCAGAATAACTTAGAAGATAATGAAGGTGCCACCAAAAAGTTTGAGCAGGCTGCAGCAAAGAGGTCTTATAAACCAGCTTGTCAAGTTTTGCACGTCAAGTCACTTCATTGAGAATCTCAGTATCATTTTCTCTTTCAATGAACTTGCTATTAAAAACTGAGACGGCAAGAGACTTAGGCACCCAAAGGGTAAGTTATATTCTGTGGTAACCTCATTGCTACAATTTGTGTACCAATCTTGAGATAGTAGATCCTTTGATTTAAATATCATGGGGAAAGTTAGTTAACAAAAATTGGCTTCCAACATTATGTATTCTTTTGCTTTATGGTATTTGCTCTCTGTTTTGATGATTATAGAACAGAAGTAATGATGGTTGTTTAAATGGTAAGAGTTTATTCTTTGTCTTTGAATGCATGTTCCCTGCACTTAGGAAGAAGAAGCCAGAAGCTGGGTGGACAACTGAGAAAGTTTTGCAGGAGCTTTATTTTTTCTAAATCTATCCATACAATGTTCTTGGAAATAAATGTTGGTGAATGATGCCATGAATAATTTAAATAGGAATGGAATAGTGAATGTACATTGATTTTGAAATGATGAAATTTGGTTGATAAATGTATCCAGGAAGTAGCTTTGTGACAGGTCTTGAATTTGGAGTCTGGATTTGTTTCTATATTCTGTTGAGTAGAGCTACGGGGCCAACTGTAAAGCGGGTAGTCACGCATCCATCTGTATGTGGCAGGGTGGGATTCGCCATTGGGAGGGTTCATTCAAACAGTGTCCAATGATGAATCCCACCTTGCAACATCTTTTTAACTTTTCTGTAACGCGGGATTTTAGCTGTTGCTTGTGATTGGTCCTTTTAATAAGATTTTTGACGAAGTTTATGAATATTTTTTGGGAGAGCTATGTTATAACAAATTTAAAAGAAAATTTTAATAAATTTGAAATCATTTTGATTTAAATTTGTTTTAGATTACTAGATTTTGTAAAACAAATTTAAAGAGAAACAATCCTTTGAAACACCCCAACGTTGAAACATAAATTTTAATCTTATTCAATGCAAATTGTAAACTGGCTGGCGTGAAAATGTTTTGGCCAAAGAATTTGTTTCCACCCATAGTTTCAGGCGGAAGGGGCTGATATTGGTCATAGTAATCGTTTTTAACTATTTTTTCTGATGAAAGAGGTCAGATCTGACATCTTCCTCTAAAATTGGAGGTGGTTAGATCTAATCACTTTTACTGAATGGGGATGTTAGATTTGACCTCTCCTAAAATCAGGTGGTTAGAGACGGTTACTTGATTCTATTATCAGTGATCACCGCCGTCGATATTAGCGGCAGTGGATACTTAAATTTTTTTTAAATTTAAAATTTTTTAAATATATTTTTAAATTTTTTTAAATTTTTATATTTAAAAATTATTTTATAATTTATTATAAATTTTTATTTTTTAAAAAGATATTTTAATTATTTTATTTGAAAAATTATAAAAGATATTTAAATTTTATTTAGAGAGTAGGATTTTGAGTTTTAAAAAATTAGTGGACGAGAATTTATTCTCGTCTCAGATTATGGCCGGAACAAGTCCTTTGGCATAATATTTTTCCAGGGGTTAATTGACCCTTTCCTGGGCTGAGGTCTCTGGTCTTTAGATACGATAGGCTGTGTTAAAATCGATCGGGCTCGGTACTGCCCACTACCAGCTCCAGTTGGAAGCATTTGGATCCATTAGACGATCTATGCAATGCATGGTGTCGAAGATGTGGTTATTCTTTCTTATAAAAGGGTTGGGTGGTAACTTGCGTCCTCCCCAAAGTTTCTTGTATAATGCGGTCTGGCCATGGCTGTCCGCCGGGTCTTCTCATCCATGGCCACTCGAGCACACCAAAATTCCAATCAAAACCCGAAAAGAGTCTCACTCTTTCCCTTACTCAGTCTTCTCATCTTCGCTTCCGTCTTTCTTCTTCTTTCCATCTCCAACAAAACCTCCTACTCTTCTTTTCATTTTTCTTCGCTTTCGCACCCTCAGAATTTCAAACACAATGACAGATCCGACCTGATTCTTTCCCATCATCAGTGGCCCTGTAACTACTCCGACGGCAAGTGGATCTACGACCCCAGCTTCAGATTCAACGATCGATACGACAGCAACTGTAAGGAGATTTTCAAGGGGTGGAATTGTCTTCTTAACCATAAATCTAATGCCGGAGATATCCCCAAGTGGCGATGGAAACCTGACGCTTGTCAGCTTCACCCCTTTGATCCCCTCAAGTTTCTCCACAATTACAGAGACACTAACATTGGTACTCTTTTAATTTTTTTTTTTTTAATATCTGGGTTCTTTTATTAGTGTTGGGAAATTCGCTTCTGTCATTGTTGGGGAAACATGCTAGTTAGTTTTGTAGAGCTTATAAAAGTTCAGCAGTGCAGGATTTGTCGGCGATTCCTTGAACAGGAATATGTTTGTGTCTCTTTTTTGCACTCTGAAACGTGTGTCGAAGGAAGTTAAGAAGTGGCGTCCAGTTGGGGCTGATCGTGGCTTTACATTTCTTCAGTATAACCTCACTATGGCTTATCATCGAACAAATCTTTTGGCACGTTATGGTAGGTAAGCTATAGCATTGTAGAATGTTGCTTTTAATTTGTCTGATTAGTATTGTATATGCAAAGATTAGCATTCGCTCATTGGTTGGGATTGGTTAGGCTAACAAAATGATCTTTGAATCCATTAGTTTAGTAAAATAATTTGATGCAGGCATCAAGGTTCTAGAGATATTAGGATTTGATTAATATTTTGTTATGATTTGTTTTCAAGTTTTAATTTATTTTCTTTCCAAGTGATTTACTTTCTTATTAGGTGATGATTTACTTTATTTGGATAGTAGGGTCTAATGTGAGTTGATTTACTTGCTTATTAGGTTTTGAGTTCATTTTGTATTTAGTTGTCTTGACCTCTGTAAACGGAGGCCTAGGTTGTATTTATACTTGGAATTATGAGTTGATGGAGGTTGATGAATAATATTGTTGTCTTTCTTCCCGATTTTTCTATATCTATTTCTTCCCTAAGTCCTCTAACTTTCTCCCATTTCTTGGCTTGTCTTTACAGTTTTATCCAAAACTTGCTCCTCACTGGTTGTACCATCATAGCTTCAGCCTAAACTCTACCCATATTTGCATTAAAGAAGCACTGAAAAAAGAAGCTTAATTGCTTCCAAAAACATAATAATCACTTCTAGTAGTCATCCATTAATCCACATTATCTATAATAACTTACAATTTTTGAAAAATAAAAAATCCAAGAATCCCATAAATAGAAGATAAATAGGCTAATACCTCACTTGCACCTCACTGTGTGCTGCCACATGTTTTGTATCTAATCATTGTGCATTGGTGAGCCACTGCTGCACTGCAGGCTGACTCCCTCTCTTGCCAAGCTACGAATTTGCCTGAAGGCCTCACTTCATTTGAACTTTGCCTCTTCATCATCATGTGATGTCTTTTGATGGCTGTGAAGAGACAGTGGCAGTGATATTTTAGAACAAGTGTAAATCTCAACTCTACTCACTGATAGGATTCAAAGTCTTGATATAATTAGAGAATTTTGGAAATTGGTTCACCCTCAAAGTAAGAATGTTCAGGGAAATACTAACATGAATAATCAAACTGAAAATTTGAGGAAGGATGTATTTTTCAGTTAGATAGTGAAACTAAAAACTAAGATACCTTTGTAGGGAATGGATAGGGGCAGAACAGAAAAGTTTAGTCAATAAAGATATTCTGTTAAGAAGATGTTCACTAGGTTGATAATTGTGGTGGTTATCTATGCAGTCTTTTGATGTGATACATTTTTGTTTTCTTGTGCAAGTTTACATATTTTGTCATCCATTTCTGCACAAGCAAAATTGCATGGTCATTCATATTGTCTGTAGTTTGCATTAATTCATGTGTTAAATCTTTATGTTAGTTTTCCTGTTTAATGCAGGTGGTCAGCTAGTGCTAATGGTGGCACATTGGAAGCTCTTGGATATAAGAGTGGCTACAGGGTCGATGTTGATGTTCCAGAAGGCACGTGGGCAAAGGCTTCAAGCTTTCATGATATATTAATCTTCAATACAGGACACTGGTGAATTTAATGTCTTTAGAATATGTTGTAGTTTGTTGATTTTCATGGATTTTGATGACTTCCTTGATGGTGGTGCCAAATGCATAATATATAGTTGTAAACTTTATTTCTCTGGGTATCTGAGATGACAAATATTGATGGCAGGCTGACATTCTTTATTGTATATCATGATGATTCTCACTTTTTATAAATATGCTTTTCTGAAGTTTGTGGCACCGCTTAGAAGTGTCTTTTGGCTGATGCCTATGTATGTGTGCTGAATAATGTATTTTGTTTTTATTAAAATGATTTTTACTGGGCATAGAGTTAGCTAACCAATAATTTGAAAATTTGTATTTTGTTCATAGGTGGTGGGCACCTTCAAAATTTGATCCTGTAAACTCACCCATGCTTTTCTTTGAGAAGGATCAACCTATAATCCCTCCCCTATCTCCTGATTTCGGTTTGGACAAAGTTCTAAAACACATGGTATGATACTGAAGTCTTTTTATTAACTCCTTGCATTCCGAATGTCTTTCTCTTGTATATACGTCTGTCCTGCTTGTGCTTCCCTAAATTGATAGAAGCATAAACTGTTTATGTATTTTATAAGAGGTAATTCTTTCTCATTTCACTTAGCATACTCTGTTAGTATTTTAAAACCCCATGTTTAATGACATGAATGATGTGGATGTGGTGAATTTGATGGTGAGGTAAAAAGAAATTGATAACTTGTCCTGATTAAATAGCATTTAGAGACTATACATTATTTGTTAGATGAGTTTTGTTTCTCTGATGGAACTTGCAATGACAGATAAATTTTGTGGAGAAAACTGCTCGTCCAGGTACAATCAAATTTTTTCGTACACAGTCCCCGAGACATTTTGAAGGAGGTGACTGGGACCAAGGTGGTTCTTGTCAACGGCTACAGCCTTTGTTATCAGAGCAAGTGAGTCTCATTTATTAGTGTCATGGATGTGATTGAAATTGCATAGTAATTGCATCATTGTCTGTAAAGATCTATTGTAAATGCATGTATCCCTAGGGACAGAATTTTTTGTATAGTTTTTACTTCTAAATGTATTTTTTCCGTATGAGGATAGAGATTTAAATTTTTTTTGTTTCTTCCTCAGGCTGAAGAACTTTTCTCACTGAAAAATAATGGAACAAATGCAGAAACACGTCTGGTGAATCAGCACCTGTATGAGGCCATCAGAGGGTCTCATTTTCATATTTTGGAAATTACCCACATGAGTGAGCTCAGAGCTGACGCCCATCCCTCCGCCGCTGGTGGAAAGAAACACGATGACTGCATGCACTGGTGCTTACCAGGAATTACTGATACTTGGAATGACTTGTTTGTAACACTTCTCAGCATCATTAAGCATAAAGACTGATGCTCAAACGATCGAAATTTTGATAATGTTATTAGCAGGTTAGTGAAAGTTCTGTAAATTATGAGTTATGATTTGTGAGGATGACGATCATATCTTTTAAGTACCCCATTCTGTAGGAAATACGAATAAACAACCCTTCTGAAATTCTGTTCTAGAGGAATGAAAATTAGTCCTTAAAAATTTACCATATGAATTAATTTCAGTCTCAATGTCGACTGCCCATCCCATTTTGTCCTTAATCCAGTTTGAGTTCCTGTTATTACTTCATACAACTTTTGCCTCTGTTTTGTATTCTACTTTCTCTAGAGGAGGTATCTATTTTTATGGATGCATGCAATATGAATCATATATAAGTGAAATACGCACGTTTTATAAGAAAGTTAAAAGCTCAGAAAAACTCAACCTCCGTCTGGTAAGCCATAAGACCTTCTAACAACCTTTATATACTTAATCACAATCTTTATTTAATCTGATCACTACCCATCGTTTATATTTAAAATCTCCTTAAATTCTTCTATATTCTTGATCTAAATGATAATTATTGAAGGGAAAAAAATCCTCCATGAAATCCCTGTAAAACTGTGATTAGGCCTGGTTGTGAGCATAATATTCGGTACTTACAGCAGCTTAAAGCAATTAGGAAGATAATCTCTACGTATCATAGCTTCCCTTTACTATGCATAAAGCTTCTGTAATTGAAACTCATTAGGCAGACATATGGCAGTTACTCAAATTTGTGCCTCTATTCTTTACCATTGTTCGATGATATCAGAGTTGGAAGTCAAAAACTTTTCACCACAAACACAACATTATGAGGAAAACAGAAATCACAGGTACATCAACACTCACCTCTTCTTCTTAATTCTTGTACAATTTTAATCATTTACATACACTCATAATCATTATCTCATACAATAGACACGAAAATATATAGCCGAAAAATCGTATAAACAATTACACACTCCATTTTTCTTAAATAGAAGCTAACAAGAATTACAAGATGAATTCAACAATAACTGACACAAGTATTACTTAAATACAGAAAATTATGACTGGTACTCGAAGCAAAAGTTGTAAAAATTTTACTATACTCGTCGGCTTCGATACAAGTGATTGCAGTTTCAGGAAGATACAGTCAGTCAATCTAGTTGGACGGTCCATCCCATCCTGTCCACGATTCTACCAGTTTGAATTCCTGTTAGTGTAGCATACAGCTTTTGAGATACTGTCCCTGCTCCTGTCTTGTATTCGACCCTGCGTTGAGATGGTAAAAAATCTTAACACTTGAATTCTTCACGGTTCTTTTAATTAGATAAGATTTTAACTGTGCTTTAATTATGTTTTGGTAACCTCAACCGTCTTGCACTTTTGTTTTGCATGAACAATTTGGTGCACACAAGGAAACAATTGTAAGCAATACCATAAACAAATATACCTTTTATTCCGATAGGTTATGCTATTAACAAAATTGACAACCACTGCAGTTCCTGTGCAGAAAACTTCTTCAGCATCGAACAACTCCTCTACCAGGATGTCACGTTCCTCAACCTTTACAAAATTACCGTGGGAATTACTATATATCTTGAATTTGAAAATTTATACTTCTTTCTGATTAAAGCTTTCATTGTGTATAAGAGAATCACCTGGTAACCTAAAACACGAGCAATTTCAATGATGCTTTTTCTAGTAATTCCAGGCAGAATAGTTCCATGTGTTGCTGGAGTTGAAATGATGTTTCCCTAAAAATTAACGATTTTTTAAAGTCTATTTATATATATATATGGACATATGAAAATTTAGAAAAAGGTTGTGTTCAATCTTACCTTTACTACAAAGATGTTGCTCGTAGAAGCCTCTTCAAGATTTTTTCCTGTTACGACATCTAGGAATAAGACATCGGAGAAGCCTTTGGCCTTTGCTTCTGAAATTGTTTTATAAATCTACAGCCAAGATGACAGGCATTGAACAGTAGTTAATGCAATGTAACACTGCGCATAGTCAAGAAAAGACCCAAAAAATCTGGAGATACTGCATATTGTTCGTAGTTTTCTTTATAGGCTCACCGATGCGTAGTTGCAGATAGCTTTAATACCTCCAGTTCCACCAGGGGTAGCCCGATAAACATTTTCCGCAACAACTAAATTTACCGTCCCCTATTATTAAGACAAATGTTTATAGAATTAAAACACTAAATATTAAGGGCTTTCATCTTGCAGTAATTGATTATCACCTTGTGAAAATTGCCAACCGGCGAAACATATGTTAAAAATGTATGTTCATCGGCAATCCCCAAGTTCAGCATCGATCCACTTCCTATTAGCAAAGGCCTAATATACATTGATCCTTTCCCTGGAGGAGGAACCTATTCACCATATCCAAACATGAATTTATTACAATTCAATGATAAAAAGATAGGACAATAAAGCAGAACTACTGTTGATTTGGATTTTAAAATATGCCGAACAGGCATATGTATAAAAAATAAGCAGCAGGGTTGAAACAATTAGCTACCCAACGCTTATTAGCAACGACAGTTTGCTTTACAGCATCAAGAAATTGATCTACAGTAGGTGATGGCATGGACAATCTCTCAGCGCCCATCTTCATCCGTAAAGCATTCAATTCTGGTCGAAACAATAATATACGCCCATCTTCTGTCCTGTACGCCTTCATACCTTCTAAAACTCCCTGAATATGGCACCAATTATTAAGTTATCACTATTTTTGTCGCATTATGTAGCACACTAGGGCTAGCATATTCCATTATATTATGATGATAAGTTACCTGTGAATAGTTTAAAATTCCTGATGAAGGGCTCATCTCCATGTTTCCTAATGGAGTGAGAGTTCCTGGGGAAAAGTTCTCTTCTTTAGAGCATTTCATAATGTACATGTAGTCGGTTGGAGTTAGACCAAATGCGAGCTCATCCCAGTTGACATTGGCATATTCGCCGTTGACATGACTGTGAAGGTGAATAATATCAAAGAAAAAAGAAAGAATCTGTAAAAATTAATGATATTGTCCATCATATATGTATTTATGGAGTTGTAATTCATAGTAAATACAAAATATTTGTTTGCATATTAATTACCTAATGTTAACATCTGGTTCACAAGGTTGCATGGAGGCTGCAGAATATTCAGAGTTAGGCCTGACCTGAAACAAACGAACCAAATGCAAAACCAAAGAGACATCCAACTTTATTTAGATACTTGAACAATGAGATTATTATCTGGTTCCATGATACTTTGTACTTCATCAATTAAACTTAAATTTGAGCGTCTTACAAAAATAGACTATAAAGAACTTGCAAATGCTACTTCCAAACTTCTCCGACTTTGGTGGTTGTTGCAAGATATGGGAGTTTCTTAATTCAAAGTTATAAACATCTATTGGGATAGTCAAATTGTCATTTAGATTGTCTACAATGATGTGTTTATATGATTACATTAAATACATTGAGATTAATTACCACTTTGTTCATCATTTAGTTAATGACACCGTTTTTTTTGTTTCATAACATTCTATTGATCATATAGTTGGTGTCTTTACTAGAACTAATCCTCTAAGATGTTTTCATAATTTATATTACAAACTCAAGTTAGCAACCTACTTGCATTTACGTGGATGTTATTTTGTATATTGTTTTTTCTATCATTTATTTTCCTTGTATAAGGTACTACTCGTGTATAAATTCAATCATTTATCGTTAGGAGATTCAAAAAATAATTTCATTTAAAGAAGAAGAAATGTTCAAAGAAGAAGAGGCAAGATTGAAGAAGGGTGCTTGAGATTTGGACAAAGAAACACTTTTTTTCAATCAAATGAGATGGAAGAAATTTATTTGTGCATATGACATTTAATATATTATTTACAATATGTAGAAAAGAATTAGGGGAAAAGAAGGAAAAAGATGAAAATAAATAGAAAAAAGTCAACTATTAAAAATATTTTTATTTTTTCAATAACTTACCAATGAAGAGATCAACGAACATTTTAATCATCTCTAGGATAAAAAATACTACCACATAAAAATTCATGTGGTAGAAAAGTGCCCACTTCAAATAGCATTTTTTTCGATCTTATACGTATGTATTCAAACATAAAATGAAAGTAACTTCTTCGTTAAGATAAAAAACTTAGAAACTTATATTTAAACTTGAAGATAAAAATTTTTATTTTCTAAATTCAAAGAAAAGTCCTTTAAATTAAAAGTTTTGCGCTCTCAAGATAAATATGTAAGTCTCAATTAGGGTTGTTCCAAACTGGGTAACCAAATTGGTTAACTGGTTTTGTGAACCAAACTAATTTTTTTAATAAAAAATTACCGAACTGATTTTATATAGATATCGATTGATAATTTAATCTAATTTATCAAATAACTAAACTGATTTTTAGTTGTTCAGTTTCTAAATTCTAAACATTTTAAATTTTTGAAAAAAATAAATTTAATTTAATTTAAGTGCTAAATAATAATTTCTTAAACATTAAATAATATTTTATTTTTTACTTAATTTGAAAACTGGTTCTCAAATTTTGAAAACTGAAAACCAAACCGAGTTTTTGGTTCCCAGTTAACCGTTGGTTTCGATTTTTGGAGCATTTTAATGCCCCTAATCTCAATGTTACGAATTTAATCATTAACTGCACCATACCATTTAAATCTTGGGGAAATGGGAAGGCCAAAGGACTATTCTCACCCATAGTTTGAGGCGAGGACAAAGTTCAACCCTTCAAGTTTTAAAAGTCCAGTCTTTCATCATTAAAAATATTTTTTATAATTTTTATACTCAAATGACTCAAATATCCTTTTAAAAAATAAATATTTATAATAAAATTATAAAATAATTTTTAAATATAAATAATTTTAAAAAAATTTTTAAAAAAAATTTAAAAAATATTAACAAATTTTTTAAATTTTTAAAAATTTTAAGTAGCCACCGTCGCCAGTGCCGCGACAGTGGCCGCCGCTGAAGGAGGATAGATCTGACATTCTTGTTTGGTGGGGGCAGCCAGATCGGGCCACCTCACCAAAAACAAAGGTTGGAAACGATCGTTGGGACCAAGACCGGTCCTTTTCGACCGTTTCCAACAGCTTCTTCTGACGGAGGTGGCTAGATCTGGCCACCTCCACCAAAACTGAAGTGGCCAGATTTGGTTGCCTCCATCGAACGGAGAGGCCAAAAACCAGGTGGTCAGTATTGGCGACAGTGGTTGCTTCAAATTTTTAAAAATTTTTTAATTTATATTTTAATTTTTTTAAAATTTTATAAAATTTATTTTATATTTTTACAAAATTTTAATCTTAAAATAACAATATTATTCCTAAAATGTTACTGTTTTTTATTTTATTTAATATTAAATTATTTTCAAGGTGGGAGATGGACTTTTGAAACTTGGAGGGTGGGACTTGTCCCCGGATGGGTGGGAATTAGTCCTTTGGCCAAATGGGAGTTCAACCTAGTCCCTCCCTTTTCCAGTCTATTGTAATCGATTATTTGATCTAATTATCTGAATTAAATAAGGTATACGGAACAGACACAACATGGCTCATTTTCGACATGGGCGAATTTGGATTTGGTGATCATCGACACACAGATATACAGGATGGGGAAAACACAAACCAAGTATAGCTAGTCAACTACCAATATGCAGAAACGAGATTAAAAAAAAAAAAAAACTTTCTCTTAGAAAAATAAAACCAACTCGCAGATCTGACATACCTCGGTGAAAGGAGATTCCTCAGAATCATTCACTTCAAACATGGTTATGGTGGGATGATTTGCGAAATATAACGAGTCTGCAGGTATGAAGCAGAAACAAAACCGGTACAGCTTGAACAAACCCAGGACCGCTGTTTATATGATCTGCAACCAAACTTATTCCATACAATCTTATTGTTTGTATATTTTTTTTTTGGGCTAATGACCTTATCCCACCCTAAGTTTCCTTAACTACCACTGCACCCCAAATTTTAAAAACGTCAAATATTGTACTGCAAAATTTAATTGACTAAAAAAGTATTTTTAGTTTTATAAATGACAATTAAAAAAATAATAAATTAATTTTATAAAAATAATTAAAATATAAAATAATAGTAAATAATATTAAAATAATAATAAATTATAAAATTAATAAAAAATTATAAAATAACATAAGAATTTATAAAAGTGTGTATGACAGTGATAATTGTTTTTAAATAGTTAGTTTTAAATATATTAATTATTGTCAATTATCTCTGATATTAGAGGTAGTCAGATAAATATTTGACAATCAGATCTAATGGCTTCTGTTACTGAGACAATTAAATTCGACTATCAACCGACCACTTGATTAGATTAACGGTGGCCCTTGTTGTTGGTGGTGTTGGCTATTTCTTTTAAAATTTTATTAATTTTTAAAAATTTATTATTATTATTATTTTAATATTATTTTATATCAAAATTTATTTTAATATTAATATTATTTATTTATTTTATTAAAGAGAATTTTAGTTATTTCGTTAAAAATATTCATAAGAGTACAAAGAATTTGGTTAATAAATGGGTATTTAATTTTTAAAAACTTTTCGGATGAACATTGGATTTTAGTAAAACCTTGGGTGGGAAAAGTCGTTTGGCTCTTTTTTCCATATATATATATATATATATATCAAGTAATTTGACAGAGTCAGATGTTGTATATTTCAAAGCTGGCAAATTTTGAAATTTTCGTTTATAAATTTTCCTATTTCCTTCGGTAGACGATCATTGTAACATAATATATTGTATGTTTACTTTACTAGTATTATAGCTCAGCTGCAATCAGAGAATATAATTAAAATATAGAACAATAGTCACTATGATTCATTCTATGGCTCTACTTCAACCACTACAGGTTTAGAAAATGTAGGTCAAATAATTCTGTTGATTTTTCTAAGAGTCACTGGGTCGTTCAAGACAATGAACTAGAGTGCAAAATCTTTTTTAAAAAAAAAATACGCAATATGACACCAAGAGTCACATGTGAAATAATTAAAGGAAAGAAAGTTAAAAAGGAACCAGAAGTTTCCTGTATATCAGCTCATATTCAAGATACTATGCAATGGTGATATGCCCTGAAAAGAGTCTACTGAGTCAGCTTCCAGCTAGTTCGTCCTCTACAGAGATAGCTATTTTTTCTCTGGTATTATCGAGTCAATCCTGTAAACGTATTCTTGGATGAAAAGCCAGCCCATCTGGTGTGAGAATGTTTTTCGTTAATATTTATACTTGTGACATTACACCAACTTACAAGATATATAATCTGAAAAAATATACAAATTTAAATCTGGGGAAGAGGTTGTTGGCTAGGGTTCCTTCTCCTCACTTCATCAAAATCCATATTAAGTCCTGCTGATAACCTAAAAGTACCATTTTCCTCCGCAAGCTTTTTGAAAATGATTGCAATCCTAGTTAAACTTCTACTCATAGTTAGTCTAAATCTGTTAGGGTCTTTTCAAAGAACTAAAGTACTTGGTCACACTATCACTCTCTTATCAAATCTCTTCAATTTCTATACAAGTTCATAAATTTGGGATTGATTATCCAGATTGGAGTACATTGGGTTATGTTATCAGAGGGCCTTGACAGTTGGAGGACTCGTGTAATTGGAGCTGATCTATTACACCGTAGGCTTCACAAGTCACGTCATCATCACCATTAAGTTCTCTACATTTGAAGTTGAATTTGCAGAATTAGTTTTCTTTGGTTCCTTTTTTCGTGTCACTAGTCAACCTAGATTTAATTGCCCAACTGCAGTGATCCAACTAAGACCCACGTGTAAGCCCGATTTGAGCTTGCCCCAAGATCAATATTTGATTAACGTTATGTAGAGGGCCTTAGCAGTTGAAAAACGTATGTAATTGGAGCTGATTTCTTACACCATGTAGTTCAAAAGTCATGTCATCACCATAAAGTTTTCTATTTTCCAAGTTGAATATGCAGGATTAGTTTTCTTTGGATCCTTTGCATCACCAATCAAGGATTTAAAACCTAGAATTGTGCATCAATTTAGGCAAGACCTAAGGATAAGCTCGATTTGAGCTTACCCCAAAATCAATCTATATTCGATCAGATTAAGGTGAATCATGATCAAATAATTGAAAACATCTTAATTTGTGATTTGATTATCGATTGACTTTAGATAATTTGTTGACATTAACAATTAAAAAAAAAAAAAATTTTAGTGTTGGAGCTCGGTTAGATTTTTCATGCTATGGGCCACACCATGGCTAAACATAATTTTGATATATGGTTGTGATATTTTTATTTAACTTATTCAAAAAGATTTTTTTCGGGTAAAATTATGTAGCTTATGTGATTTGAATGCATGAAAATGAATAGACTATATTAAATTTCAATTATCTTTCTTCAAATGTAATATTTAATGGTTAAAGTAGTAAATTTATTTTTGAGTATTATTATTAATATTTATTCAAATAGATTATTGGTTTAGCCATTAGTCAATCTAATCATCGATGGGTCAATATTTGGGTTGGTTATGAAACATTGTCACATGTCAGGTATCCTATTTTCCCAAGCCTTTGAATGTACATTTGGTCAAACTTGGACAAGCATGAAAATTTATCACTATTTAGTCGAATGGTGGTAATCTAGACACATTTGGTTTTCAATGTTTGTTTGGGGTAATATGGGTTATTTGAATTTTTGGGTTTGTAGCAAGAGAGTATTTAGATGTAATATCAAACATGGTGATGAAATTAGAAGGATAAATGTTGAGAAGAAGAAGCAATTCATTTATAGGTTTATGTCCTAGAAGTTGTGGATAACTAAGGAGAAGAAACAAAATAGTTGCAACCCTAAGGTTTATTTTGGAGAGACAGTTTATTTATACCATGAAAACAAGAATAAAATAGACAGTAACTATTGTTTTTTCTATGTTCATTTAGAATATACATGAATCCTACTTAGATTGGATAATCGCATGCCATAAAACTATATTAAATCTCTTTCTTTTATATTTAAAAAAAAAAAGGATATTAGGTCTTGTCACCATGATTTACTTGAAAGAAAAAATACAATTTTTATTTCTCTCAAATTACTTACAACCAGCATGTACAAAGAGAATTTATAATACAATTGAACTAGAAACTAGAAAGTAAATAAGGAAGAAAATAAGGAGACTAATTAACTCTAAACTAAGTAATAAAAGATATACAATAATTATATACAATAATTGTACAATCTCTAATCTAGGAAAAAAATCTCTAATCTAGGAAAGAAAGAGAAATTTAAGGGGAAAAAATCTCAACACTCCCCCTCAAGTTGGCGCATAGATATCATACATGCTCAACTTGTCAAAACACTTGGACAATACTTGACTTGAAACCGCTTTAGTCAGAATATCGACCAATTGATCTTTGAATCAAATCTTTGGCAGCTCCAAAGTTTTCTCTTCTAACTTCTCTTTGATGAAAAATCTATCCACTTCAACATGTTTTGTTCGGTCATGTTGGACTGGATTATGGGCAATGTCACATGCAGCTCTATTATCGCAGTGCAACTGAATTGGCTGCTTAGTTGAATAACCCAACTCTTGTAGAAGGAGCTTCAGCCACAAAGCTTTGCAAAGTCTAAGTGCCATACCCCTAAATTCAGCTTCTGCACTTGAGCGACCAACAACGTTTTGTTTTTTACTCCTCCAAGTAACTAGATTACCTCCCACAAATGTAAAGTAACCTGAAGTCGATCTCTTATCATCTATTGCTCCTGCCCAATCAGCATCTGTATACACCATGATTTCTTGATAGTTCGTAGTTTTGGTGAATAATATTCCTTTTCTAGGGGCAGATTTTATATATCTCAAAATACGCATGACAACATTCATATGTTGTTCACCAGGATTGTGCATATATTGACTTACGATACTCAATGCATAGGCAAGATCTGGTCTTGTGTGTGCTAAGTACATCAATCTTCTTACAAGTCTCTGATATCTTCCTTTATCAGTTGGCACTTGATCAGCTTCAATACATAACTTCAAGCCTTCTTCTACGGGAGAATTAACTGGTTGACATGCTGACATACCAGTTTCCTGTAATATATCTAATGCATATTTTCTCTGAGATAAGAAAATACCTTTCTTAGATCTAGAAACTTCAATTCCAAGAAAATATTTTAAGGAACCAAGGTCTTTCATTTCAAATTCTTTAGACAAGTATTCCTGTAGTGCATTTCTTTCTTCTGTATCATTTCTTGTAACCACCATGTCATCCACATATACAATAAGGGCAGTGATCTTACCCTATCATTTCTTTAAAAATAAAGTGTGGTCTGAGTTACATTGATAGTATTCAAATGCTTTCATAGACTTTGTGAATCTTCCAAACCACGCTCTCGGATATTGTTTCAACCCATATAATGATTTCTTCAATCTGCACACCTTTTTGCTATGACTTTCTGGTATCATACATCCTGGGGGAAGTTCCATATAAACTTCTTCATATAATTCTTTATGTAGAAAGACATTTTTGACATCAAATTGTTTTAGTGGCCAATCCAAGTTTACAGCTAAAAACAATAATACTCGAACAGTGTTGATTTTAGCTACAGGTGCAAATGTCTCTGTATAATCAATTCCATAGGCTTGTGTATATCCCTTTGCCACCAGTCTTGCTTTAAATTGTTTAATAGTGCCATCTGCTTTATATTTCATAGTATAAATCCATCAACAACCCACTGGTTTCTTTCCATTTGGGCAATCAACCAAATCCCAAGTTTTATTTTTTTGCAAAGAGCTCATTTCTTCATTCATAGCATCTTTCCATCTTGGATCAGCTAATGCTTCCTGCACACTGTTAGGAATATATACAATAGATAATTGATTCACAAATGACTGATTTGATTCAGATAGATTTTGGTTAGACACATAATGACTTAGAGGATATTTAACTTTACTAGAGAGTTCAAGTTCATATGTAGGTTTAGGAATACCTCTATTGACACGATTTGGTAGTTGTTTTCTGGATAACTCAGCTTCAAGAATAGGAACATCTTCGACGGATGATTGGTGTGATGTATCAGCGGAAAATTCAACTGCATCAGTTGAAGAACTTGTATTCTGTGATTCAATTATCTCTTCAGTTCTGGTTGATCTTGAATATTGTGTTTCAATAACTTGCAAATCTTTATCCATATTAAGGTCCCGAGTAACATCACTACTATAACCAAGGTATGTGATTCAATTATCTCTTCAGTTCTGGTTGATCTTGAATTTTGTGTTTCAATAACTTCCAAATCTTTATCCATATTAAGGTCCAAAGTAACATCACTACTATAACCAAGATTAAGGTCTAAAGCAACATCACTACTATAATCAAGAGTCTAAATTTTCTTTTGATATTTCCCCTGAAATTCAGAATCTACAAGAAAATACATTGAATCTTCATGAAAAACCACATCCATTGTTATAAACATTTGTTGTGTTGAAGGATGATAACACTTGTAGCCTTTTTGATACATAGCATATCCTAAGAAAACACAGCGTAAAGCTTGAAGGTCTAACTTACTTCGCTGATGTTTGTAAAGATGGACAAATACGACACACCCAAAAACATGAGGAAGTAAATCAGGAACTGTTGGAGTAACCACAACATCAGTAAGTGCTTTAAATGGTTTATGAAAGTTAATGGAGCTTGAAGGGGTTCGATTAATTGAGTGAACTGCAAACATAAGAGCTTTTCCCTAATAGGACACCGACATATGCGCTTCAATTAAAATTGCCCTAACAACCTCTAATAAATGTCGATTTTTCCGCTCTGAAACTCCATTTTGTTGAGGGGTATTAGTACAAGTTGTTTGGTGAACAATTCATTGTAGTTCTAAAAATTGTTGAAGTTCAAAACTTTGATATTCCCCTCCATTGTCACTTCGTAGAATCTGAATCTGTCCATTATACTGAGTTTTGACCATTTTATGCAACTTCTTTCATTAACCACAACCAAGTCATCCGAGTACAATCATCAATAAAAGTAACAAACTAATGAAAACCACTTAAGGTTGGAAGTTTAGATGGACCCCACACATCAGAGTAAATAACCATAAACGGAAAAAGACTTTTATTTAATCTTAATGGAAATGAAGTTCGATGACTTTTTACAAGTTCACACACATCACAACAGAAACTAGAAAGATCAACATGTTCAAACAAACTAGGGAATAATTTTTTAAGATAGCCAAAAGATGGATGCCCCAACCTTCGATGCCAAAGCCAAATTTCAGATTCATTCTTCTTTTTAAGGCCTTCCACTACCAAAACTTCATGCAACTTGTTAGAACTTTTCGATGCCAAGTCCAAATAGTACAAATTTCCTCGCCTAACACCACAACCAATCGTCTACTTTGTTTGGATGCCCTTAAAAACACAAGAGTCAGACTAAAAAATTACAATACAAGATAATACTTTGGTTATTTGAGAAACAGATAAGAGATTATAATCCAAAGATGGAACAACCAACACAGAATCAAAGTTTAAAGTATTAGTGAGTGATAAAGAACCTTCCCCAATAATTGAGAATTCATTACCATCAACAGTAAACATATTTTTTTGTGAAGAGGTTCTAAGATTGATAACCTGTCTTGAATCAAAAGTCATATGATCAGTAGCACCAGAATCAATTATCCATCTTTATTAAAAACATGTGCAGAAACATTTAAGGCCTTACCACAAGTGTCAGTAGTTGTAATCAATGTCGAACCTTCTTTAATAGTATTATCATTAGTTCTAGTAACATCAGTGACTGAATTCTTGGAATTCTTTCTTTGAGATGCTCTACTATGATCCCACCATTCTGGATATCCCATAAGTTCATAGCAACGCTCCTTTGTATGTCCAGTCTGATCGCAATGTGTACACTTGTATTTGGATTTTTCAGTACCTTTGGTAGTCTTTGGTTGATTTCGAGTCATCATTACTATAGCCTTAGTGTTTCCAATCTCCACGTTCAATGTCATACGACGTACTGCTTCTCGTCAGATTAATGAATAATATTCTTCCAAACCTGGAACTGGTTTTTTACGTAAAATTTTTTCACGAATTTGTTCAAAATCGTTGTTCAAGCCCGCAAGAAATATATGCACTCGTAATCGTTCAATGGACTTTTGATAAGCTGTTACATCATCAGGATCTTTCATGATCATTTTATCTCGATAGTCTAATTCTCGAAAAATCTCAACTAGTTCTCCATAGTATTCAGAGAGAGACTTCTCATTTTGTTTGGCTGTGAAAGCCTTTTGGTTCAATGAAAATACTTGTAATTTATCACTTCCATCATAAAAAGCTTTTGATAATGCACTCCATATCTCATAAGCGGTAGGTAGACGTAAATACCTTTTCATGATTTCAGGCTTCATGGACATCAATAACCATCGTTTCAACTTTTGATTTTCAGCATACCATTTTTCATATCCATCGTTGGATTCGACCGGCTGTTTCATCTTGCCACGAATATAAGAGAGTTTTTCTCTTTCAGCAATATGCATTTCCATTAGTTGAGACCAAACATCATAGTTTGATTTATTAAGAATTATTTCTGCATTAAAAACACCTTCAGATTGTACAATTACAGGAATTAATTTAATTCCAGATGATTCAACACCTTTTTCACTCATTTTATTTGTTTCAGGATTTAAATGGGTTGGCTTTGATACCAACTTGAAAGAGAAAGTAAAATTTTTATTTCTCTCAAATTACTTACAACCAGCATATACAAAGAGAATTTATAATACAATGGAGCTAGAAACTAGAAAGTAAATAAGGAAAAAAATAAGGAAGAAAATAAGGAGACTAATTAGCTCTAAACTAAGTAATAAAAGATATACAATAATTATATACAATAATTGTACAATCTCTAATCTAGGAAAAAAATCTCTAATCTAGGAAAAGAATCTCTAATCTAGGAAAAAAAGAGAAATTTAAAAGGAAAGAAAGAGAAATTTAAGAGGAAAAAATCTCAACAGATTTCTTTCTTTTCTAGCACTAAACCATACACATGCTCCAAATTCTCAAAGAGATCACATTCCTTTGGCTTTATTAGGGACATGGCAACAACTGAATCACATGCTCGTAAACGATTAATAATTAACCATACGAAGACATGCATGTGATCCTAATTTGTTTTTTCTTTCGATTAAATGGAACATTCATTAATTGGTTGAAAGCTTCTTCTAGCCTTTCGAGTCTTAAAGATAAATTAAAAATTCATTCGCTTGTCATGAAGGCAACACAGCACAATTAGAGGCGCCATTTGAGCAATTTACCGACTTTCCCTGACTATATAATAAGCTTCTTCTTGATTATTTCTCACTAAAATCTAAGCTTCCATAGGGGAAAAAAGAAAAATATGCGGTTCAATAATATCTTTATCGTCATCTACTTCATTTCTCTAACCCTAGGCCTAGCTCACATCTCACAAGCACAAAACTCCCACCGTGACTACGTGAATGTACACAATGCAGTTCGAGCTCAAGTAGGGGTCGGAAAGGTAACTTGGAACTACACGGTGGCTGCCTACGCTCAAAATTATGCCGAGCAAAGAAGGGGAGACTGCAACTTGGATCATTCGATGGGGCCTTACGGTGAGAACCTGGCAGAAGGTTACAGTAATTTTAATGGAGTGGACGCAGTAAAGTTGTGGGTTACCGAGAAGCCTAACTATGATTATGCATCGAATTCTTGTGTTGGCGACGAGTGCCTGCATTACACTCAGGTTGTTTGGCGAAAATCGACTGAAATTGGGTGTGGGAGGGTAAAGTGTGAGAATGGATGGTGGTTTGTCATTTGCAGTTATTATCCTGTGGGGAATATTGATGGTGAACGTCCTTATTGAGGCATAATAGCATAATAGCATGCATGTTATGATCGATGTTAATTGGAGATATTACTAATGGCTACATCTTGTATGAAGCAGAAATTTATGTTTATGTAATAATATCAAGTTATATTAGAAAAATTGTTGTTTATGTATGAGAACGAGGGAGGATCCCAGAGAGATTAATCAAAATAGGAAAGAACAAAAGAATGACGAACCGCAAATTTTCAACCAGTTGCAATGGTAGGAAAGAATCCGACGTTCTTCATTTTCCTTTCACTTGCAGTTGGAAAAGACAAAATAAGATTTTCTTAATTTTCCTTTATCTTCTTTCAGTCAAAATTTTCGGTTAAAGAACAAGACAGCACTAATTTTAATTTTGTTATTTCAATTTTATCCTTCAAATAATTACTTTTAAACCGCAAAATTTAAAAGAAAGAAAACGAGGCCAAGTCACCATCATTTTAAAGTTTTTCTTGACAAACACATGATGTTGATATAATCGGCCCCTCTGGTCCGGTATTTAAGTAGCCAGACCCATGTGAGAGCATCATCTATGTTTTAAAAGCATTCTTAATAATAAATTCCAATAATTTTTTGATGCCACGTTGACCTAATTGAAGTCATGTCTTTTATATGCTGATGACATGACTCTTGATTGCTTGTTCAAATTGAACCAGGTTTCGTGATAAGTTCTTTCTAGATAATTAAAACCAACAACGAATTTAACTAATTTTCTTCTACTATGTATTCGCAATACTCAAGAAGTTACATACATGAGAAGAATCATTCTTCATCCACAAGCAGCGCATTGAATAGCTTTAATTTGGAAAAATAAAATGCTAATACACTTACATATATATATATATATATATATCAATATATCGTTTTTTAATAATATTTATATACACACACACATATAACACAATTCAATGTTTATACAACAATGCCCCCACTGCCTCATGTACCATATAAATTTGATTTTAATTGAGAATCATTAAAATCATACACTCAGTCGAAACTAAGACCAAATCTAGGTTTCTAATGTACATTATGTTTAATGCGAATTTAATGTTCAGAGAGACTAGAACAACAAGCGGAATTTTGAGCTCCCATCAATCAGGTTACTTAAAGTTGACGCAACACTAGTCACCATTATATTACAGTATAGACTTGCTCACTTTAGACAAATCCTCTACAAGTTTCCGCAACTTAGGCTGCATTCACAATTTTCGCTCCTAGATTTTTGCTCAATCAGTTCCGAATTCATAAAGTTGTCCGTCAATTAATGAGCCATCGGCAGGAAAAATCTAAAAGCGACAAGTCAAATTTGGAAAAATCAAATTTCTAGATGCATGCACCATAACATGTTGATAAGGACATGAAACATGACAATAACAGAAAAATCGCCCACCCTTTACTTTTGACCACGAATGAAGACCTGAATATTAATTTTCTTTACAGCGTAAGTTATGGGTACTTTTCCCAGAATATAAAAGCAATACCCCCAGTAGAATTTTTAAGAAATAAAACCCTAAAAGTTTTTTTTTTTTTTTTTTTGAGTTCTCTAAAAAAATTATATTGTTGAAAAACGAACAAAATATTTAATAAAAAAATAGTCATGATTTTGTAATTTAATATCTAGATAATACCCTACGGCAATGGGAAAGGAAAAGTCTTCTGATGGCTAACGAAGTCTTCGTTTTTACCTTGAATAATTGCCTCATAAGACCATAAATATTTGGAGGTAATGACTAGTCAGCTTCTCATGTCATGTGGACGATAATTATCGCCAAAAATTGCAGAATTCTAGGGTTCACTTTCTCTTTAACACAGCACTTTATCACATTCTCGATCCTCATGTAGCATTGTAGTAGTAATCGTTATGTAACAATTCTTTTATAACTTATAAACGAAACCAGTTTTTCAGAAAACTTTGAATGCTTTCGGATTATACTATATCGTATACATAATTTGTAATTTGACAAAAACAAAATGTAAACTTATTATAATTTATTTTACAACTTAGGAAAAAATACAAATAACATGACAAATATATCATCTGTATAATGTATTGTTTATTTCAAATATTACATGATATCCGTCTTTTTTTCATCACGAAGAAAAGTCCTCCCCTCAGGAAAGAACAAAATACTTATTGTTATCATTCTGAATACATCTCAAGATATATAATATCAATAAATTAAAATAAATATTAATTAGCTATCACGTTCCCTATAATAACTTGGAGGTTTTATAATTTTCGTTAGTTACCATTACAATATTCCCACATAGACCAAAATACATCCACATAGACTAGAATATATATATTTATGCAGGAATATTGTATTGGTGATTGTTTAAAAACTAAATCATAGACCAAGATAAGGAAACAACAAGAGTAGAGACCTAACATATTTTGAACTTAAAATGTTTTATAATGCAAAAAAAAATATAGTTTTTATTTTGTCATTGCAATTCCTTATCACTTGAGGAAAATAAGCATATTCTTGTAAGAACTGGACCGTTGAAGTTGATTTTATCAACATGTGAACTTCAAAAACGTTTAATTTGAACTTTCATTGAAGGTGACATTTTTTATATTCTTATCCTTTTTTTTTTTATAATACCTATTTCACTTGATCAAGCAAATGAATGCAACAATTTTCCACGCCTCTTCCCTATAAATACCCTTGTAATCCTCTCATTTGTTCATCAATCACTCAACAATTTTCTTTGCATTACAAAGTACTAGCAAAACATAATGGTTTCAGTCAAAATTTCACTCTCTCTTTTGTGTCTCATGGGGTTAGCCCTCTTCTTCCCCTCCCATGCACAGGACTCTCCGCAGAACTATGTTGATGCCCACAATTCAGCTCGTGCAGCAGTTGGTGTTGGGCCTGTGAGTTGGGACAACACGGTGGCTGCTTTTGCACAAAACTATGCCAATCAACGTATCGGTGATTGCGCTCTTGTCCACTCCGGTGGCGGTGGGAAGTACGGCGAGAACCTTGCATGGAGTAGCGCTGACCTTTCAGGAACGGATGCGGTGAAAATGTGGGTTAACGAGAAGGTTGATTATAACTACGACACGAATTCCTGCGCTGCAGGCAAGATGTGTGGTCACTACACTCAGGTGGTTTGGCGCAACTCCGTTAGCATTGGGTGCGCCAAGGTGAGGTGCAACAGTGGTGGAACTTTCATCAGTTGCAACTATGCACCCCCGGGCAATTACGTCGGGCAGAAACCTTATTAATCACTTAGTTTGATCTCTTTTTTACTAAATAAGAGTAAATAAGAGATGAGTGCATGTTCAATTAATAAAGCCTTGTAATGGCAAACAAATGTTAACTCATGAATAAATTACTACATATATATATTTTGTTAAATTAATAAAGATTATTCATCTTCTCAATTCTAATGCAAGGAAATTCAATAATAATAAAGGTTAAATTTGATGGTGTTGGACAATAAGTCACAAAAATTCATAGATATATTAATATTAGTAAGAGCTCTTGACCAATCTTCCCAATTGGATTAATGAAGTTACTAACAGATTTGGAAAAAGGGATTTACATGGATCAAATGCGTTTACATAAAGGCTTTATGAGGAGGAAAAAGGAAGAGAATTATAGTATAATAGTATTATAATTTTGAAAAAATTTTGTTTTATAAATGGACGATTGATAACTTGTTAATCTGAGCTTGTGAACGTCTTTCTCCTAAAGAATTCTAACGATCTTACAGTAGTATTGTATGGTGTATTGAAGCTTTTATTGAAAGAAAGAAGGAGAAATTTAAAAATGTAAGTTATGAATAAATTCCAGTAATTTTTTGAAGCCACATTGACCTAATTGAAGTCATGTCTTTTATATACTGATGACATGACTCTTGATTGCTTGTTTAAATTGAACAAGGTTTCGTGATAAGTTCTTTCCAGATAATTAAAATCAACAACGAATTTAACTAATTTTTTTCGACTAGGTATTCGAAATACTTAGGAAGTTATATACATGAGAAGAATAATTCTTCTTCCATATAAGCAGCGGATTAAATAGCTTTAATTTGGAAAAATAAAATGCTAGTACACTTATATATATAACAATATATCGTTTTTTAATATATATATACACACACACACACACACACTCACACACACTCACACACATATAACACAATTCAATGTATATACAACAATGCCCCCACTGCCTCATATGTACCATATAAATGAAATTTTAATTGAGAATAATTAAAATCATACACTCAATTGAAACTAAGACCAAATCAAGGTTTCTGATGTACATTATGTTTAATGTGAATTTAATTTTCAAGGAGACTTGAACTACAAACGGAATGAGCTCCCATTAATCAGGTTCCTTAAAGTTGACGCAACACCAGTCACCACTATATTACAGTATAGACTTGTTCACTTCAGACAAATCAGATACAAGTTTCCGCAACTTAGGCTGTATCACGTTTTTCACTCCTAGATTTTTGCTCAATCAGCTCCGAATTCGTAAGTTGTCCGTCAATGGTGAGCCATCGGCTGGAAAAATCTAAAAGCGAAAAATCAAATTTGGAAAAATCAAATTTTTAGATGCATGCGCCATAACATGTTGATAAGGACATGAAATATGACAATAACAAAAAATCGCCCACCCTTTACTTTTTGACCACAAATGAAGATCTGAATATTCATTTTCTTTACAGCATAAGTCGTGGGTACTTTTCCCAGAATATAAAAGATACCCCTAATAGAATTTTTAAGAAATAAAACCCTAAAACATTTTTTTTTTTTTTGAGTTCTCTAAAAAATTTATATTGTTGGAAAACGAAGAAAATATTTAATAAAACAATAAAATTGTCATGATTTTGTAACGTAATATCTAGATAATACCCCATGGCAATGGGAAAGGAAAAGTCTCTGTTGGCTAAAGAAGTCTTCGTTTTTACCTTTAATAATTGCCTCATAAGACAATGAATATTTGGAGGTAATGACTAGTCAGCTTCTCATGTCATGTGGACGATAATTATCGCCAAAAATTGCAGAATTCTAGGGTTCACTTTCTCTTTAACACAGCACTTTATCACATTCTCGATTCTCGTGTAACATTGTAGTAGTAATCGTCATGTAACAATTCTTTTATAATTTATATACGAAACCAGTTTTTCAGAAAACTTTTAATGCTTTCGGATTATACAATATCGTATGCCTACTTTGTAATTTGACAAAAACAAAATGTAAACAATTTATTATAATTTATTTTACGACTTAGGATAAATACATATGACAAATATATCATCTGTATAATGTATTGTCTATTTTAAATATTACATAATATCTGTCTTATTTTTATCATGAAGAAAAGTTCTTTGCTTATGAAGGAAAAAAATAACGTATTGTTATCATCCTGAATACATTTCAAGATATATAATATCAATAACTTAAAATAAATATTAATTAGATTTCACGTTCTCTATAATAATTTGAAGGTTTTATAATTTTCATTAATTACCATTACAATATTCCCACATAGACCGAAATATATCCATATAGACCAAAATATATATAATTTATGCGGGAATATTTTATTGGTGATTGTTTAAAAACTAAATCTTCTAAGAACTAGACTGTCGAAGTTGATTTTATCAAAATATGAACTTTGAAAACGTTTAATTTGAATTTTCATTGAAGGTGACATCTTTAATATTTTTATCCTTTTTTTTTTTTTTAATAATACCTATTTCACTTGATCAAGCAAATGGATGCAACAAGTTTCCACGCCTTCTTCCCTATAAATACCCTTGTAATCCTCTCATTTGTTCATCAATCACTCAACGATTTTCTTTGCATTACAAAGTACTAGCGAAACATAATGGTTTCAGTCAAAATTTCACTCTCTCTTTTGTGTCTCATGGGGTTAGCCCTCTTCTTCCCCTCCCATGCACAGGACTCTCCGCAGAACTATGTTGATGCCCACAATTCAGCTCGTGCAGCAGTTGGTGTTGGGCCTGTGAGTTGGGACAACACGGTGGCTGCTTTCGCACAAAACTATGCCAATCAACGTATCGGTGATTGCGCTCTTGTCCACTCCGGTGGCGGTGGGAAGTATGGCGAGAACCTTGCATGGAGCAGCGGTGACCTTTCAGGAACAGATGCAGTGAAAATGTGGGTTAACGAGAAGGTTGATTATAACTACGACACGAATTCCTGCGCTGCAGGCAAGATGTGTGGTCACTACACTCAGGTGGTTTGGCGCAACTCCGTTAGCATTGGGTGCGCCAAGGTGAGGTGCAACAATGGTGGAACTTTCATCAGTTGCAACTATGCACCCCCGGGCAATTACGTCGGGCAGAAACCTTATTAATCACTTAGTTTGATCTCTTTTTTACTTGATAAGAGTAAATAAGAGATGAGTGCATGTTCAATTAATAAAGCCTTGTAATGGCAAACAAATGTTAACTCATGAATAAATTACTACATATATATATTTTGTTAAATTAATAAAGATTATTCATCTTCTCAATTCTAATGCAAGGAAATTCAATAATAATAAAGGTTAAATTTGATGGTGTTGGACAATAAGTCACAAAAATTCATAGATATATTAATATTAGTAAGAGCTCTTGACCAATCTTCCCAATTGGATTAATGAAGTTACTAACAGATTTGGAAAAAGGGATTTACATGGATCAAATGCGTTTACATAAAGGCTTTATGAGGAGGAAAAAGGAAGAGAATTATAGTATAATAGTATTATAATTTTGAAAAAATTTTGTTTTATAAATGGACGATTGATAACTTGTTAATCTGAGCTTGTGAACGTCTTTCTCCTAAAGAATTCTAACGATCTTACAGTAGTATTGTATGGTGTATTGAAGCTTTTATTGAAAGAAAGAAGGAGAAATTTAAAAATGTAAGTTATGAATAAATTCCAGTAATTTTTTGAAGCCACATTGACCTAATTGAAGTCATGTCTTTTATATACTGATGACATGACTCTTGATTGCTTGTTTAAATTGAACAAGGTTTCGTGATAAGTTCTTTCCAGATAATTAAAATCAACAACGAATTTAACTAATTTTTTTCGACTAGGTATTCGAAATACTTAGGAAGTTATATACATGAGAAGAATAATTCTTCTTCCATATAAGCAGCGGATTAAATAGCTTTAATTTGGAAAAATAAAATGCTAGTACACTTATATATATAACAATATATCGTTTTTTAATATATATATACACACACACACACACACACTCACACACACTCACACACATATAACACAATTCAATGTATATACAACAATGCCCCCACTGCCTCATATGTACCATATAAATGAAATTTTAATTGAGAATAATTAAAATCATACACTCAATTGAAACTAAGACCAAATCAAGGTTTCTGATGTACATTATGTTTAATGTGAATTTAATTTTCAAGGAGACTTGAACGACAAACGGAATGATCTCCCATCAATCAGGTTACTTAAAGTTGACGCAACACCAGTCACCACTATATTACAGTATAGACTTGTTCACTTCAGACAAATCAGCTATAAGTTTCCGCAACTTAGGCTGTATTCACGTTTTTCACTCCTAGATTTTTGCTCAATCAGTTCCGTGTTCATAAGTTGTCCGTCAATGATGAGCCATCGGCAGGAAAAATCTAAAAGCGAAAAATCAAATTTGGAAAAATCAAATTTCTAGATGCATGCACCATAACATGTTGATAAGAACATGAAGCATGACAATAACAAAAAATCGCCCACCCTTCACTTTTGACCGCAAATGAAGATCTGAATATTCATTTTCTTTACAGCATAAGTCATGGGTGCTTTTCCCAGAATATAAAAGAAATACCCCCAATAGAATTTTTAAGAAAAAAACCCTCTGTTTAGTTCTCTAAAAAATTTATATTCATAAAAAAACGAACAAAATATTGTATAATAATACAATAAGATTGTCATGATTTTGTAATGTAATATCTAGATTATACCTTACGGCAATGGGAAAGGAAAAGTCTTCTGTTGGCTACAGAAGTCTTCATTTACACCTTTAATAATTCCCTCATAAGGCAACGAATTTTTGGAGGTAATGACTAGTCAGCTTCTCATGTCATGTGGACGATAATTATTGTGATAAAATGCAGAATTAAAGGGTTCACTTTCTCTTTAACACAACACTTTATCACATTCTGGATCCATGTCATTCGTGTAACATTGTAGTAATCGTTACGGAACAATTCTTTTATTATTTATTGTGATGAATGATTTTAAAAATAAAAAAAACTGCAGAATTCTGTTATAACAAAAAAGTGATGCTATTAGGAAAGTTAATGGGGACGACGTCATTTTGCTTTACTCTTATTATTTCATTTTTCAGCAGCAAGGGTTAAAGTTGTCGAGCAAATATTTTTTCTTCTCAGCTGAATATGTCTTCATCTTGACTCCTTTCACAGGCAAGTAAGCAGAGCAGAAAAATCTAGCAAGTTGTTGAACTGGAATTAATCTCAGTGGTTGATTTTTTGCAGCAGTTAGGAATGTGTGGTGCAGATTTTTCTTTACAGCTGGATTTTTTTTTAACATGAGTAGATTTTTTTTTTTTTCTGATTTTGGGTTGCTGTTGTTGATATAAATAGTTATGTAAAGTTTCTTTTTGATATGAAAAATTAGAAGTAGACAGACATAAAAAGGCTAAAGGACTGTAATTGCTTTCTTGGTGTTTGATTGAAATAAAATTGAAGTTTTGAGGTTTATTCAGAAAACCTAGATCTGAATCTTTCTTGTAATTTTTTTTATTTTTATAATCAATAATTTTTCAGAAAACTTCTAATGCTTTCGGATTATAGTATATCCTTTACCTAATTTGTAATTTGACAAAAATAAAATGTAAACAATTTATTATAGTTTATTTTACAACTTAGGATAAATACGAATAATATGATAAACATATAATTTGTATAATGTTTTATCTATTTCAAATATTACATGATATCTTTGTCTTATTTTCATCATGAAGAAAAGTCCTCCCCTCATGAAGGAAAAAAAAAAAAAACTTATTGCTATCATTTTGAATACATCTGAAGATATATAATGTAAATTAATTAAACTAAACATTAATTAGATTTTACGTTCTCTATAATAACTTTGAGATCTCATAATTTTCATTAATTACCATTACAATATTCTCGTACAGACAAGAACATAAATATTTATGTGGGAATATTTTATTGGGGACTGTTTAAAAACTGAATCATAGAGGAGGAGAAGGAAACAACGAGTAGAGACTTAATATATTTTGAACTTAAAATGTTTTAAAATGTGGAAAAAAATATTTTTCATTTTGTCATTGCAATTTTGTATTAGTTGAGGAAGACAAGCATATTCTTGCAAGAACTAGAATGTTGAAGTTGATTTCATCAAAATGTGAACCATGAAAACGTTTAATTTGAACTTTCATTGAAAGTGACATTTTCGATATTTTTATCTTTTTTTGGTAGTGACATCTTCAATTTTTTTTTTTTTTTTTTTTTTATCTTTCATGACCTAACGATTGCTCCTCATTTTTGGAGTATGACAATATGGATTAATTTACTTGTTTCCTAAACCACTAGATACCAATGTTTTAGACTGACTTTTCAATTATTGATGTCTATAATATCTCGGTAAATCTGCAAGACTATCATTACGACATATTTGCTTGACAATATGTGGTTCAAAATAATCACCATTTACAATTTTAGTAGTTATTATAAATTCGAATACATAACTAATTATAATGGTTTAATGGTTCCACATCTCTCTTCTATAATTATAATTTATAGAAAATTGTGTATTCTTATTTTCTTGCTTTTCAGGGGCTTTTTCCACTTCAAGGGCTCTAGTCTTTTGAAGGACCATAATTTCTTCTAGAGAAATATTAGAGAGTGAAATTTTTAATCATTTTAGTATCATTTATTCGATTTCTTGTCTTTCATATTTGAGAAATAGTATCCTTTGATCCAATAGACCTATTATACTTTTGACATGCAATAGATGAGTCAATCATAACTTGAATCGTCTATTCAACAGTTATATTAATCTTTGCTAATGTATTAACAACAAGTATGTGTGATTTTGTCGCTTTTGTCATATATATAAAATTTACAGATTTGATTGATAATAATTTGTAAACACATTATCTTTTACATTTTAGTTTTACTTTGGGATATTCAAGGACTATGATAAAACATGGTAAATAAGTACCACTTAAGTTCATGATTAATTTTTGGGAAGCATTTTCTTTTTCGTCAAAGGTGGGAATGTTGTCTCGTCAAAGTAATGATATGAAAATTTTGTAATAAAAAGATCACTAATCAATGGTTCAAGATATTTGACAATAGATGTTGAATTATATTAAATATAAATTTTCAAACAATATTGGGGTTTCATTTTAATGTGTTGAGGAGATGCAATAGGGATAATATAGAGCACAACCAAAAATCTTCAAATAAGATATATCAAGTTGATGACTAAGAACCAACTGTGGAGAAGAATTTTGATGATAAAAGGTGTGAAACCCCAAATATAATATGACAAATAAACTTAGAAGCCGGGGAGGGAAAGAGGGGTGAATAGGTTTATTGAAAATTTTATGAGAACTTAAAAACTATTACTATTCACAATATAATTCTCATACAAATGAATAATAAACTTATCAAATCAACACATTCAACCAATAAATCATAAATATAAAGCACAGTAATAAAAAGAGGGAAGGGGATAAAGATTACTCAGTTAGTTTTATAGTGATTCAGAGCTTCTCTATAAGCTTCATAAATCTACTCCTCCAAATAACCCCATTTGAAGTCCTTTTTTTCACTATCTTCAACCTTAAAGATACAATAGTTTTTAAACAAGAGATTTCATCATTCTTATACTAGTTTTTATCACAAGAGATTGTGTTTTTAATATAATTTCACAGGATTCTACCCTACATTAATTTCACAGGATTGTATTTAAGGGTTGTCGAAATTAAAGAAAAGAAATATGCCTCTTAGTAGGTAGATACACAATTTGCTACAAGTAATTTCTCTTAAAGCATGCAAACTTAAATTCTAGAGAAAGAAAGTGGAGAAGATTAGAGAATAAGAAGAATGAGTAATCTCGCTTGATTTTCTAACCCATGAAAACTCAAATCATCTCCAATTTATAGAGGATGGAAAGAAGTAGTCGTTGAAGCTGATTTGAGAGTCGTTGAAAAAGTTCTGAGTGAATGTATGATTGTGTGCCTATGCTCTACAGTTGTGCTTTGATCATTTTATGCAACCTAAGGGTCAAATTTCTTCTATCGTGTGAACCCTGTGCCAATGTGTGCTCTACACATAGGGTCATATATCTTCACATCTTTGATGCTTTAGAATTTTAGAAGCTCACATGGTCTTATGCACGATATCTGGACAATCATCACACGATCAAGTATCTTCAACACACACAGATATGTGAACTTCTTTGCATGAGCATGTACCTAATGAGGTCTATTTGACATGAGCATGATTGAGTCTACATAGGAGTGCATTTTCAGAATGTGATACATAGTCGTGCATTTGAAAATCGTCTGGTTATGCGTCTTTACTTCTTGATGCACTAATACTTTGCACAACTCAACTAAGTTTTGTGTTTCCTTTATGGGACACACGATCATATAGCTTGGTCACAAACGATCGTGTGCTAGGCTAAATTTATAAAATTAAACCTTTTTGTCGTCTCTTGTCATCATTAATACATGTAATAACTGGTTATATATTTTAACATATATTTTCATCAATTCAAAACCCACATGGGTCTAACAAAAGGAATGTCACACAAGGAAATTAATGTTGTTACATATAATATAACATATGCCTAAGTAAAAGTTGGTAATTGAGCTCTTAGCAATAAAGCACATATAATTACTTGGAGACATTTGATAAGAGACTTTACTAAATCATTTTAAGTGTGGACATACAATATTGGATTTTCAACATCAATCCCCATAGATATGCAATAATCATCAAGTGTTTTGCATGTAAATTCACCAACACTATCTAGTATTGACTTAATCAAGTAATCTAAAAAATATGTACTTGAATGGATAATTTGTGTTAACAGTTTAACAAATGCAATATTTCAAATTGGTAATGTAATATTGTATAATAAAACAATAAAATTATCATGATTTTGTAATGTAATATCAAAATTGTATGCTACGCCAAATAAGACAAAATTGACCAGTCCAAAATAATGAAATTTGAAGTAATGACTAGTCAATTGAAAAAAGCTTCCATGTGGATCATAAATATAGTCATAAAATGTAGAATTCTAAAGCTAGCTTTCTCCTTAACACACACTTTCTCACATTCTTAATCTATGTCACTCGTGTAACATAGTAGTTATCATTGAGTGGCGATTCATAATTTATAGACGAAACTAGTTCTTTAGAAAGCTTTGAATGCTTTTAGATTATAATATGTCATTTACCTAATTTGTAATTTGGTAAAAAAAATGTAAACAATTTATTATAATTTGTTTTACAATTATGAAACCAAGAAACAAAAAAGGATTGGTGGGATAAATATGAATAACATGATAAACATATAATCTCTGTCATCATGTATTGTCTATTTTCAAGAAAAGTCCTCCCCTCACATGAAGAAAAACAAACTTATTATTATCATTCTGAATACATCTCAAGATATATAATATCAATAAATTAAAATAAATATTAATTAGATTTCACATTCTGTATAATAACTTTGAGGTCTTATAATTTTCATTAATTATTATAGTATTCCCACATAAACCAGAATATATATATATAAGGGAATATTGAATTGGTGATTGTTAAAAACTGAATTATAGACCAAGAGAAGGAAACAACAAGAGTTAGAGACCTTATATAATTTGAACTTAAATGTTTTTCAATATATAGAAAAAATATTTTTTATTTTTTCATTGCAGTTGAGGAAACTAAATATATTCTTTCACGTCATATATAGATATCTAACCAATGCTTATTAATCTGCTCCTTTGCAAAACTAGAATGTTGAAGTTGATTTCAACAAAATGTAAACCATGAAAACGTTTAATTTAACTTTCATTGAAGGTGACATCGTTAATATTTTTATCTTTTTTTCTACAACACTTATTTCGCTTGATCAAGCAAATGGATGCAACAATTTTCCATGCCTTCTTCCCTATAAATACCCCTGTAATCCTCTCATTTTGTTCATCAAACACTCAACAATTTTCTTTGCATTACAAAGTACTTGCAAAACAAAATGGTTTCAATCAAAATGTAACTCTCTTTTGTGTCTCATGGTTCCCCTCTCATGCACAGGACTCTCAGCAGAACTATGTCGATGCCCACAATTCAGCTCGTGCAGCAATTGGTGTTGGGCCTGTGAGTTAGGACAACACGGTGGCTACCTTCGTACAAAACTATGCCAATCAATGTATCGGTGACTGTGCTCTCATCGACTCTAGTGGCAGTGGGATGTACGACAAGAACCTTGCATGGAGCAGCGGCGACCTTTCAAGAGCAGATGCAGTGAAAATGTGGGTTAACGAGAAGGTTGATTATAACAATGACACGAATTCTTGCACTGTAGACAAAATGTGTGGTCACCACACTCAGGTGGTTTGTTGCAACTCCGTTCGCATTGGGTGAGCCAAGGTAAGGTGCAAAAATGGTGGAACTTTCATCAGTTGCAACTATGCCCCCTGGGCAATTACATCGAGCAGAGACCTTACTAATTATTTAGTTCGATCTCTTTTTCACTAAATAAGAGATGATTGCATGTTCAATTAATAAAGCCTTGTAACAGCGAACAAATGTTAACTCATGAATAAATTACTATTTATATTTATTTTGTTAAATTAATAAAGATTATTCATCTTCTCAATTCTAATGCAAGGAAATTCAATTATAATACAGGTTTATTTTGATGGTATTGGACAAGAAGTCACAGAAGTTCATAAATATTAATCTTAGTAAGAGCTCTTGACCGATCTTCCCAATTGGATTAATGACGTTACCAAAAAAATTTGGAAAAAGGGATTACATGGATCATATGCGTATACATGAAGGCTTTATGCGAATGAAAAAGGAAGAGAACCGTAATTTAATAGTATTAAAATTTTGAAAAGAATTTAGTTTTATAAATGGATGATTGATTACTTGTTGAGCTTGTAAACGTCTTTCTCCTAAAGAATTCTAATGATCTCAAAACAGTATTGTATTGTGCAATGAAGCTTTTATTGAAGGAAAGAGGGAGAAATTTCAAAATATAAGTTATGAATGCACTTGTGTTTCCTAGCTTCCTTACAGATTGTTGTGGCGCTGAAGTGACTTGGACGTATATTTTCATTTCATTAAGTAAAAAAATTGTTACTTTGTTAATTATATAAAAATATGTACAAATAATTATATTATGTTAATTGTAATTATTTTTTCTTTTTGAAATCTCTATGTAATTAGGTCTGACATTTGGGATTTGGTGTAGAAGTATATTGTTTTGCTAGAGAATAGATAGAGACGAAATATGTCATTATTCATATCTGATCAATTATGTTTTTCTTTGATAGCTTGTTCAATATCACGTCAAGGAAAGAGTAAATTACATCAAGACATGTTTCTGATGGTGCAGATGAAAATAGAAGATATGAACATGCCTTTACAATGGTAAAACAATTAGAGAAGGAGGTATCTATCCAATGAAACAGTATCTAGTAAGAAAAATGGTTGGTGTTAATGCATGCTTCAAAATTAGATATCAAATGGCAGGGGCATTAAATGATAGGCCAAAGGACTTGTTCCCACCCATAGTTTGAGGCGGTACATTTCCACCACAAACTTTTAAAAACCCAGAATCTCATCCTCCAACCAAATTTAATGTTAAATATAATAGTAAACAATAATAATCCAAGAGTATTTTTGTCTTTTTTAGATTCAAATTTTATAAAATAATAAAATAAATTTTATATAAATATAAAATATTTTTAAATTTTTAAAAAATTAAAAAATTTAAAAGTAGTCTCGCTACTGATGTCGGTAACAGTGACACTGATAATGAAACCAGATGGCCGTCTTCGGCCACCTAGTTCCAGAAGAGGTGGTTAGATCTGGCTACCTCTAGTTTTGGAGGACCTCCTCCGCCAGATCAAACCATCGAAAATAGTTGAAAAGAGCCGGTATTAGTCATAGCGATCGTTTTTTATCATTTTTTCTGACGAAAGAAGCTGAATTTGGCCTCCTCCTCCAAAACTAGAGATGACTAGATATGATCGCTTCCATCGAACGAGCAAGCTAGATTTGACCTCCCATAGAACCAGATGGTCAGAGACGATGGCCTCCCCTGGAATCAAATGATCAGAGATGGCTATCTAGTTCTATTATCAGTCGACCACTGACATCGGCAACAGTGACTACTTTAATTTTTTTAAATTTTTAAATTTTTAAATATTTTTTAAAATTTTTTAAAAATTTTTATATCTAAAAATTATTTTATAATTTTATTATAAATATTTATTTTTTTAAAGGATATTTTAGTTATTTATTTAAAAAATTATAAAAAAATTGTTTAAATTTGGGTCAAAGTGTGAAATTCTAAACTTTTAAAAGTTAGTGGGTGAGAATTGACCTGCATCATCAAAGTATGGGTGGGAACAAGTTTTTTGGCCTAAATGATATTGTACCAAATCCTCATGATGCTAGTATGCATCAATTTGAGGGTTATAAGTTGGGTAAAGATTGTGAAGAGGTTTCTTCACTGACCATGAACAAAGTTAATGTATTATTGCCAACAAAAACTGAGGCTGCCAGAATTAAAAGCGATCAATAAAATCACTTACAAAAAACATAGAATAATGTTAATACCTTTTTTCTTAATCTATAATTCCAAAAAAAAAAAAAAAAAAAAAAAACCTCTACATTTTCTAGGCAAAGTGAAGAAAATAACCAAATAAAACATAATAGAATTAAAAATATTTTAAAATTTTTATTTTCTTTTTTAACATAAACCCTATTTAAATAAACCCAATTCCTTTTTTTTCAAACAAAGGAGTGAAATTTATGTAAGTGAAAGATTTTGAGTAGAATGACGATGGAATTTATGCTTTACAATACTAAGTTGCTTTGCTAATTTTTCCTTTTCTTTTTCTGCAATTCGCCAAAAACTATAACATGTGTTTGCATTTAAATTTGTTGATTATTATCTTACAACCATGGAAGTAAATGAATTTAAAAAAACATTTTAATAAATTTAATATTATTAGTTAATAAATTAATTAATAAGCAATCTCTATATCTTTTTTTGATTTTAATGATTTTCTTTCGGATAATTATTTTGATATTCTTTTTTCTTTAATCATATACTGAATGAATACTATAAAGTGTTTCAAGCCTCCAATTCCACACATTTTCAAAAGTGTTGATGAATATGAATATTATAATTTCCTGTTAAGTATGATTATATGAGTAGTGATATGAAGGGGCTTTTAAATTTTTTCACTAAAATAAAAATAAAAAAAAAATTGATGTCCTCAAAGAGAATTAATGTTTAACTCCATTATAATCTTAAAAATATAGTTTTACCATATGTAATATATATTTTATATATTTATAATTTTGAAATACTTATAAGGAATGATTATAGGAATAAATACGATAATTACTTTTTCCTTATAAGGAATAATTAGTTATGGTAATTACCCTTTATCTTGGTGCTAAATTTTAGAAATGGACACCAAATAGGAAAAAAAACCCTCAACACGTAGTGACCATTCAAGTATAAATATTCTAAAACAGAATTTTTTTGCTGAACAAAAATCAAAACCCTGTCTATCACCATGAGCAACAACGAAAATGGATCCAACCACAATAAAACTAAAACAACAAAAGGTCGACAGAAGATCGAAATAAAGAAACTGGAAAACAAAAACAGCCTGCAAGTAACATTTTCCAAGCGCCGCTCAGGCCTCTTCAGTAAGGCCATGGAGCTGAGCGTCCTATGCGGTGCAGAAGTGGGCATGGTGGTGTTCTCTCCCAACGGAAAAATCTATCTCCTCGGCCATCCAAACTTCGAGACCGTCTTGAACCGGTTTCTCAACGAAGATGAGTCTTCATCTTCCGATCATCATCATCATCATCATCATCATCAAGAGGTTAATTCCGAAGGTTTCATCTCGTTTCTGCAAGAACACAACAGGCAATACGAGCAGGCGTTGAAGGAGTTGGAGAGGGAAAAGCTTCGGTCCAAGAAGATAGAAGAGGAGAACTATATGAACGAAATAATGGGGAAGAATTGGTGGGAACAGTCGGTAGAAGAAATGACTCTTGAAGAGCTTGAAGAGTTTGAAAAGGCTCTGCAGAATTTAAGGACGACAGCAGCCATGAAGCTTAATGATCGAATGATGAATGAATATTTGGTCCCTCACGTTGAAGCTAATCGAGATCATCATCATCATCAACATGATAGTTTGTAGAAGATAAATTAATGCTTCCATTCACAATTTTATACTAGTGAATAATGTTTTCTTTACTTTAAATATGCTTCTTTTTATTTTTATTTGTTTATATTATGAATAATAAGTTGTCAAAAATAAAATAAAATTTTCAAGTTTTGAGCAGTAGATTTTATTTAAATCAAGGAGAAAGAATATTAAATGATAAGTAGCAAGATCTTTTTCATGATTTTAGTGATTTTCTTTGACTTCCCAGATTCGTTTAAATAAAGTCTAAAAAATATCTTCAATTTAATGCTTGGTAAACTTGTGAGATTTTCTTTTTCTTATGAAAATTTGATGAAAGATAGTCCTTTATCATGAAACTTCCTTGTGGTGCTCACTGGGCCTACTAAATTTTATCAAAGATAGTTCAATGTGTTTAGCCCAGCCCAAATTTTGATCCGTGGGCTTCACAAAGAAGCCTAGTCTAAAGCTACGTCCCGCCTTGATATTGAGCGTATGAAATATGATGTTTTGGTATGAGATTCAAATTTTTCTGTAGTTGAAAAAGCAGGTGACTGTCAGGGTCCACTGCCAGGTCAAGCCCCTAGAATTCAACCATCTTCTTGGTGGCCACAGCTGTGCCTCCGCTCTCTCCCATTTGTCAGTATTTTCGTCGGCTACTTTTTCTTTTTTTCCAATAAAATTTTATTTCTTTCTTGGTGGCCATTTTTTACATCTTTTTCATTATCAAAAGCTGTCTTTGGTCGATTTCTTCCTAGTATCGTGATTTTCTGACAGTCAATGACGTCATCTCGATTGTCAAAATCGCAATTTCATCCATTCTCCCTCAAAATCATTAAGGGTTGTCTTCATATTGACCGGCGTTTTGCTCATACATCACATTGTCTACACCATTTTCTTTTTCTTTTCTCTCCTCCAATCAAATCTTGTTGCTTCGACCGCCAATCTCCTCCACGGTGGCACCGCTCGTCCACATCCAATTCCCAGCCTATCAAATATTAAAACAAAATTAAATACAAGCGGACAAAATAAATCAATCACTCCAAAGGCATTAATCAACTAAAACGAAAGTAACACGTTTAGGCCTGTAACTGTGATTGTATTTTTCCTGAAAAATCAGAAAGAAATTTTTTTTATGGACGAATATGCACATAAATAAATGGAATTGTGATATGGAAGTTTTGGTATCTGAAATGCATATAACTGGAATGGTTGATTAAGACAGAAACATAGCAATCCCCTGATCTTGGGGACGTTTTTGTGAAGCTATGAAAGTCAAAACGGTGCGTTTTAAACTAATTCAAACGCAGCGTTTTGGCTTCAGTTATGTTTAGAAGTGAGTGTCGGCTGATTATTTTGGTAAAGTAGCAGCTGTGGTGGTTTTTGCTCTGGCGATTCTCTGGCGATTTTCAGACTCAAGATTCTGAGTTTATAGTTAGTTGGATGGTGACAATAGGTAGGTATTTCAGTTGAGATTAAATGTTTTTGATTGGTGCTCATGTAACTGTTTTCGTATTCAGTTATTTTTGCAGTATAAATTTGTAAGGAAAACCCTAATTTCAATTAATAAAAATCAGAGGTATTTTTTCAGAAAGAGCTAGAAGTTCTTGATTCCTTTCTTGTATTTCCTGTGTTTTTCATTTTTGATTCTCGCACATAGCTTTGTTTGATAAAGCAAAACTTTCATGGTATCAGAGCCACTGACTAACGTCTAGATGGCTAATCGATCGAGTGTTGATGTTTTAGGAACTCCTAGTTCGCCAGAACGAGGATTCGGTGGAGGTTCAGCAGCACAAATGAGTCAGGGAACTGTGAGCAGTTTTCCTGTGTCCAGTCTTCAAGCAATCAATCCCAAGTTAACGGAGGAGAACTATCGTTATTGGAGGGCTCAAGCTCTGTATACGGTAGGGGCTCATGCTTTACGCGAGCATCTTACAGGTTTGCATCAATGTCCTCAACCTTTTGTTTACGCAAAAGATGAGTCTGGTTTGAAAGAATTGAAGCATGTAAATCCTGATTATGCTGTGTGGAAACGTTTTGATGAAATATTAATGAGTTGGTTGCTGGGCTCAATTTCTGAAGAAATGTTTGGTCATGTAGCAAACTGTTTTAGTGCTAATGAGGTTTGGGTGACATTAGAACACTATTTCGTTTCTGAGTCTAAGGCTAGGCTTACAAGTCTAAGAAATACTCTACAAACGTTAAAGAAAGGGAGTATGAGTATTCAACAATATGTAAAAAGAATGAAAGAGATCTATGATGCATTACTTAGCAGTAATCAGTCTATTACAGAGGGGGAACTGATTAGTTATATAATTGATGGGTTAGGCCCAGAATTTGATCCAGTTGTGGCTCTTATTATGGACAAGATGGATTCTGGTAATGAGAAATTAAGTTTGGTTGGCGTTAAGTTGCAGCTTCAAAATTTTGAACATAGAATAAGTAGGAGTGCAGTGTATTCTATTGAAGTTGGGAATTGTTTTGCAAATGTTATCAGTAAAGGAGGAAACAAAACCTTCTCCTTTTCAAGAGAGAGTGTTAGTGATATGTCAACTGATCAATCCATGGGAAATATCAATAATAGTCAAAGGTCAAGTAGGCAGCAAAGTGAGTTTAATTCTAGTTCACAAGGCAGGGGTCGAGGCAGATTTGGTAATAGACTCAAAGTAATGTGTCAACTTTGTGGAAAATCTGGGCATATGGTACAACAATGCTATCACAGATTTGATATTCATTTTACTGGACCTATCCACAATCAAACCACTCAACAACATAACTTCCAGCCTAATCAAAACTCAACATCACCAGCAGCCTATTATACCAATCAAACATTGTTCAATCCACATCAACCCATCTGTCACAACACATCAACACCCACCACAAATTATGGTTCTACACACTACTCTTATTCACAGCCTACTTATTCTCCTACCCAAACTACACAAGTCTGCCACTGCTCTTCCAAACAATCAGCTCAACCATGTCACAGTCAGAAATATTCTATGGGCTGCCCAAGTACAGTTGAAGATGTGAGCTGGTACATGGACTCTGGTGCTTCAGATCATGTCACTGCCAAGGTAGATCAGCTGACAGTGAAGGAGGATTATGTAGGTCCTCAACAACTTCAAGTGGGAAATGGTGAGTGTCTAAAAATCTCTCATATAGGTTCCTCTTTGCTACCTACTCCTCTTTCAAACAGACCACTTTATCTTAAAAATAGTCTCTGTGTTCCAAAAATAACAAAAAACCTACTTAGCATTTCAAAGTTTACTAATGACAATAATGTAATTGTTGAATTTTTGAGTGATTGTTGTTTTGTCAAGGACAAGAACACCAAGGCTGTGTTGCTGCAAGGAATACTTAAGGATGGGCTGTATCAACTTCATACTGCCAGTAGTTCTGCTTTTCAATCTGTCACAGTGTCAAATTCAGTCAGTTCTTCTGAAAATGTCTGCAAATCTAAAGTTGATTCTATTGATGTTGACTCTATAATGTCATGTAGTAGTCAGAAGTCCAATGCTTATTGTAATATGAATTCTGTTTTTCAAACCAATAAAGTTGATGTTTGCATTTGGCATAAGAGACTTGGGCATCCTTGTGAAAAAATTATGAAACATGTTTTTAAGAACTTGAACTTACTTTGTGATTTTACAAAATTTAAATTCTGTCAAGATTGTCATTTTGGGAAACATCATCAAGGTCATTTTCCTGTGTCCAATTCCAGAGCCACAAAACCATTAGAACTCATTCATAGTGATGTGTGGGGACCTGCCCCAATCAGAAGGTCTGATGGTGTGAAATATTATGTCCATTTTTTGGACGATCATACTAGGTTCACTTGGATTTTTCCTTTAAAAAATAAATCAGAAGTTTCAGTTGTTTTTAAACAGTTTCACAGGTTAGTTGAAAGGCAATTTGATACTAAAGTTAAAGCTATACAAATTGATTGGGGAGGAGAGTATAGGTCTTTAGTGCCTTATCTTTTAGAACAGGGTATATCTTATAAAGTATCATGTCCTTATACCCATCAGCAAAATGGAAGAGCTGAGCGTAAACATAGACATATAGTTGAGCTAGGACTAGTGCTTTTATCACAATCTGGAATGCCTTTGAAGTTTTGGTGGGATTCATTTCAAACTGCTGTTTATTTGATTAATAGGATGCCCTCTTCTGTTTTGGCAAATCAAACACCTTATCAACTATTGTTCCATTATAAGCCTGATTACAGTTACTTGAAAATCTTTGGATGTGCTTGCTTTCTTTTCTTGAGACCTTACAATACACACAAGTTTGCTTTTCATACTCAAAAGTGTGTATTCTTAGGATATAGTACCAAACACAAAGGCTATAAATGCTTACATCATACTGGCAGAATTTTCATTTCAGCTTCTGTTAGATTTGATGAGACAGATTTTCCTTTCAAAACAGATTCTTCTTTTTCAAATTTGTCTCAAGATATTTCTTCTTCAGGGTCCCTTGATTCTCCTCTTAGTATGTTTATACCTACATCAGATTCTGATCCTCACAATAGCTCTAACTTTCTGGCTGCTGATCTAAGTGTTCCTACAACTGCAGCTGGTGTTCTCTCTTCATCTGACACTTCACTCAACAATGAGACAGTTGCACCAGTGGTTAGTATTCCAACTTCTGTTCCAGATTGTTCTTCAAATTTACCAAATACTTGTACTACACCACATCAACCAAAAAACTCTACAGAACACATTGACATATCTCACAATTCAGAAACATCCTCTTTACCTCAACCTTCACATTGTTCAAACACTTTTACCACTGTACCATTAGAGGTTGTTCTTCCTACTAGTCCAATATCTACTTCCAGCTTGTCTTCTGCCAAGGTAGGTCATCCTATGTTGACTAGAGCCAAAACAAGACATCTTCCACCTCCAAGGAAGTTGTCATTGATTTCAGAAGCTGTTCCTTTAGAGCCTGTTACTGTGCTAGATGCTTTGAGAAGTCCAGGTTGGTATGAAGCTATGCAGGCTGAGATTAAAGCACTTAAAAGGAATCAAACTTGGGAACTAGTTCCACCTGTAGCTGGACAACATGTAGTGGGTCATAAATGGGTTTTTAAAACCAAATTGAATGCTGATGGGTCTCTTCAAAAACTAAAAGCCAGATTAGTAGCCAAAGGTTTTCAGCAAACACCTGGAGTGGATTATTTTGACACTTTCAGTCCTGTAGTGAAGCCTGTTACCATTAGGCTTATTTTATCTTTAGCAGTCACAAATAGCTGGAAAGTTCATCAAATTGATATTAACAATGCCTTTTTAAATGGAGATTTACAGGAGGAGGTCTACATGAGTCAACCGCAAGGTTTTATAGATGATCAGAAACCTGACTATGTTTGTTATTTAAAAAAGGCATTGTATGGGCTTAAACAGGCTCCTAGAGCTTGGTTTGAAAAACTTAAATCTGCTTTGCTTGCTAAAGGATTCATAAACACTGTGTCAGATTCTAGTCTGTTCATTTTAAAAGATCAAGAAGTTAGAGTTTACATGTTGATATATGTGGATGATATCCTATTGACAGGTCCTGACAGTGAGTATATTCAGGGTCTGATTCATGATTTGAATGCTCAATTCTCTTTAAAAAATCTTGGTGAGTTAAGTTTCTTTCTTGGAATTGAAGTGCATAGGAGTCACTCTGGTTTACATATGTGTCAGGCTAAATATGTGGGTGATTTGTTGATAAAATCTGGTATGCAAGATTCTAAGCCATGTAAAACACCAATGGCTGTGGGTGTCAAATTGTTTGTAGGAGATAGTGAGAGGTATGGAGATCCTACACAATATAGAAGTCTGATTGGAGGTTTACAGTATCTTACTATGACCAGACCTGATATTGCATTTGTGGTTAACAAACTTAGTCAGTTTCTGAAGGAACCTACAGTGTTACAATGGCAGGCATGCAAGAGAGTTCTCAGATATTTAAAAGGTACACAGTATTATGGTTGCTTATTACTCCGTCTAAACTTTTTACTTTAGAGGCTTTTGCTGATGCTGATTGGGCTGGCAGTCTAGAGGATAGGAGGTCTACCAGTGGATATAATGTCTATTTTGGCTCTAACTTGGTTCAGTGGGCGTCTAGAAAACAGAAGGTGGTGTCTCTGTCTTCCACTGAGGCAGAATATAGGGCTGTAAGCCAGGTCTCCACAGAATTGGCATGGATAAAAAATCTGTTGAATGAAATTAAGGTGTCCTGGATTTCTGTTCCTATTGTGTGGTGTGATAATATGAGTGCAGGTGCATTAGCTTCTAATGCAGTGTTGCATGGTAGGACTAAACACATTGAAATAGATGTTCATTTTGTTAGAGAGCAAGTTGCAGCTAAAGGGTTAAGAGTGCAATATGTTCCTACTCAACATCAAGTAGCAGACATCTTAACCAAGCCTCTGCCAGTGTTGAAATTTGAAGAACTGAGGAGCAGACTCAATATTACTGAATGGCTGCATGGTTCAAAGAAGAGTGAAGACAGGGAGGAGCAATCTGGAGACAGGGGAGAACAACATGGTGATAGGGAGGAATTGAAAGTCAAAAAGGTTGAAGACAGGGAGGAACAGTCTGGAGACAGGGGAGAACAATCTGGTGATAGAGAGCAATTGAAGGTAAAACAGGATAGAAGAAGAGAGAAAATTCCTGAGACTCTAATGTGTACTGTAGTGTAATCTGCAGAATGTGATGATTCTTCTTCTTTCATCCTTCATCTTTTATCATTTTTTTTTTGTGATTGATGGTGCTTGGCGTTACTGTGAAAAAGTAGTAGAAGGAGCTACAGTAACAGGTGTAGGGAGGATTGGTTTACTGTAGGGAGCTACAGTAAAGTAGTCAAAATGTGGTTTTTTTTTTTTTTTTTTTGCTTGAAAATTAAAAAGTTTTCTGCATTATCCTTCTAACACCAAATTGTTGGTGAAAAAATTTGAATCAATAAAAAATACATTAAATAGTGGTGAAATTCTATATACAAAGTAAAGAACATGATAAGATTGTTAACATGGTTCCATCTGTAACATGAAAGTCCATATTTACAACTAATATTATTGACTAATTGAAGTGAATTATAATGAAATTACAATATAAATGTTGAGTGTGCCATGCAAAAATTTGTTAATGTCCTAAAAACTCTTTATGATTTTGAATTTATAAGGGATAATAATAGAGTTATGTATGTAACTAAATACAAAAAATCTTTAAAAAAGAATGTTCTTCCATATGGTAGAAAAATAATTTTGTACTCTAATTATAATAGACATTATCATAAAAAATGACACTATAATAATAAAAAATAATAGATGTTTTTTTAATAAGATTATGTTAATTAAATTAACTATTGAGTTTTATCTTTTGTATTATTTTTTAACGTAAAAGTCTTTATTTATACTCAAATCAACATACATATTAATGATATATCTAAGTATTGATTATATAGTTTATAATTATATGACGATCAATCACCATTTTAATATTAAAATGACCATATAACAATATACAATATTTTTCAGAGAATTTCTGATAATTTTTAAAGATGAATGAATAAGTTTTGTATTTATAAAACCTGACATTTTGAGTAATAATATTTGATTATATTGAAAAAATTCACAATATAATTAATAATTGACAGGAAGGAAAGTGCATGAGGAAAACGACAAGCAGGCGTGAAAGAAGGTAGAAGAAAGAGACTAAGAATACTTGTGGCTGAGATTGATGCTCCTGCCTTCCATCCTGGCTGTCATCTTGTGTACGTGCGCATTATGTGCCAGCTCATGCATGATCTTCCTTCCAGCAAACATCATCATCATCTTTTAGAGATAAAAAATTCAAATGAAATGGATTCAGAAATGAAATATATACGAGTAAGAGTGCCAAATAAGATGATCGTATATTAGAGTTGTCATCAGCTTAAGCAGCGTTGTAAAGTGCACTGTCTGATTATCACCATAATTACTGGTTATTAAAAAATGTGAATAAATAGAAACGTATATTGTGATAGTCTGATTGTTTATGGTCATTGGTTTTGTTGAAAAAAGTGGTGGTTTTTTTTTTTTTTTATGAAAATTAAAGAGTTTTATGCATTAATTATCCTCTTAACACCAAATTATTCGTGAAAAAAATTTGAATCAATGAAAAATATTTTAAATAACGATGGAATTCTATGTATAAAATAAAAAATATGATAAAATTGTTAATATAATTTTACTCTTATAACTTGAAAGTACATATTCACGTTTAATATTATTGACTAATTGAAGTGAATTATAACAAAATTACAATACAAATGTTGAGTGTGCCGTGCAAAAATTTGTTAATGTCCGAAAACCACTTTGTGATCTTGAATTTATAAGAGATAATGATAGAGTTATGTATATAACTAAATACAAAAAACCTATAAAAAATAAGTGTTCTTTTATATGTTAAAAGAATAATTTTGTACTCTAATTATAATAAACACTATCATAAACAATGACATTATGATAATAAAAATTAACAAATGCTTTTTTGATAAGATCATGGTGATTATATTAGTTGTCAAGTTTTATCCCATATGCTATTTTTGAACGTAAAAGTTTTTATCTATACTCAAATTAACATGTATATTATCGATATATCTAATTATTGATTATATAGTTTGTAATTATATAATGATTAATCATATATTAAATTGACCATATAACAATATCTAATATTTTTCAGAGAATTTCTGATAATTTTTAAATACAAATGAATAAGTTTTGTATTTATATAAAACCTGACATTTTGACTAATAATATTTGATTATATTGAAAAAATTCACATATATAATTAATAATTGATAGGAAGGAAAATGCATGGGGAAAACGACAAGCAGACGAGAAAGCAGAGTAGAAGAAAGAGACCAAGAGAAGGAATACTTGTTGCTGAGATTGATGCTCCTTCCTTCCATCCTGGCTGTCATCTTGTGTACGTGCGCATTGTGTGCCAGCTCATGCATGATCTTCCTTCCAGCAAACATCATCATCATCTTATAGAGAGAAAAAAAAAATTTAAATGAAATGGATTCAGAAATAAGTAAATACCAGTAAGAGTGCCAAATAAAATGATCGTATATTAGAGTTTTGTTATCAGCTTAAGCAGAGTTCTAAAGTGCACTGTCTAATTATCACCATAATGACTGGTTATTAAAAAATGTGAATAAACAGAAACGTATATTTGGCATATCATCTTCTGGTTAAAGGCAATATTGGTTAAGGCAGGCGGGCTAAACTTGTTTTTAGCAAATTTTACAATGCCATAGATGAACTCCCTGAAAATAGAATTTTATTGTATAGTTTTTTTTTTTGCTTCTTTTTTATAATATAATATCATAGGAGAAGAAGACACATACAGTGATAATGTGACTGTCCAAACCACAGTGTTTCATATATAAAACACACCAGCTATTTTGACAGCCTGTTTCTTCTTCTTCCCTCAACTCTTTTATACCATTTCCCTCTCCATTCTTCAATCAATCCCTCTTCTTCAACTGTTGCTCATCAAAGGAGATATAACTCAATCATGGATCCGTGCCCCTTTGTACGGATTCTTGTAGGCAACTTAGCTTTGAAATTTCTTGTTTCCTCTGATTGTTATTGTAAGATCAAGTTGAAGAATTTCCCCGACCAGGAAGTTCGGATTCCATTGATTCAAGAGCAAAAATCGGCTCAGGAACCACCCAGTATTTCTTCTTTGTCAAACTCTCTCGCTGCTTGTTTTAGTTTTAACAAGTTTCAGATTGAAAAGATCGTGGGGATGAATAAAGGGTCGTCGAAGAGCTCTACTTTGAAGATTGATGTGTATGCCGGCGGTGCCGGTGCTTTGTGTGTGACGGGGCACAAGTTCTTGGGGCGGGTTTCCGTGCCTCTGCATTTACGTGGAGCTGAAAACAAGGTTTCCATCCTACATAACGGATGGGTGACTGTCGGTGGGAACAAGAAATCGTCGTCTCCGGAATTGTATTTGACCGTTAGAGCTGAACCGGATCCGAGATTCGTTTTCCAGTTCGGCGGTGAGCCGGAGTGTAGTCCACAGATTTTTCAGCTTCAAGGAAGTGTTAAACAGGCTGTTTTCACTTGCAAGTTCGGGTTACGAAACTCTGGTGGCGACAGAAATTTGGTTTCCAGGTCAGTCTCTTCAGTGTTCTGTTTAAACTAATTAATTGAATTAGCACTAAATATGTAAAAATCAATCAAAAAATTCAGTTTTTCTTTTCATATCATGTGTAAACTGCTTTGAACATCACTTAACCATGGTGCAGATCATCATTGAAAGAACCGACTTCTCCGAGGAGTTGGCTGCGTACATTCGGAGGCGAAAAGGATCAATCTTCAAAGGAGAGAAAAGGATGGTCGATTACAATACACGATCTTTCAGGTTCCCCTGTTGCAATGGCGTCAATGGTGACGCCGTTCGTTCCATCCCCCGGTTCGGACCGCGTCAGCCGATCCAACCCAGGCGCCTGGCTCATTCTCCGCCCCGGTAACGGCACCTGGAAACCCTGGGGCCGTCTCGAGGCCTGGCGGGAATCTGGATTCTCCGACACAATCGGATACAAATTTGATCTTTTCCAAGACGCCGCCACCACGAGCTCTGCCTCCACCACCGTCGCTAACTCAACTTTTAGTAGTACAAAAGGGGGCAAGTTCATAATCGACACGACTTCAAGCCTCTGTGCAACACCAGTAACAAGCCCACACAGCAGCATAGATTTCGGATCAGGGTCATGGTCCGGATCCGGTTCAGGATCCGATTTCTCACCCTATTTTTTGCCCCCTCAGTTGATGTATAGAGGTTTCGTGATGTCGTCGACGGTGGGGAAAAGTAGTAAACCCGAGGTGGAGATCGGAGTGCAGCACGTGACATGCACTGAAGATGCTGCCGCATTCGTGGCATTAGCCGCAGCGATGGATCTGAGCATGGATGCATGCAGGCTGTTTTCTCAGAAACTAAGGAAAGAGCTGCGACAGCAGAGTCAGCAGAGAGCGGCTTAACATGGGATTGGGACGTGGTTTTGTTTGTCTAGGGCAGTTGGTCGTTAGTGAGGCGCTGGATTCTTTCTGTAGATACGGGATTATTCTTATTAATTACCAGCAGTTTTTCAGCAGGGTATTATTTTGTACAGTGAGCTGTGGAATGATAAAACTTCTATTTATTTATTATATTTCATTGGGGTTTGTGTCATTGCTGGGTTCTGGTTTAAGAATCCTACGTTGAAGAAATCCATGAGCTAATTAAGACATTACCAGATTCTGCAAAACTAAGGTATCATATGAACCCGATCGTACGCTTCCCTGTTGAGAAAATAAAAGCCTGGCAATGCCACCAAGGGAAAGTACAGTCATGCAGTAACAGTCTAACAATATTACCTGTTTTTTTTTTTTTTAAAAAAATCAAAACCAATCAGACCATTACGGCCAAGGCATGCATTTTTTGTTGTTACATGGCATTTATTTATTTCTTCACTTTGTTTGAAATTTGTGTGGTTCTTGTATGAGAATCCTATGTTTTGTTTTTGGTAATTAATTAAAATAACAATAATTTGAACCATACATAAATGACACTTTTAAGATCATTTTTGACATTTCAAACCCATATACACTCAACCCATATTTCCAGTTTTTCTTTAGTACTTACGTTTTTGGTGTTGAATTTTATTGCTAAAAAGGGAGAAAAATGTCAGTAAATTATTTATTTTTATTATTTATAATATTGAAATTTACTTGATTGTATGATAAAAATTAAGATTTTATAAATATGATATTGAAGATTTTTAGTTATGATTTGTTTGATCTTGATGAACGTTTTTGTGATTGAATATAATTGAGAATGAATTCTGAGTGAAATCAAGTTTGCAAAATGAAAGTTTAATATCAGTATTTTCACCATGTGTGATTCATAGTGAGAACGAGAATTATGTTATGGTCAAAATATGCGAAGGTAAAAAATTTAGTAATATTTATCTTAGATATGTGTGATACACATAAAGATATAAATAATATTTTTCATAAGATATTAATATTTGACATGTTCTTAGACATACGATCACACATGTTTAAGAGGAAAATAAAAATTTTAAATATGTCTGGTTTACGAAATGTGTGATGAATATGTGAGGGTAAAATGATATATATATGTATATATATATATATAGAGAGAGAGAGAGAGGAGTAGTTATTTAAATTTTACATTCCCATAGTTAGAGATGTGATCACATATAATGGGAGCTAATTAAAAATTTTCATACCTATGTGTTGTGTACAAGTACATGTAATATATATGATGAGACATTATTTATATTTTCTAACTTAAGAGGTAGTTATTGATATTTGCACAGTAAAGGTAATTAATATTTTCTTTGTAGGTTGTTTTTTTTTTTAACACAAATTTTATTTTAATTTCTATTCTTTTTTCACAATAACATTTGATAATATTCAAATATTATGATAATTAACTGATTTATTTTATTTTTGGTATAATATATGGCTTCCAATAGTAAAAAAAATTTCAGTTACTACAAATAGATTCTTTATTTCACACCATTTTAAAACACAAGTTATCACATAGGGTCAACACAATGACCTTGATTGAAAAGCAAAATAAGAAAATTTTAAAATTATTTGTTTGGAAGGTTTCTAGAGTTACGTCGTACTAACACTCTATTTGTTGAAACAGATAATAAAGACAAACTCTAATGAAGAGTTTTAATTTAAATTGAATGATGTTGACCTTTAATTTACTTTACTCAAATTTATCTTAGTTCAAAGTGTTAGACATATATACGTATATGTTATCTCATAATAATTAATCAATCGAAAATTTTAAGATCGAAAACGTGCCTCCTGTCATAATAAATTTTTGCATTTTAGAGATTAATTATTGCAATTTCTCATCAAAAAGATCGTCCTTGTCAATATTAAAATTCAGTGCTTTCAAAATATGTACTGAAACCTTTATATGAGATAGGTTTTGAATTTAATAGATTTTGAAGACCAATTTTAGCGTTTCTGTAAATGCTTATACGTGCCCATCAAACACAATTGGGTAGCCTTTAATACTTATTGTCAGGACAATTACGCATTTAATAAAGTGTTAGACCATTTTACCCTGATGAGAATTATTAAAATCAAAACCTTTAATTTTATAAATAATTTTAACAAGAAGATTACAATTTACCCTTAATAAAGTGGTATATAAATTTATCTTTTCATCTCATCTAGACAAAAACTATGAGATACATATTTCACTATCGAGACATCGGTCTCTTATGGGATGTGATAACAAGCATGGGAGACGGAGACACCAACACTGTTTGAATGGTTTTATTGTATCGCCTGCACGCTAGAGCTGTAGGTGTTGATAATTGGAAGGTGACAAGAAAGGAAGTGATTCATCTCATAGATCACCTGGATGCCATAGAATAGATTGCCTTGGAAGCTAACCGAAAGCTGAAGGAGATATTTTAGTAGTATTCCGTATTTTCTGGCAGCGCACTATAAAAAAAGGGTTCTTATACAATAGATTCTTTGCTCTCAGGACTGCTAAAGGCTTCACTACATGAAATAGTGATACGTGGGCATGAAACTCTCATGGTACTAGACATTCATAATCCTTATATTGATATTTCAGCATCTGGTTCCTCTGGCAGCAGTTGCCGCCAATTTGTTATGACGAATTGAAGTTCACATGGTGGCTTTTCCGGTGGAGAAAGAACATTACAAAACAATTTCACTTGCAATAGTTCAGTCATTCTATAACTCGCAGCACGATCTTTTTAACAAGCGTTTTCTGTGCCTGAGTTTTGTTACCTTGCTGCCTATAACTCAGGACACTCACTTTATGTGCCATGCGGCCCATGCCACACAGGAAAAAGAATGGACAGAAGCAGAAATTAAAAACTATAAAAGGGTATCACAAGAAGTTGATATAAATTACCCACTCAAAAACTCGACACAATAGAACCTGCCTACATTTTGCCAGCAGAGTTGGTACTGCATTCTCGAACATGGATCAATTCAGTCAAGCATAAGCTCTCTGAAACCGTTACCTTTTTCTGTAATGAAACCAAGCGAGAAAATTACAACTAAAACTTTGGAGCACCAACAAAAAGCCAACAGATTTCATCAGAATATCTATTCTGATGCAGCATCTTCATTGGGATCCACATTTGTTCTGATATCAGGCAGCGTTTCCAAATCTATCTGAGACTGTTTCTCATCATTGATAATAGAAAAATCTGAAGACTCAATGGGGTCCTCTGTAGCCACAACCACAGTACCATTTGTGCTTTCATTTGTTTTACTTGTTCCATTGTCACTATGAGCATCCCCAGTTCCATGGGTGCTTTCATTTGTTCCACTGTCACTAAGCACATTCCCAGTCCTGTCCATCGAGAAAGAGTGTGAGGTTTCATTTGTTCCACCAGATTCAGCACCATTTTTTATAGTTTCATTTTTAGCAGCGTCAGCCGTATCCTTCGTTGGTAACGACCCAGAGCTGACCTCTTCAACCACTGTTGCATTTGAGTTCATGAAACTTTCTGATAGTGCAGGATTTGAATTATTAAAGGAATCTCCCAAGGCTGCATCTGCATTCATGGTTTCAGTAGAAATTGTGGACTCCGAATTAGATTGATTGTCATCAGAAACTGTGCTAAAGTTGTTGGCTTGTTCCAATAAAGTGGTTTGAAGGTTACTGGCTTCCAAGTTAGTTGCATCATCCACAGCTGCATTTTGAGGTTGAATTGACACCAATGTAGTCTCTGTTTCCTTCTGCTGAGAAGAAACAGTAATTTGGGTAATCAATCCAAATGAGTTGTCTTTCGATTCTGTACCTATTTCAGTAAAATTAGTTATTGCATTCAAATGCATGCTACTTTCGGGGTTGTCTGATCTAGTGCGATAATCCTTTTCGTCAGTAATAGTTACATTCAATAGATTATCACTTTCAGCAATTACACCTTCCCCTGGCTTTAACTCCATACTGTTTTGAATCCAGTTACTTTCCATAATATTATTTGATTGATTTTCATCTACCAAAATATTCCTGTTTTCATTGAAATTTTCCATACTTGCCTTATCAGTCTCTGTTATTGTAATTTGTTTATCATGGGAAACAGCACTAGAAGCATCGTCTGCCTTATAATGTTCTTCTCTTGCCACGTGAGCATCTGTATCACCATCATTATAATAATCATTGGATAAATGCTCAGTTTTTACTTGACTGTCTTTCTCTTCACTCTCTTTATCATCACCCTCATCTTCCTTCTCTTTACCATTTACCTCTTCTTCATTCTCTTTATCATCACTACCCCCTCCCATCTCTTTCTCTTCATCTAAAAATTCGTCCTTATGATCAACGTCAGCTTCTGTTCTTCCTTGATCTTGTTCATCTGTCTCGTCATCTTCATCTCCTCTTCTCTCCTCTTCTCTCTCTTCACTTTTAGTTTCTTCTTCATGCTTACCAGCTTCTTCATCTTGCATGTTTGTTCCTTCCCTGTCATCTTTATGCTCGTTCTTTTTGTCTTCTTGCTCTTCTTCTTCATGCTTTGCTTCGTCTTGATCCTCTTCTACACGCATTCTTATCTCTTTTTCTTCTTCTTCGGGCTTATTTTCTTCATCCTCTATCACATCTTCCCCTTCTTCCTCGTGCTTCTCATTCTTCTCCACTTCCTGCAATTTGGGGAGGTCCTTCCTCCCAAGTTTCAGGATCTCATCATCACCTTGTGATTTGACAGAGGTTTTTGAGTCTTTTTCGTCAAATTCCCTCTTCTTATCATGGGAATGCTTGACTTGGTAGAGTAACCAAAAGCAAACACCAAGCAGCAGACAAATCTTCAGAACATGTTTTACCCAGACCCGTTTAGATCTTCGGTTTCTACTTGGTAACCGCTTGATCATCGTGTATTCCCCCTAAATCCTCTTCTTCATCTGCTTGAAATGAAAATGCCGCCTGTGTTCCAATAGGTAACATTAAGTAACTAGACAACACAAATCAATATTCAAAGATTTCAGATGATATATCGAAAACAAAATTTTCAATTCGACTTCTAAGAACTTGAATAGTCCAATTTCCCAGTGACTGTGACCAACACATGATCTAAATCTAAACCACCAAATAAACTTCAATCAGCTGGCCTGCTTTAACAGGTCTAAAAATACCTACTTGAAAAAGGTACAAGAATGACTTGTTAAAAAAAAGAAAGGTACAAGAATGAATTCAACCAACTAACTATGATCTACCATGAACTCATGATACCTATGAAAGAGACAGTAGATATCAAAACAACGTTCATAAAGCAACCATTTCAACTGAGCCTCGCGTGCCACAAACAAATCATCTCACTGTAGTCAGTTACCAGGAATCCACAGTTCAATTAATTCCCAACTAATGATAGTGATATTAAACAAACTCAAAACAGAAATCAAGCCTTTCCAACTGAAATCTAATCCATTTAGGCAAAAATTAAATTAATGATAATCATAATGATAATTGTAGAAGGAAACCCATACAAACCTTTTTTTTAAAAAAGGGAAGCAACCACGAAAAAACCTAGAAATGCATGAGTATACCCAACATCAAATCCAATTAATAAGCCGAAACCCAATTGGAAAAGGAGATGATTACCAGTATCAAAGTGATAAAACACGAACCCACACAGGGAACTAAACTAGGAAGATGAGTTTTTATATTTTGAGCCAAGTTAAAAAAAAAAAAAAAAAAACGAAACACATTAGTTTAAAAGAAAGCATAAGTGAAGTTGAAGGTCAGTGAGAGAGCAAAGGAAAGGACCCGAAGCTCGAAAAATGACAGCGCAGCTTTTCTCGCTCTCCTTCGTCTAAGTATTGGATCTAATTCTTACTCCATTTACGTACTCACAGTCGAATAGGAACTCATATAATAATAATCTATCGCATAACTGTCCGCTTAAATAAAAGTTTGATTCTAATATAATTTCTCACCTAAAATCATAAAAGTGGTAAGTGTAGCTACATGACATGACTTGACTCAAAAAGTTTGGTGGAGCTGGTTAAATCAATGTGATAGGAAGTTTAGTGGCACTAATCAGATTATGAATCGATAGCTTTTCACTATCAACATCAAAATCAGACTGTAGATGAAAATAAGTCTGTTTTGCATTAGATTAATTTCATGCTGATTTCGAAGTGGAAAAGCGACCAAAATGTGAAGCAAAGCTAGCTTGAAGAGGCCAGACATTTACGCATATAGGTTGGATTTTAAGCTTATAAAGATAACAGTCAAGATCAATATATGCTTTTCACTATCTATATTAATTAAACTGGTGAGATAGGTTGCATTGTAACAAGCAGAGACAATCTGAGATGATGGGTCCTTCCTCCTTCTTGATCTCAGAAAATTTGTTTGGTGTGGCAGTCATATCTTAAAATGATTCTAATGTTACCATCACAGCTTCAACTATTAAGATTCCAAGCCTCATCTCACATTTACAAGCCCCACCAGGTGGAACTCAACTATCCAACCCAGACGTTAGGAGTTCATTGATAGAACTAAAACTCACCCTTGAAACTAGTTTGTAAAATAGGTAGTTTAAGAATGAAGAAACTACCCACTAATTTCATATTCAAACTTTGGTGTCCATAGTGGCCCACTTCCCTAGTTAGGTTAGATGACTTCATGCATGAATCTCGCTCACCCATGGATAACAGTCCTACCTAGGTCTTCCCCTTCATTACGAGGGCCTATTGACATCCACCATGGCTCTATCTCGCCCACCTATAGGTAATATCTTTTCCCAGATCATCCCGATCATCTGTTACAAATCCATTGGATAAAACTCATCTTTAAATTGGCTTGCCACCGGAGGGCGTCCAACATTAAAACCACCCAACAATCCCATACTGAAAAGATATGAGCTCCTAACATTAAAAAGTGTCCAAGTACTATATTATCTCCCATGAAATTCAAGACTCATAACGTAGGATTTGAAGGGATTTTATTCCTTACCGTGCAGGCAAGCTGCAATAACCATGTTCTGTGTGCCAAATGAGGGAAGTTATCTACGAGACTTCTGCGAAATATTAAAAAAGTAATAAACATGGGGCAGCCCTATAATTTTTGTCTCAATAATAATGTTATCCGCCTATCATCAATCTAAGGGGTGAAAGGAATAAAGTAATGTATAAATTTGAGAGAGGGTAAATGATACAAGTATGTTTGAGCAAGGTGGCCAGATTTAACAGCAGGTTGGTGGATGCAGTGCAGGCAGCAGGAGAAGAAATGGTTCACACATTTCTCAAACCATTATTAAATTTAAATTAGCACACTGCCTTGGTATTATAAATTTTAAATACGATCCACCCATTTAAGTAATGGGCCAAATTATATTTATTAGTAATAATCCATCCCCAAAACAATGAATCATTATTAGTGGGCCAATGGACTTATTCTGACCTAAGGTTTCACTCAAATTCAAGTGTTCATCTTTTAACTTTTAAAAATTCAAACACCTATATTTTAATTATTTTTTATTTAATTTTAGAAACACTTTTTATAAAATAACTAAAATATTTTTATTAAAAAATTTATAATAAAATTTAAATTAATATTTAAATATAAATATATTAAAAATTTCTAAAAATATTATAAAATTTTAAAAAATAAAAATGGCAACCACTTTCGTTAATGATGGTGGTTGTCAATATTTGAATCAAATAGTTGAAAATAGTTATTTGATTCTAGGGGTTACTAGATTTAGCTACCTCGATTGGCAGAAGCGACCAGATTTGACTACCTCATGTTTTGGTAAAGACGGTCAGATATGACCATCTCTACTAACAACTATAGTTGAAAACAACCAGTGGAGCCAAGACTAATCATTTTTTGTCATTTATGAGAGTTTTTGCTGGTTGTGAGAGGCAAATTTGGCTTCTTGTTCTAAAATAAGAGACGACTAATTTGGTTATCTCCACCAAACAGGGTGACTAGATCTGGCCACCCTTGAAATAAGGTGACCATTTTTTTTCATTTGGTTCTATTATCGAAAACCATCGTTGCTAGTATCGCTAACGATAACTGCTTTTAATTTTTTAAAATTTTTAATATATTTTTAAATTTTTTAATATTTAAATAATATTTTATATTTTTATAAAATTTATTTTAGTATTTTATAAATTTTTATTAATAAAATAATCAAAATACCCTTCTGATTATTAAAATTTAATTATTGAGCATTAAGTTTAATCGTTAACTTTGGTCAATAGATATCTGTTTGAGTTTTTAAAAATTAGGAAATAAGAATCTGTTTTTGAGTGAAACTTTGGGTGAGAATATGTTTTTTGGCCTTATTAGTGACATTAAAAGGTTACAAATGAATCAAATAACTCAAATAATATTCAAATCACATTTAAATTTAATGATAATTGATTTGATAAGCCCATGAGTTTATGGGTAAATTTGAGTTAAATATCAATAAATTTTTAAAAATTTTAAATTTTATACTTATAATTATATAGTATTTAATCTTACAGTAGATTGGATGGTGATTGTCAGACCAACAGTATATAAAATCGGTAAACCATTCAATTGGAGTTATCGATTTCTTTATTTCAACACCTAATGTAAGAGCTGTCTTCGTTTATTTCACTTCAAATAATTAAAAAGAAAAGGCTCTCAAATCTCAATACTCTCGTCTAATTAATAATCTTCTAGGCAATGATTTTAAGTTGGATTGAAGGTACAGTGAACTATAGTTATCTTTCTACCGGATAAAAGCAACTACATTAATGATGTTAAATGTGGAAATGAATTAGTACAAATCTTATTGTAAACGTAAATTGTCTTCTTTGGTTCACCTTGCTTTCAAAGATACTCAATCCTCATCTTACCTTAGTCATGATTTATCTCATCACTTATGCCACTTTAATCTTGTATCATTTAACGTTTTTAGTTGACATTGTATTATCTTTGTCATTCCTATAATTTTATGCAGTCTGATCCCCTTGAATTAATGTTTATAATGACATTTTAATGTGCCATAAATCGAGCTTAATAATCCAGCCTTGCTAGCTGACAAAGTTTTAGAAAAAGGGTGAGGTAAAGAATAAACTTGAAAGCTTCAAAAGGGCGGTAGTTGAATTGAAAGACCAAGTTATCGTGGAAACGAAAGCTTATCCCTGTTCATTGTCTCACTACTTTCAATAACTTTCTTCTAACGTTGACAGACAAAAAGGCTTCCTCTTGTGCACATACATCAGAAAGCCTAAGGGTATTCGCAAAGCTTCGAATATAATTATTCAATCATAAAGCATCAATTGAAAATTAACCATAGTCTGTGGATTCCAAATGATATAGCTAGTCATATATTTTAAATAAACATAAGAATAGTCATGACCACAACAGAAATAAAGCGATGAATTCATGTCACGTATATCATATTTTTCTCTTCTCTATGAATATGTACATGACAGAATGTTTTAATTGATTTGGCGTAGAGATAAATTAATTCATATTGGAGACCCTCTCCACCGATACATTGGCATATGTGTTTAATAATAAGATGCTCTCTAACAGCTTCACATTTCTTTGCTTACTTCTAAAGATATTCTTGCTTAAACAAACTTTGCTTTATTTCATTACTCTTTTCCCATGCAATACCTATATATATCATCTCTTTCCCTTCCTCTTAACCTTAACATAGATTGTTTCACAAAAATCATGTTAAGTTGCTTCAAATTCGTCGCATTCATCTGGTTACTCAGTCAATGTATGATTCAAATTTCAACAGCTTCCGTCGTTTCCACCGGAGATTTTAACAAGGACTTTTTTGTTTCCTGGTCCCCTAGCCATGTAAATACTTCTGCAGATGGCATGCTGAGAAGCTTAAAGCTCGACCACGAATCTGGTACGCCTTGTAATCTATTGCTCACTAATTAATGAACATTATAAAAATTTTATTTTTCTTAATATTATTGCCGTTTTGTTCTGCTAGGGGCTGCTTTTGATTCAAACCAAATGTTCCTATTTGGGCAAATCGATATGGAAATCAAGCTAGTTCCAGGAGATTCTGCTGGCACAGTTTTAGCCTTTTATGTAAGTGAATTAACTTGATAGTTTATAGGTATATTGACAAAATTTTAGGTTTGAATATCCTGAAAATTTTATATAAAAATAAAAATCAGCGGTTGGTCACTAGCCTTTGATTTTTTGTCTGTGGAAGATTTTTATCAGCAAACTAAAAACTTTCACAATGTAAAGATTGGCTATATATATATATTGCCTCATTCATTTTGTTGTTTGTTTTGACTATGTAATGCACGCAGTTGGCGTCGGGTCAACCTAATAGAGACGAATTGGATTTTGAATTCCTCGGAAATGTGAGTGGCCAACCTTACATTCTTCAAACTAATGTTTTTGCCGATGGCTTTGATGACCGTGAAGAGAGAATTTATCTGTGGTTTGATCCAACCGTCGACTTTCATACATATTCTGTGCTATGGAATCTTCACCAAATTGTGTAAGCCATAATGTTAAACATATACACATTAAAAATTACATTTCAACTGAAATTATGTGTTTTTCACAGTTTCATGGTGGATAATATACCCATAAGAACGTACAGAAACCATGCAGACAAAGGAGTGGCATATCCCAGATGGCAACCGATGAGCATAAAGGCCAGCCTATGGAATGGAGACAGCTGGGCAACACGCGGCGGCAAGGACAAAACCGATTGGTCGAAAGCACCGTTCATTGCTTCGTTCAGAAACTACAAGATTGACGCCTGCGTTTGGAATGGAAATCCAAGGTTTTGCAGGGCTGATAGTTCGGAGAATTGGTGGAACAAAGAGAGATATAGCAGTCTCGATGGTGGCCAGAAAAGATGGTTGAAATGGGTGAGGAAGTACCACATGATTTATGACTATTGCCAAGACAATCAGAGATTCCAAAACAATCTTCCCAAGGAATGCTCCCTTCCCAAATACTGATTTTGATTAATTTTTGAGGAGGATTCATTGGTTTTCCATCTCAATTTTCACTTTATTTTAAATCTCTCTTGTTATTGTTTCTTATGTTGTGAGTTTGTGTAAATTAATTACAATATACAGGATTTTTTTAAGTGATCAATTAAATCTTCTTTTATATCCACCATTCCAACTAAAGCAAATTCAATTCATATTTTTTTTAATATATAAACAAAGCTATTTAGTTAAAATTAAGTAAACTTTAAAAAATAATTTTGTGTGAAATTATTTTTTAAAGTTTATTACATTTCCATTTAAAAAACATCATACACTTTTTTCTCTTCTGTTCACATTTTTTTTTTTTTTAGTTTTTTAATTTCTAAAATTAAAAGTTGATATAAAAGTGAAATAAAATTATTTTTAATTTTACAAATTTAAATACTAACAAAATAAAAATGTGAAAAGAAGAGAAAAAAGTGTATGATGAATTTTCAAATGGAAATATAATTTTAGAATAAAGTAACCTAACTTTAAAAAATAATTTTTACAAAAATGTGGATGTTCCCATCCCATTTTTATTTTTCCAATTATACTTTTTTATTTAGATTCTAAATTAATTTCATGTTAAAAAATATATAGAAGACATTATGTCAAATTCGCTTGATTGAAATTAAATTTTCAGACCGGGTAGTTTTGGGTCCGGGATTAATCGAAGACCAGAGTCTTTTATGTTAATTTCTCTTAATTAATTCCTAAACCAATTTATAAAACCGTGTTTCAACCAAGAATTTCATGAAACATTAGTTAATGACGGGAATGAATTGTGAAAAAAATCTGAGTTCCACATTAAAAAAATTAATTAAATAATGAAATTGATGTCAGAAATGATGTGTTTGATACTGAAATTAAATTAAATCAAATCATGAATTGATGTTAAATATGGTGAAATTGATCATAAAATTAAATCAAATCATGAATTTGGTATGAAAATTAATGAAGTCGATGACAGGAGATAAAAATGACATTCAATTTGGTTTAATACAATTAAAAAAAATTTTTACTTTCATCTTTCATAAAATAAAAATGATAAATTCACCTTTAAATACATATTACTTTAAAAACAAAAATATAAATATTTTTCTTAATAATTTATTAATCTAATTATCAGTCAAACCCAGAACAATCCTTCATCCGCTAATATCCATTTTGGATACAAAACCTTATCCCAAACCTTAAAATCTGTTCAAAATATTTTAAACGCCATCTCAGTCAAGCAATGCGGTCGACCATGCAAAACAAAAGCCACCTCGTTGAAGCTGACAACAACACCACACATTTCCGACGAAGAATGCACTCTTTTTCCTCTTTCGTTAGGATGTTGAATCGGATTGAATTAAAACTCCAGTGAAATGAGGAAGATAAGCATTTCAAATTATGTCTTTCCATAATTGAAGAAAATTTATTATATTGATTATGTTGATAGTTGATGATGATAAGAAGAAACTTCTAATATTAATCTATAAGGTCTATATTGTTTATTCATTACATATATGCTTTGGAAATTATGCATGAAAATACATTGGTCAGAATTTGAAAATTCTTATAATTTCTCTATTTGTTATAAGGGAGTTCATTTTTCTTGGTTGCATTGCAGCAGACTAAAATTGATATAATTTACATTAAAAAAAAAAAAAAATCTATTACATTCTCTTTTATTTTTTTTTTGGTGTGGGGTAATATTGTCTTATTGCCTGAAGTCTTGGTTAATTTATAAAGCCCTGTATATGAGTGGCTAATTTCGGAGTGTTTTGCTGCTTGTTAATTTCGGAGTAGTTAATTTTAAAAAACCCAGATGAAAAATCTGGCACTACCAGCTTCCCCCTAGCCAAGCTCTTGAATTCTGTTCAATTAATTTCGAAGAAGTACAAAAACCCTTAACCATAATTCTTCTTTTTTTAAATTAATGATTTTGTGACGGGAACGTCGAACATCTTTAGCAAGTTTTGATAGAGCCTTACTAGGGGATCTATAGTCATAGCCGTTCTGGAAGCTAGCAGCCTGACAATTTCACCAATGTTACCCTTGGTAATACTTGCATTATTGTTTAGTCTGGAGGATCGGTGAAGGATTTTGAAAAGAATGTAAAATTTATAAGATTTTTGGTTCCTTACTGTTGAATCATATGAATCTGGCTAGCTTGGAACCGCATTGAATTAATGGGTATGGGAAACTGAAGAAAATTGTCATGTTTATGATTAAAATCAATGTAGCTCATTTATTTTGAATTCGTTAGTAAATGTTTTCCTTCCATTTTACAGAGTTGCCAGCAAAAATAATCGATATTTGATTGGAAGACTTAACCAAAATCTCTTTGGCTTATGTATTTTTCAACTCCTCCGCATATTAATTGCAAATCTCCAGTTTTTAACAACGGCTGAGCCCATGAAAGATTTGATAAAAGTAAATTCAATTTAACGAGGACTTGATGCGATGACTAACTAGCTACAAGTTGTAACTGCCAAACCATAAAAAATATATTAAGAAACTCAGAGAAACTTATGGTTAGTTCCATGCAGGAAGAATACTTGAAGCACCGCTAATGTCTTTAGGCTCGCAGTCGTTATTATTATTGACTGCATCATATGTTGAAGGATTGGTGTACCCAGCCAAAATCTTGCTAGCTTCATTTGCAACATTCTTCTTTAGCTCTTCCATCGCTTTTCTCAATTGTTCGAGCTCATGTATCTCGAGTTCATCGATAGGGGCTTCCCACCAACACAATTTCCGGTTTGCTTTCCTTATGTCATTAAGAAATTCTCCCCTCTTCTTCTCAACTTCTAGTTGATTGAGAACTTGTGTCAGTTGTATGTTGAGCTCACGAATATTCGCATTTCGATTCGCTTCGATGAGTCGGTGAACGCCTGAATTTGATGGCGGATTGCGAGCAAGAAAGCGGTCAGCAACGGAATCAACATCTGGGTGGCCGAAAGAGAAAACTTTATTGGCGGGGGAGAAGACTATTATGGCAATCTCAACGCCGCAAAGTGTGCTGAGCTCACTAGCCTTTTTGAAAACTCCGGCACGACGTTTAGAGAAGGTAACTTGCAGATGACTTTTCTTGGGTATTTTTGAGATTGGAATCTTTCGGCGACCCATACAAGGCTTGTTCGCCATTGCTAAGATTTCAGAGAATATAGTGGTCTGGCAGGGAAACGTATGAGAGTATTTATAGGGTGGTCAATATCTTGAAATTAATATTGTCAAGGTGGACAAAATTATTGGCCATTGGTTTCTTTTTAACTCCCAATTACTTAATTACATTTGATTAATGCAACGATTTGGAAGTTACCAAATCTCTCTCTTTTCATATATGGAAATTAATATTATTATATGAAGTAATTATCTATATCAGTATTGTTCTTGTAGTAAAGATACAATCATCTAACATTCAGTTTCAGGTCAGTATTGTTCTTAGACATTTAATCTACAGATTATTTATACTTAATTCACTTAATAAATTACTTAAGAATATTTACAAATAATTGTTGCCCATTAATTGAATTCTAATCGCAACAGTTTTATATGACTTAATTTAATCATTAATTTCAGTCCTATTTTACAGATCGCAATATATAATGTATCCATTAAGAAGATAATATGCATGTACATGAAATCTAGCTAGTTACTATTAAGTCTCAATGAATACATGATAAATAATTAATAGATAAAATCAAACCCTAATTACAGATAAATGTACGTGGAGACTTCCAATCATGATTATTTAAACGTTATAATTCGGGTTTTAATTTAATTTTCTGCATTAACAGTTTCATGCAGAGCAGGAGGCTTGAGCATGTGCTGCCTTAGGAACTAATTCTTCAGTATACATGTACATAATTTTATTTTTTATGTATTTGTTATGTATGCATGGAAAGTCATTCCGCGTTAAATCTGCCCTCTTGGTTAATATTCTGGTGATCTTCCTCATGAGTATTAGGGGACAACCAATTGCCATAGCAGCCGGCCAAAAAACAATCATTTTTGTTCATGTGAACTGTTAAAAATTTTACCTTTTAAAAAGTATATGCACAAATTTTTAATTGCAGTTTAGTGCACGTCTTTTATAAACGAAAAAAGAATTATAAGAAGAATATAGATAAAGATTATATGTGTGTATCTGTGTATTAAACATTTCCATGTTCGATCATTGTAAATACTTCTTGTCCTGATAGATAACATGTCTTTCCTTAATGTCGTACTTAGCAGTAACCTTGAGACCAACCTCATGGCATACTATACTGCGAATAATAAAGTATTGAAAGAAACTGTTAAAATATAGGAAACTGTATGGACTATAATAGATTGTTCCGTATTTTGTAAACCTCTTGATTTTGTTCTTTGTATAGATTATTCTGTCTTCCTATTATAAGATTTAGGCTAATAAATTGATGCATAATTTTTACATCGAAATATATAAAATTACAATTTATTCATCTTCACATGGTGTCACAGTGTTAATATCCCTTTACACAGTATAACTTAGAAAAAAAAAGTATATTTCACCCCTAAAATTGGGGTTTCCACATATTCTATAACTTTCATTTTCACCTCACGCAAAGGAAGATTCTCTTCCAAGCTCCTCTTCCAGGCTCCTCTGTTTTTTTTTTTTTTTCGACATTGTTACTCAGCCCAAATCATAAACATGGGCTTTCATTGGTTTCTTGTCATTGGTTCTCGCTTACAAGTGTTCTCATATTTTTTTGTCACTGATCACTCCTTTCTGAGGTTGTTCTCTTCTTTTTTGGTTACCCTCTTTTTCAAAGATTGGTGAGTGCATTCGATCACAAGAAGTCATCGTTCTCGACCACAAATCATAACTGATTTGTTTAGCTAAATTCTATTGTTGTTTGTGTCTAGCTCACTGCATTGGTCATTTGGTAGTGTTGAGTTCAGTTGGTTTATTTTAGATTGTTTTTTTAAGTTGAACCCATTAGTTTAGCTCATGATTGTTGCTATCACTAAGGGTTCATCTTCTAGTCATTCATCTATATTAGATGAACTTCTCTGTTAAGTAGATCTTCATATTCTAAAACAAAGTCTTAGTGCAATCTATCATTGATACCTTCATTTCTTCTGTTTTATCTATCACCCTATCTTCTTCTTGGTACTTTGAATTTGTTTGTTGCAATTATATGACTGTTGGCTCACATTCTTTTACATCTAAAAAACCTATGTATAATTCTTTTGTTATCATGTTGTTATTAACTTTTGTTTAACTATCAATCACATTTGTGACGGCTTCACTTCCACCTTATCATTATCTAATATTTTTCTTGTTCTCAAACTCTTACTAAATATAATTTCTATTGGATAATATGATCTTGGTTTTGACATACAATTTTCTCATCATTTTTGTTATGTGTAGGATCTATAAATGGGAAAAATCTTTGGGATTGAGTGTAAAATTGATTGTCGATTTGAACTAACATCTCTACAACTATCTTCCCCTTCCAATGTGTCAAAGTGTGTTTCTTTTATGTCTTCTTCTACTTGAAAGTCTTGTCTTGGCTGTGTTTCCTTTTCTCATTTGAAGTCTTTATATTCTAGTAGAATATAGAAAATGTTGAACATGCCAAAATTGATTTGGCAATCATCATATTTTGCCTTTAATAATGGCACTTCTATTTAATCTACTATTTTTGACCTTGTGATTACAAATATTTGGGAACCTTCTCCCATAGTTGTTATGGAAGGAGCTATTTATTTTTTATTTTTATTGATAATTATTATTGTTTCACTTGGATATATTATATGAAAAATCGCTCTCAATTACCAAAGATTTATGCAACTTTTGCTACTCTTATAAAAATTATAGACTTTTATGTCATTAAAACTCTTCAAACACATAATGTTATGAAGTATAAAAATGCTAAACTTTTTAATCTACTTGCCTAACATGGTATAATCGTTCATACGTCTTGTCCTAATACCTCCTAACAAAATAGTTGTATATGGTAAACATAGACACATTCTAGACACTATTAATACTCTTTTTATATTTGCCTTCTGTTATAAACGGTTTTGACAAAAGTAACTTTTACTACTGTTTACATAAATCAATTGCATTCTCATTGTAATGATTAGTTACCAAAGTCCTTATGAAAGTTTATATGATAAACTCTCTTATTATAATATTTTTCAAGTCTTTGGTAAGGGGAAAGAAGTAAAACCAAACCAATCAAATTAATTTATGGCTTAGCTTGAACAATATATATATCTATATAACCCGAAAAACTTTCCCTTTTCAAGATTAAACACCAATAGAGTAAACAAATTAGATAACCAAATAAATGATAACACAACAGTAACACAATAAAAAAGAATGCCAAATTTTGAGTGGAAACCTTTTGGGTTGGAAGGGAAAAACCACAAGACCAAAGTTTATTTGGAAACTCCACTAAACACCAATAAAAATTACACCATAGAATTCTTTAGTGACCAACTAGAGGCAAATACATCAATATTCATCTAAAATATCATATTCTTAAACCAAAACTCAATCATAATCATCACCTAAACTAATAGCGACCAAATTATAAGAGAAAGTGGAGTGATTTTACAAAAAATATGCTCTCCAAAAGTTTGAATGAAAAATAGTCTTGGAGAACTCCTAAACACAATCCAACCATCCAAAATTTGGATATATAAATCCTCAACCAGCCTACAAAATTTTAGCTTGATCTGATAATGTTTCGCTACATGATCGTTCACTTGATCAAAACTGTGTACAATATCAAAACTGTGTCTCACTTAAAGCAATGACTGCTTCTCTCCGTTTTTTATTTCAGTCCAAGGCACACAATTAAATAGGCCAAAAGAAACCTTCAAAGGTTGCAAAAATAATCAATATACCATGACACAAAGGTGGCTTCCAAATTAGTGGGTTTTTTTGTCTATTATTACAAGACACCATTATTTGGGCTTAAAACAAAACTATCCAAGTGAACACAAAAAAAAAAAAAAAAAAAGACCTTAAGCTATCATCCATATAGGAGGAAAACTCACCCAACATTTGGATCAACTTGTTTCGTTTTTTCTACAACTACATGAATGGTGTAAACAAAAACCTTGATCTAGTTTCTCTTATTTTGGGGGGATTTAACATAAGAGATATTGTTATTGGACTCCTATTTCCAAACAGTTTCATAGTTCTTGACATATACTTTTTGGAGACATAAAATATTATCCATTATGTTTAAGTTTGATTTGTTTAAAGATAACTCGCCTTTTTTCATCAACCTATCTATTAAGTTGTTTCTTGATGGTAATAGTAAGACTTCTCCACCTTCCTCTCACTCTCATAATGCAAGACAAGTAGAAAACCACACTAAATTCAGACTTGAAACATTTAATACATTTGTAGATTCTTAATCTTTACTTAGGTCTTCTTTAGATTTGAGTTTCTACTTAGTTCATCTCTAACTAGTAAACCATTAGAATTTTTCAACCACCATTATAGTTTCATGAATATCATTTTTGACTATTTCTTTGCATGAATCTTCTTCTTAAAAGGAAGCTAGTTCTAATCCTCTTTGATAACAATTATAGATGAAGAATCACATGCCTTAGCAAAGACTCACATTTGAGACTTGATTGACTTATCGCCTAGTAAAACTATTGTAAGGTGCAACTAAGTTTACAAAATTAAAATCCATGTTGATGGCTTAGTGAAATGCTATAAAGCTCACTCAGTGGTGAAGGGTGTTATCAAAAGTATTAGATTGATTAAGAGGAGGCTTTTGCTCCAAGGGCTTGCATCACCCTATTTGTAGTCTTATAGTCATTACAGTTGTCAAAAAGTAGCAACTATTTTTAAATGGATATAAAGAATGTTGTTTTTTGTTAATGAAAATGCTTTAGAAGAAGTCTATATAAAACCATCACCTAGGAATAATCATCCATCTAATAAGGTTTATCATCTTTTCAAAACCTTAAATGAACTTAAGTAAAGTCATAGAACATGGTTTGCCAAATTCAGTTTTACCATAAGTCAACTTGGTTTCTCTTCTAACTCTCTTGATAGTGTTCTCTTTATTCACTAAATTAATAGGAAACATACTTTCTTATTGTTTTAGATATATAGATGATATGATTATTATTGGAGATAATTTATAGTGTATTACATAATTAAAATAATTCTTTAACACAAAATTTGAAATGAAGGATCTTGACCAATTTATTTCTTAGTATCAGATGTATATTCTAATAGTGCTAAATATTATTTATGTCAAGCCAAAAACATTCAACACTTGATTTGAGGCCAATGTCAAGTTTTCTCCTATAAAGGGTATGACTTAAGAGGATCTTACTTTTTATAGGCAATTAGTTGGAATTCTTATCTATTTAACTGCCAATACATGATTGTTTTTTATACTACTCATTTTGTAGTAGCGTTTCATATCTTTTGATATATCAAGAGTACCTTGTTTCATGGTTTTCATTTCTTTCCTCAAATTTTACTTATATTACAAGCATATATTGATGCTTATAGGGTTTGTGATCCCACACATAAATATTTCACTATGTTGTTTCTTTCTCAAAAATTCTTTCATCTTTTGACGTCATAAGAAACAATATTATGATTATTAAAATATCATTTAGATTACTCATAATAATGTTTTTTATGAATGAACTAAATAGATTAAGATTGATTCACTTTATTCACTAACATCTCGTCAATGACACTTAAAGTCTCACTTCAATATCTTCTCATGAATCAAATAGCTTATGTTTTCATCAAAGCCCATTCCCTCTAAAATTTAAGGGGATATTTAAATATAGAAAAATATATGGATTACAATTTATTATTTCCTATTATGTAAACCTCATGATTTTGTACCTTGTATAGGTTATTTTGTTTTCCTACTATAGGATTTAGGCTACAGTATAAATTTGCGTATAATTGTAATGAAATAAAATTTATTCATCTTCACATAAACCAATCAAATTTCAAACCAAATGACAGACACATCATTATAAATTAAAAGACTTCAACCCAAGGGCATGGATAATATAGAAGCATGAGTATACTAAAGAAAATTGTGCTCTGGCAGACACCTTTTCGACGTATATTAATAAACCATCAAAATTTTTAGTAAAATCTACGTCCGAACGCAGGATTATTATATCCATGAGGAGTCATCGTACTTGGATTGAAGCTGTCAGGAATATTATTATTTGGCTGAAGATCAAATGGAAGATTAATCCCTGCGCCACTTAGAGAAGTCGCTCCAAGATGAGGAGCAGAATTCTGAATCATTACTCTCTCAGCTTGCCTCGACACGTTCTTCTTTAGCTCCTCTAGTGCCGCTTTCAACTGCCCAAGCTGCGGCAAACTAAGCTCTTTAATCGGACTCTTCCACCAGCATTGAGCCTGAGAAGCCTTCCTCATCTGAATCAGCTCTTCACCACGCTTCTTTTCTTCCTCCAATTGGCTAAGTACCTGAAAAGAGATAACATTTTAGTTAAAATTTGCATTCATTTCATTTAAGTTGTTTCTTAAAGCAAAATTATATGTGCTATATATTCATTCTTACCCAAGGAGGCAAAAATAATTATGTTTATTTGATCAAATATAAACGAACAAAATTTTGGGGTCTGCATGACAAAAAAGCTATATTTAACTTTTTATAGCTAATAATGGGTTCGGCAAAGGCTCTAGTTTCGAACCGGAGATTTATAGATTATATATGTACATATACCTGAGTGAGTTGCATGTTGAGCTCCCGAACGCTAGCGTTACGGTGAGCCTCAATGAGTTGCATAGTGCCAGAGATCTTAGGGGGGGCACGGGAGAGATAACGATCAATGACCGAATCAACGCAAGGGTGGCCAAAAGAGAAGACCTTCTTGCCTGGAGAGAATACCACCAGGGCGACTTCAGCACCACAAAGAGTGCAAAGTTCACTGGCCTTTTTGAAGAGGCCAGACCGGCGTTTCGAGAAGGTCACTTGGAGATTGCTGTCATTAGGCATTTTCACCATCTCCACCTTTTGGCGACCCTTGCTCTTTCTTGCCATGGTTAACGAAAAACTGGAGAGAAAAATAAGATCAGAATTGTTGTATGAATTTGTGCATGGAATAAGACGAAAATAAGCGGGGTTTTATAGTGGGGTTCCAGATTTAGAATTTAACAGTTTGAGCTGTCTCATATAACTAAGCAATTGGTGGAAATTCATCAAGGCTTCGTTCGAATTGAATTTGTTACTAGTTTTGGTGATTTTATAATCTTTGAAATATTAATTTATATGGTAAGAATTTGATGAATAATTAAGGACTAACGCAACTCTTTTCATCAGTTACAGTCTTCTCTTCGTTTGATCATGACCACATGCAACACAGATTTGACAACAAGTTGCTTGGAAATTTTTGTACCCAGAGGATGATTATTTGTTTTAGAAGTTTATATTTCTAGTACTCAACTCATGAAAAATCAAAAGTAGTTGAGAGAATTCTAAGTCATTTTAAAATATAATAAAATTCAAACAAAATTTGATGCATAAAAATTTGGTAATTATAGGTTTTGATGAGTTAATGTTAATCAAAGCCCTCATTATTATTCTTTGAATTTGTCTTGTCCAGGGTAATGATTATACCAGAAAGAATGCATCATACCTAATCAATTAAGTTTTGCTGTAGAATACTCCACAGGTTAATCCATTATTGATTTCTCAAAATTCCTCTTAAATACACTCTCGGTTGTAACCTAATTAAATTTCCAGTTCAAGAATTTATAGTAATCTGTTTTCAATTTATATTTTCCGACTTTCTTATATACTAAAAGTATTTGTTGACTAGAACAATGCACAAGATTGTGCAAAATTTTTGGCAAGTGGTTGGGTAAATGAACAAAGAAAGGCTATTTGTGTGTGTAAATTCCGAGTTGAATCTTTAATCTTCGGAGATTGTCTAAATATGTTTTCATTCCTAGTTGAATGAGATAGTGTTTTTTAAGATTATTATATTAATCAAAATGATTAAGTGCCTGTAATAGGGATGTAATCTTTTGTATTAATTAATTAATTAATTAATTAATAGATAAAATATGCATTAATGAGAGTGGCAGGAAATAAATAATCATTCAGTTACAATTTCTAAGAGATGAATGCTATAGTAGATTTCATAAAAATGTAATCTCTGCTGTTAAGAAGATTAGTTAATAAATATAATCCTTGAGAATAATGGCGTTTAAATTATGTAGTAAAATTACTTTTTTTACGCATGGAATCTGTACATGTGAGGAATTAACCTAAAATATGGTTTGAAATGATTAAATACATATCTATATATATCTCTTATAAATCCCCAAAAATTAAATCCACTACTCTTTGTACCATCTGAATTTCTTAATTCTTTTTTCTGTTATATTTTAATCTATTAATATTTGTTTGTTGTAGTTAAGATTGACTGTGGAAATTACATCAGCTTTTAATTAATTAAATATGTTCAAAGTTTAATGGGTAGAATTTTTTTTTATAAAACTACGTATATATAATTTTTTTTATTCATTTTTTGTATTTAAATAATGTATAATAATATGATTTGATGATTTTAAATTAATTATAAATTAAAGATTAGTTAATACTCCATTAAATAATAACATATTATATAGATAAGAAAAATTGTATGTACATAACATTATTCTTTTCTTTTTTTTACAATAAAACTATGTAAAAACAAATTTTATATTTTGTGTATCCAGATGTATTATTATGTGCTTGAATGATTTTGAGCTAAAAATAAATTAACACTCTATTATATGATAATACATTATCTACGCACATAAAATGTAAACAAAATTATGTGTACTCTTTTTTTTTTATGGGAATATTTATAGCCAAAAAACTTATTTCTACCCAAGTTTTGTTGAAATGATAAAGTTTTACCCGTTAAATTTATAAAAGGTAAATTCCCACCCATTTTTAATTATAATTATATATTTAGGTTAAATTGTAATGTTTTAAAAATTTTGGAGGGGCTTTTGAAATTTGGAAAAGATTAAGAGTGTTGTTTTAAATTTTTAAATTTTTATTATGTCATTTAATAGTTTAAAAATGACAATTACACCTTTAAAAACTCAATAGATTGAATATATAAATATCTTATTATAAATTATTGTGATTATAACTATTTTTAAAATATATTGGTGATATATATATTTGGGGTAAATCATAATTTTTTAAATTTTATAAGGGTTTTAAATTTTGAAAAATTTTGACATGTTTTTTAATTTAAATTATTGAGATTTTAAAAAGTTTGACATGTTTTTAAAATTTTTATAATTTCAATATTGTTCTTTAATAATTTAAAAAATAACAACTCTAAAAGTACTGTTGAGATTATAATATATTTTCAAAATTTATAAGTTAATATGATAATTTTTAAAACAAGAAAGTGAATCATCTATTTACTTTTAATATGTTTTAAAAAATAATGTTTATACTTCTAATATATTTCTATAATAATATTTATACAAAATAATATAAATATTTTTTAACCATAAAACTAACTATTGGCTTTAAATAAATAGACGAAAATTTGACTTTTTAAAATTTATTGAATATAATTTTGTCCATTCATTAAACATTGGGTGGGATATAATCTTCTGGCTGAATATTTATATAGTAATAACTTGAGATTTGGATACTATGCGATGGAATGATTTATAATATTAAACAACATCATATCATATGCTATGTCATTATTGATGTGTTTTGACATTAATGGTTCTATCTCAGTTAATTTTGGGGATTTTGAGACATACATTGCTCCATCCTCACAAAAATTTTTTACAGAAGCCATGAAAGAAACTAGAATCCATCCTGAAATTAAAATTTAAGTTTGATGATATATTTTTAAAAAAATTGAAAACATATGCAGATTAGTTGGACTGAATTAATAAAATTTTAATTTAATTTTGAGAAATTATTTCTCTTTTTTGTTATCTTGATTATTAATCTAAATGATTGGATACTGGGGATAGGGATGCCATCTCAAAAGCAATTGTTGTTCATTTCTTTTAAATTGCCAGAATAAATATATTCATGGCTTATTGGTTTACAAGGAAGCTACAGGGTCATGGAGAGTTGTTACAGATATAAATTAAAATGGTATAATAATAACATACCATATAAATCATACACAAAATATTGTTGGCTGGCTTGGCTGTTCTCAAATAGTAAAATATTTATGTTGATGAACAATAAGTTGGCTGATTTTTACATGATTTAGAAATTGAATTTTAAAGCAGCAGCTACAAATTTATGTTGATGAACCATAGTTCCAAGTGACTGAATCAAACTGGAATTCTTCAGATCAGGCATTGATGTGAAGATCCAACTGCAGATGACTACTCGGTCTGAAATGAAAGTTCTTTAAGCTGCTGAGGATCCACCTGTGATGGAGCTCTAGTGAGGGCACACTGAGCAGTTGTTGTCTTTGGGAATGCTATGACATCCCTGATGGAGCTAGCGCCCGCCAATAACATAACCAATCTGTCTAAACCATAAGCAATGCCTCCTGCGATGAAAACAATATATGTACAAACTGGTAAAAATATGTGCAAAGTAAAAACTTCACCATCAGAGTCCACGCAGGGCAAATGTAAACTATAAATTCTTAAGAAAATCCAAACACCCAGAAAAAACTGCAAATCTATGCAAAAAGAAGACTACAGAAATTATACTCGACTAGGTAGTGCACATGCTATTTGGATGAAAAACCCTTCACTAAATCAGACTATATTTAAATAATATGCAATTCTTGCTGCTAATCATCCCCTTCCAGGTCAGCCTATGCTGCCCCTAAGCAGTGAATCAAAACTAATGCAGCTAAAACAAGGTCATCTCTGTTACAAGACTACCAACTCAAGTATTATCATAAAAAATATCTCCTTCCACATTTATTAACTCAACATGCCCACTAAAGTCATTCCTGGATTGAACAATTGACATCTGGTTAACCACAGTTTATAATGTTCTGTTGATGTTTGAGACAGAAAGCTAAATACCTTCCATAATGTATCAACAGGGTTGGGGATACAAACTAAAAGGATGTGCACAAAATATATGCTTCACGTGTGCAAGTATTTACCACAAAATGGACAACAAAAAGTGCTGGCAAACTAAGATTTCCATACCATGCGGTGGAGCACCCATGTCTAAAGCCTCTAAAAGGTAGCCAAACTTTGCTTCAGCCTGCAGACAAAAATAGCATATTACCCCGTGCTCAAAACATGTAAAGGTATTCAGAGAACAAGAATGTGCTATTAATAGAATGTGGCACCAAGCCCTCAAGTTTGAGGTTTGAAATTCAAGCTACCAAACCTTCAAAGTGTGGTTATATAACACTATTTTAGATCAGTTAACTAGAACTAAAGTTTTTACATGAACTATAGAACACATCATTCAATCTCCAAATTAAAATGGAAAATAAGTTTCCAATAAATCCAATGCAAATTATGAAGGTCAAACCTATCATTGTAAAGATAGATCAGAAGTAATGATCTATGTTTTGTTATCCAGACCATTTACTCTTGGCTTGGCTCGTAAAGATATCATAAGTCATAGGTGATAGTCAACTTCCGCAAATAACCAAATAGCTGGAAGACTGTTGTAACTTCCTAGAATCATGCAACTCCTTGACCAATGCCTATAATAACTTAAAAGCATGAAACTCAATTGTGGTGTACAATAGCTAAAAGCTAAGTAGTCTTATCACCTGTTCAGGTGAAATGCCAACAATTTCTAGAACTTTTTGTTGGACCTCACGTTTGTAAATTCTCAAACTTCCTCCTCCAATCTGACAACACAGGGAACAAGTAACAGCAGAACTTTATTATTGTTTTCACATAGTAGAAAGCTTTGAACATGCAGAAATCTGGAAAACCGAATTAACCTCAACTCCATTGTAAACCATGTCATAAGCAAGGGCACGGGCAGAGGAGAGATTTTCCATGTCTTCAGGGTTTGGTGCAGTAAATGGATGATGCAAGGCCTACAAAGCATTAAAATCCATGTAAAGGGGAAAAACAAAACAAAAGATGAGGAACAGAATTATTGCAGACTACAACATTTACGGGAAACATTAATATTTACCCTCAAACAGAATAGGGAAACTATACCATTTAGGGGAAATTTTGCATGTGCCCTATTGGGAAATTTTTATTATATCAATACATTTATCTACACAAAGGTAAAGAAACACATTTTTCAATTCACAATTATTTTCAAGATATTATAATTTCTATGGCTTTAATAAGCGTCCTTAGGGCATATATTAACACCACCTCTATTTGTAAACACTTTTATCACGTAAGTTTGTCCACTGCTCCATAGATCTTCCTCCAAATAATAAAAATAACATTAACATATATACTAACAGCCAAAAGGGCAGACGTGGGCATAAATCATTTCAATGAGAAAATCAGATTTTTTATTCCAGTTGGCACATTTGAAACTTATAAACTTGAGCCACTAGCCAATTTCCATGGGAAATCGTTTCTATATAGCAATCCATACCAACACAGACAAATTATTTCTTTTAAAAAAATTAACATCATGAAGAGAAAACCACGAAAATTCACCACCATGGAAATACTAATAAAGAGTAATGATTATGAACCAACAATAATCAATTTCAGTTGAGATGACTGAATGAACAGGAACAGGATGTAAGCTCTATGGAACTAATATTGCAGGTGAAAGATGAAATGAGACAAACCTCAAACCTCTGTTCTAGTTCATTCCATTCAAACATTGGAAAATCAGTCACCCATAGAATTGAATGCTTAGACTACATGTCACAAAAAAAAAAATGTCAGATAATACAACTAGACAACTAATTAAATAAATTTGAAGACTGAGCAAAAAGCTTACCTGATCAACTAAGACCAACTCATGGGCAACAAACATTCTAAGCCGGTCCAGAGTTTTATTGACTGATGCAGGATGACCCACTGCAAACAAAATTAGATCACCTGGTCCTGCAGAACATCGTTTCAGCAACTGCTCTCTATTTGTAGGATTCAAACTTGATACTAGTGCTGCAATTCCCTCAAACTGTCCTGAAATGGAATTTCAACCTTCAATGGTGAAAAACAGAACCTATAAGATGTTCAGCTTGATGAAGAGCGAGGGGATAATAATTTTCTCCACTAACCACCATCAATAACCTTCAGGAAAGGCAAACCCTTTGCTCCAGACTTCATCGCTTCATTGTAAATATCGCCTTTCTTAAGAGCTGTGTTGGAATAAGTTTTAGCTCCTGAAGGGACACAAAGCGCCTTGACGATTCCCCCATTTTTCAAGGTATCTGAGAAAACTCTGAAGGGAGACTCTAAGAAAAGATCTGATACCTGCATTTCAATATAAAAATCCTTTCTGTATTAAGCACGCAAAATTATATATACATCTGGCTACCTCAAACTAAAAATTCATCATCAGTGTATAAGAAAAGGCAGAGATTTACATCATTCAACTCAAGATTGAATCTAGTATCTGGCCTATCCGAACCATATCTACTCATTGCTTCAGCATATGTTAGCCTTGGGAAAGGGTTTGGCAGCTGGACACCTTTAATCTCCATAAATACCTGCAGCGAACACAACTTTCTACTCAAATGTATCCTGAGTCGAAATAGAGAAGTATCCAACAAATCAAATAAGAGAAAGGGGACAAACAAGAAGAATTAGGGAAAGAAACAATTACAGTTGGGAGAAAAACATAATGTCATAAATCAATTATCAATAAAATGAACACCTTCTGGTGACAACCAAATGAAGCAGATCAGAAAGAATCAAATAAGAAAAAGAAAGAAAGAGGAGAATCAGAGAAAAACAGAAAGAATAAAGGGGAAAACGGATAAAATTGGAAAAAAGCCAGTACATTTACCATGAAAAAAAAATAACTAAAAAATATAATTAAACAATAGAAGGAAACATAAGCCCTACCTAATCAATTTCTCACTTATTCAAACTAAAAAGGAAATAAAAATAAATTTTGAAAGCAAATAGATAATAATCTCTCATTGATGTTGTACACCAATTCCCCTAACTGAAAATACAACTCAATTCTTGGCAAGTAGGTTGGAAGAAGGATCATCTCAAACAGGATAAAAATTCTAGCATTCATATGTTTAATATTATTAGGTACAAAGAACTTTATACTAAAAATCCAACATGAAAAAACTTTGCAACAAACACAAACATGTAATTTAGTCTTACACAGCTAGACCTATTCATAATTTTGCCAAACTCAAACCTATTCAGACAGAAGACCAATAAAAAATTCCACTTACATGTCTTAAACATGACAGAACTTACACAATTTTCACAGCTGGGATAACGTCATTTAGTTGGCTTATAATTAAAGCACTTGTTTCCACAGTATGCAATCTCAAAATTATTTGCATGCTGCTATAAGTAGTAATTTGATGGGCACCTTCAGCTATTTGATTAGGTTCTATGCTAGAAAAGGCATATGAATAAATTTGTAAAGGTCAGAAGGCAACAGAAATTGCATCATATATACTAACCTTTCTAATCAAATCTTCATTGAGCCTCAACATGTCCTCCAAAGGAGTGAAAGCCATTTCCATATCAAGTTGAGTGAATTCAGGCTGTCTATCTGCTCTTAGATCCTCATCTCTAAAGCACCTGTAAAGACAAAATTTTAAATTTTACCACTTCAAAGCTAGAAGTAAACAATTTGATACAGGAAGAATTCTTTAGGGAATGTGTCAAGTGTCATTTCCTAGAAAAAAGGAAAATTAACCACTTTAAAGTTCATTAAAATTTGAATATGAAGGGTTTTAATTTCAAATCTTTATGCAAGTATAGGACAAAAAATGCACCCGGTCCTAAGTAAAAAGCTATTCCTGAAAAACAAAAGCCAGAGTGTAGTTGGTATGCTTGCAGTAATATAATCACACTCAAGAAGCAAAAAAATACCTTGCTATTTGATAATATTTATCAAAACCCGAGACCATTAACATTTGCTTAAAGAGTTGGGGACTTTGAGGCAAAGCATAGAATGTTCCTGGCTTCAAAACACACATTAGAAAGAATCAGAGCCGCAAAAGCCACAAAGTATATAACAAACGGATAGCAACAAGTTAAAATCCGACACATGGTTAGCTATTTCAATAAATAAAGTATGAAGCCAGGGAAAATTCACGAAACCAGTTTTTTTTTTTTGGCATATTTGTTAATAATTATGCATAGCTTCTCATGATATTACACATTTTACTTGATACATATAAGCGATTTCCTCTAAGTTAACCAGTGAGTGTTGAACATGGATAAACATAAAGTTGGGTACACCAATTCTTCAATAGGAAAGTTTCATAAATTTTATAGGAAACCACAAAGAGCTCAATGATAGTTATGTGTTGCCAGCACAATGTCATTTCACTAAAAGCATAAGCTTCTCTCAACATAACTAATACAAACCATAAGTCATTCCTCCCATTTCAAAAAATAAAAACAAGTCTTCTAATCCCACAATCTGAATCCAATTATATCTCAAAATTGTAACAAACTCTAGAATTTTGGCTTCATTCTTTCCAGAGTTAGGAGTACAAAAAGTGGTAATTGCTATTGAATAAACAGGAACTCATAGTATGAGTAATTACCTGAATTCTTGAGGGAACCAAATAATCCCGAGCGCCTTCTGGAGTAGACCTAGAGAGTATTGGAGTCTCAATCTACCTTAAAACCATGAACAAGTAAGAAGCAAAACAGAGAATAAATATAAATAACTTGAAGAAATACATAAAAATAAAACAAAATAAAATAATGAAGAAGCCTCCCTAGACAATACCTCCACAAATCCATGTACGTCCTCTAGATGTCTTCGTAAGAGTTTTACCACTCTATGCCGCAACAATATGTTATAATGCATTTGCTGCCGGCGTAAATCAAGGCAACGGTATCTGTTAACATTTTTTTTTTTTTTTTGAGTCAAAACAATAAGGAAAAGCAAATAAAAAAGTTTAATTGGAACCCAAAATATAATTCATGTAATAAGAGACGTCGTCAATCAATGTTTAAGTACAATGTTTCCGATCAAAGACTGTACAATGTTTCCGATCAAAGACTGGAACCAAAAACTTAAAGCACAATGTTTTAATGAACAAACGAGTAACTGAGTAACCAAATGAAAAGCACCCATCAATTAAATTCAATATACAAGTAAAATCAATTTTATGATAATATGCTGGAACCCCAATAGAATGTCAGCAGAAATCAGAGAAAAGAGCAGTGACAGTACCATGAAGAAATGAGAATTATATTCTATGGAGCTTTACAAAATCAAAACTCAATAATTATCCAAATGACATGATTTACATAAAAATATGACTCAAAAATTGAGTTAGTCGAGCTTGTTTGTTCCAAAGTATAGGATATAAAAAAGAGAGGATGGTAATACAAGTCTTTGACCCACATTTGGGAGTCCAAGTATTACTTTTTAGGGCTACACAATTATTTTAGTAGTCCAGAAAGGCAGCACATAAATGAGGTCCTGAGAATCCACAAGTCTTGTTTAGTACACATCCTATTACGCTATACGCTTTGATTTTTGCAGTGATTGAGCAATTTAATATAGTAATGTAGTATAATTTTATAGTTAATATCATATTATGGCTGAAAACATCAAAAAGAAAAAATTAATTAAGCAATTTTATAATATATAGATGTTATTACACATATAAAAATTAATTATTAAACTTATTGATTTCATATTGATATTCTCCAATATAATGTGCACCAAATGGAACATAGTATTCTATCCAGTCTAGTCCAACCTACAGCAGTAATAAAAACATTACCTCAAGCGAATGTCCTCTTTTGCATAATCTTTTGCATCATCAGCCATAGTAACTAGGAAGGGTAACTTAGATTTCACAGAATTCAATACCTGAACATCCTCTGCAGCAACCTAAGGCACAGGTAGTCAGCAACATAATTTAAATTGGACTTGATACCAAAACAAATGGAGCCAATGAAGTAACAAGATGCAACAAAATACCTCAATGAAGCCAGTCTTCATTTTCTTATTGACTGACTCACTTGGCCGAGATCGAACCACACCCTCCACAGCAATCACATATTCCAATCTCAATTCGTTCACAGTGGAATGAGCACCAGGAAACTTGTCAGGCAGCGTTGTAACCTATAATCCAACAATACACACACAAAAATATTAACTAAGAAATATAATTTAAATAAAGGAAAATCATTATCACTTCTTTTTGTTAAAATATGTTTCTTGGAAAATTGGCAACGCTTGATTTCAATCAACCAAGGGTGCTTCTGTGAAATCAGAAAGCACCTCTCAGAAGTTCTTTCTAATGACTGTAACATGAATATATTCCTAGGGGAAAGTTATTACATGCTTTATTTTTATTAATTTCATATTATTGTTAAAACAAATCCACAATAGTTTATTTTCGTTAAAGCAGCGATTTTTCAAGCCCATTTGCATCTGAAAATCGTTCCCTTCACTCTCTTAAAAAATTAACCCAATTAAACGAGCTTTTAAATTCTGATAGAATTCTCATAAGTTTCAATAAAGAATGACACTGTACTTCTTAAACAACACTAAACGATAACACAAACTACACAAATTTAAACAAGAGAATGGATTAATACAGACCTGGACAATACCAGTGTGGTCTCTGAGATTAAGAAAAGTGAGGCCACCATGGACCCGGTGGAGGGCGACCCACCCGCAAAGCCTGACCCGTTTACCCACATCATCTGGCGTTAACTCCCCGCAGAACCCAGTGCGTGAGACCCAATCGAGAGCGTCCTTGTGAGGCAGTTGTGGCTTGAGAGCAGTGGTATTGGTGGCAGTTTCAGCGGTAGCGGAAACAGAGGAGAAAATTTCATTGCTTTTTGGAAGCGTTTTTGTTGCAGAGGGTTTGAAGAGATAGAAAGAGAAAGTTCTAGTGGTGCGCAGAGAGAGAAGAGGGAGAGATTTGAGGAGGAGGGACATGGTCGAGTTACAGGAAAGCGTGGCTTAGTTTCTGCAGAGTGCCAAGAAGATACGAGGGTTTAATAAGGCTTTCAGTTCAGCTCAAGAGTTTACTATGCTTTGGCTTTTATCTAAAGCCCCATTTAAACCCCAAAGTTTAAATAAATGAAAGGTCCCGTCCAATGTAAACGTTATTAGATGTCACTCAAATCTGCTTGTTAATACCATAAAAACAAACGAATAATATTATTTATTAAAGATAAAATTATCTCCCAAATTTTATTAAATACAACTCACCTTTGTTTAATAAAAAAAAAAAAAATTAAAACTTAAAACAATTTTCAATCACAGAATGTGGCGAAGGCTGAATCATATTATATAAATCGTATTAAAATAGTATAATCCTAATAAAAATTATATCAAACTGATGTCACTTGAACAAAATTTGTTCTAAAATATTATAATTTAATTCAAACTAAAATATTTTAATTATAATTAAAATTGTATTATTATAAAATGATCTCAGTTAGAGATCACACGGGAATTGCTCTATTCCAACTAGAGTCACATTAATTTAGGGTTAGTGCATTTTTCATTTAATGGCATCATTCTATTGTAATTTTAACCTTAATTTTAATTATAATGAGTGTAATTATAGGGTAAAAACTTATTATAGTCCGGATTAAAATGTTTATTTCTTTTCAATTTGTTATTACTTTTAAGGGTTTTTATACATTTGACTTATAAAAATAACTGGTTAACATTAAAACTAACTTTTGCACTTTTACCTAAGGTAAAAAAAATTGTCAAACTTTTAACTCCAAAGTAGGATAATGTTAAAACGACAAATTCCAAAATTTACTCATGCTACAAAACTGGCAAAGTAAGTTCTTAAAAGCCTGTCTTCTTACCTTCGAGTAAATCTTAACAAAAACGTTTTTAAAAAATTGTAAGGGTGTAATTGGGACGTTTTGTCTAATATTTTAGAAGGACTAGGTTTTAAATTACACCAAAACTAAACATTAAGTTAGACAGACATTTAGAAAGGATAAACTAAATAATTTAGCAATGCATTTTTTTTTTAATTTTTTAAAAATATTTATGTCTCAAAACATCAATAATTAAAAACATTGAAAATTAAAAGAGTACCTCAATTGATACTATCCAAAACTGCCCAGCTTGAGGTCAAACTTAGAACATAATTCTTCTTATAATTTTCTAGCCACTTTCAGAATTTAATATGTCTAATGATTCATATATGGTTTAAGTCCAGTGGCTCGGGGTAACTAAAATGAGCTTAAATTATGATAATTTGTACGTAAGTCTTGCACATAACAATTCAACCACAAGCAACAGCAAAAGCTTTTTGTTCAAAATACACAAATGTCATCAATGAAGCATACCAAGATGAGATAAAGAACTCTTCACATGACTAGAAAATTTTAATAAATTGCCTCATATGGGTTGGCATCCATCTTTGTAACCTGGGATAGCTACACTTCACATCATCAGTCAAAGGACCCTCTTGACGGCTCCCACCTTCATTTTCAGCGAATTTTAACATAATAATATGGTAAATGCATATTCATCATAAATTGAAGGCAAGAAATTAAAACACTCTAAAAAACTGTAAGCATGAATACATCTTCTTCTTAACTAACTAAAATGATAGAGTCTGTCCTCAGAATAACTAAAATGATAGAATCTGTCCTCAGAAAGCTATCTTAAGTGAAATTGGCTGCCACTAGACAGTAAATTAAATAGCAAACACCAGGACCAATCCTATTGGTGTGCACACGTAAGCATGCCAGATTAGACAACAAGACAAAAATCCAGATTTATTTCATATATCATATAGGCCTGGTCATCAATTTTAGCATCAATTTTGAGGTACCAGATCTTGGTGGCTGAGTCATCTTGTATCAGGCAATGCTCCTCACATATTGATCGAGAGATGTATTGAACTGCTCACACCTGCACAGTAATGACAAGTATTCTATCAAAACTCAATCGGGAAGCCATAAGAATATATAAAAGGCTATTCTACTACCTAAAACATGTCTGAATACGAAAAAAATAAAAAATAAAAAATGTGCTACCCACGTCACAAAACTTTAGGTGTCTGAGAAGCATCCAGAGGGAAAAAACTAAGCCAAACCACAGTTCTCACAAGCACTCTGTGCTGTGTAATTGTGTTGGGCGGTGTGGAGTGAAAGTTCATTGCAGTTTAAAAAAAAATCTAGAAAGAACCTTAGCCTGGCATAGTCAACCACGTTAATGATGCATCATGTCATTTGCAGGACTTAATTTCCCTTTAAAAGTCTAAGTTTCCATTTCCTGCTTAATCTGGATATATTATAAATGTTTTAATCTTCAATTACAATTTGAAGATCGAGTACAACAAATATTGGTACTTTGCACCAAGATCAAACACTAGGAATATATATCACAAATGATTCCTGATAAACACTAGATCCTAAATCTTTTTAACTGCCCTAGTTGTTAATGCACTTGACATGCTAAACAAATTAACAATTACAACAAATGCATCATTCTCAAGAGAGTCAACCAGTGTTGCTAAACAGACATATAAAAATTCATAACTGATTATTTTCCAATCTCCGTTATAAACAATTAAACAAGTTACCTGATTGGAGTTCCTGGAGTATACAGAGGATTCTTGACAACATACTCAACATATAAGTTGTAAATGTACTTTAGGGAATCACGTAGATCACCAGTCCTAGGATGAGTGATCAGTATAAGCTGCATCAATGAAAATGTGTGATAATAACATAACAGTTTAAGAGCAGAAAGATTACAGAAATAGGCGAAAATTTCATGACATGAATCATTAAAAGCAAAACTACTATTAAATGTCACGAGGGCATTCTGCTACCTTTGTGACAAACTGAGTAATCCAAATTAATTTATTCATGCAAGGTGGAAACTTTAAGTCTACTCTTCCAATAGAACCAAAACAATAAATTTACAGATAAAAAGCACTGATTCTTCACCAACTGTGTTTGGTTCTTTCTGGATTTGAACCAATTTAATTTAATTTCCAGCAATTAGCAGACTACAAAGCAAATTCTAAATGACTTTCTTATCAAAGCAGGCAAGTTGGCATGTTCAAGATTAAGTAAATTCCTATGTTTCCCCGTTCTAGACAAATTGATTCATTTATTCCAAGGAACTAAACTAGATACCAAAATTTCTTGTCTAATTTGCTTCAACTTCTTTAAGGCAAAGTATCATTAACAAAGCTGAACTGAAATCGTGACACTTTGGTAACCCCAAAATTTGGCTGAGAAGGTTCAATGCCTACATTGGATATCTTTTTATCTGATGAGAAATTTTTATCTGTTCTAGTATGTCAGAAATTTGTGAAGATCTGATTTTTATTTATCTACATTCCAATGATGCCCATAAAAATGTTATGGTGCAGCTAAATAACTTGAATGTTCGAAAGAAGAGACAGTGAAAGGTATAGCCAACAATTAAACAATTTCAAGCCCAACTCAAATGTTAAAATTTCTTCAGACATATCTCAACCAATTTCAAGCCCCATATCTGATTTCAAGTAAAGAGAACAATATTAAATTCCACATAATTAAGATCTCCAATTAAAGGTTTGAAGCACATTATAATATCAAGGGATGTTCTATCAGCAGTTAAGCTTGTCCAAATGGCACAATAAAGAAATGACATATATATTTGTTTCTGATAAGAAGCAATAAATACCAGATATATTACAACTAACCTTTATGCCAGATGGACTTTCCATAAAACTAAGTTTGTATGTATTAGTACGAAAACTGTGAAAGGAACAACCTTGTCCAGGTAATTGAGGCATCCCCAGGTTTCCCTTCTCTGCACTGAAATTAAAGATAATATACCAATATGAGTTCATACAAACAAAATAGAAACTACAAAGTCATGATTCAATCAATAATTAGACCTAAGTCTAATATGTCCATCAAGGTACAAGATAAAAGCGATATAGCAGCCATTTTTCATCCTAAATATATGAATATTTTATCAATCTAAAACTGAAAACTTAACATAGAATCAAAAGATTATGAATTAGTAAATTTAAGTGGCATCAAAAGGTCACATGTTTATCATTTTATTGCAAACAGAATATGCATACCTTGTGGGATCCATTTTGGCCGTTAAAGATTTGAGGGAGAAGAGGAGACCGAACATGAGCTTATGATCTTGTTGCGCGTTGAGTGTGTGAAGAGGCCGATTCCATTCCCTGTAAAGCAAGCACACGCCGTTCCTATTAAATATGTACATCATGTGGCCATTGTTACCGGAAGTCGTCGGAACTGGCGGTGATGGACTAATCTCTGAGCTTCCGAAGAATTGCATTTTCCCTGTTACACAAATTCCTCCAGAACCATCCACTATATAAATCTCAAATGTTGATTTCACTTGAAACCAGATCGCATCGGGTATAGGATTCATTTCCCACCTAATGTTTGATAAAAATACATGTCTTACCTCAAGTTTAAAAAAGGCATTTTTCCAACCCCCATCTTTTCAAAACTTAAAATGGGAATCAGTTATTTCGTAAAACCTTGGGTCAAAACAGTAATTTGGCCTAAATTTTCTAACAAATTATTTAATTATTATGAATTAGGCTAATAAATTCAATTAATTATTATATGTTCTTCATCATCCAACGGCTCTATACTTTTTGACTTCTTAATTACTTAAATATCTCTCCATTTCAAAAACTAGCCGTTACTACCTTGCTCCTTTCTTCTTGCCCTCATCAATATCTTTCAAGAATCCTTCACATTCAAAGCCAAATCTTTTAAGTTTTTATTTTCTTTCCGTATATCAAGAAACACCGCCATCCCATCAATTGCACAGTCTTACGAATCAAATCAAGTTAACAATGGCTACAATTACGAACAAGTCTTCTTCTTTGCCAATATCCTCAACTAGACCGAACCCTAGTGCAAGAAACTCTGAGATTAAAGATGCCATTCGAAGGAGTTTCACTGGTAATCCGTTTAGCAAACCCTCCTCAATTGTTCCTAATTCCAGAGGTGGGTATAACCCAAACGCTCCCGCTAACAGTCCTTCAGGTCAGTTTTTCTTTAGTTTGTCGTTTTCTTTTTGTACTGTTTCTGGTTTGTTTTTGTGATAATCACGTGTTTGGATGCCAAGAAAATTAAAGGAAAGTAAATGGCAATGAATGTGCTGTTTCTGGGTTCCTGAGGAAATTAAAATGATTTAAAAAATGTGTTTTTTCTAAGTTGAATTTATTGGTGGTATTGTTCTGTTTGTTTAGATGGAAAGACGTTTGTTGGAGATTTTTCTAGGGTAATATATTCATGATGATGCATATTAGACCGAGAAGCCGGTGGAAATTGATTATTCGTCTCTAGTGAGAATTGAGAATCAAGAAAGAGAAACAATATTTTCTTTGTTTCTGTTATACTCATGAAACCGTTGACATAACTAGGTCCTCTTATAAGTTTTTACATTTTTTTAATGCAGTTTCTTCAAATTAAGTTTTACTTGAGTACTACTGGGAAACAAACAGCCTAAGGCCTATCTTTTACACCATTGATTTAGAGCTCTTATTTGTACTCTTTCTTGTGTTTGTTGAGCTGCAGATTTTCTTAGAAGAAACTCCATTGGCAGAGAAAGTGAGAGTTCTTTGAGAGATTTTGCTGATAAAGAAAATGGCAGAGACACAAATTCAAACACAGCAAAGGTCCGATCTCCGGCTTCTGGTTCAAAGGGGACAAAAAATTTCATGTCACCAACAATCTCTGCTGCCTCGAAGTTCACTGCGTCACCAAGAAAGAAAATATTGGCCGAGAGAAATGAGCCAGTTCGATCTTCTGCTTCCTTCTCTGATGCAAGAAGCCAAGTTCTGGAAGATGATGATCCAAAGCCGGAGAAAAGTTTGAGTAAGAAGAAGACTGTTTCATTTTCTGATGTCAAAAGCCTGATTATGGAGGAGGAAGACTCTTTGAAGCCAGAGATGGGCTTGATTTTGAACAAGATTGAGGTTTCACATGGCTCAACAATTACTGACTTAGATGGTGAAGCTTTGAGAAGTGATTTTGTTTATGATTCAGAGGTAGAATTGAAGAAGAATGATATAAGCTCATTACTGGAGAATGATAGTAAGAAGAATGATTGTGTTAATCTTGATCCAACTTTCAAGATCAGTCCTAGAAGCTCTTGTTCGACTTTGAACAAGATTGAGGTTTCACATGGCTCAACAATTACTGACTTAGACGGTGAAGCTTTGAGAAGTGATTTTGTTTATGATTCAGAGGTAGAACTGAAGAAGAATGATATAAGCTCATTACTGGAGAATGATAGTAAGAAGAATGATTGTGGTAATCTTGATCCAACTTTCAAGATCAGTCCTAGAAGCTCTTGTTCAACTTTGTTGGCACCGCTTGATGCGGATCCTTTAATGCCACCTTATGATCCTAAAACAAATTATCTCTCACCTAGGCCTCGGTTTCTTCATTACAGGCCTAATCCACGAATCAAGCTTATTCGTAAAACGGATACAGATGGTAAGTGGCTGGAAGAGAGTTTTATATCAGAAAGTTTATCAGATAGTGAAGTTAGTGGAATTTTGTCTGATAATTCCCAGAAAGAAGCTGAGGATATTTCCTCGGATGAAAAAGTGAAAGTAGAAGAAGTTGAAGAGGAAGAGACAGAGCTCAGTGTGCCTGAACCAAACCCCTTTAGTATCTACAATCCTGAGGGGAGTGTTAAAACTAAAGGAGTGTCTAAGTCAAAATTCTTTACAAGATCGAAGTTCTTTGCTTTCCTTTTGGTCATGGTTTTTGCTGGTCTGTCAATCTCAGCCATTAAGTCTCCAGTTAATGATTTATCTGTGCTCAATGATTTAGACTTTTCTAACCTCTATGTTCCACCTGAAATAACTGAATTTGCAAAAGCGAACTTTGAGAGGCTGGCTCAAAGATCTCAGTTGTGGGCAGCTAACTCTTTCTCCTACATTTGCCAGCTGATATCCAATCTAAGGGAGACGCCAAGACTGGGTGCTCTGAAATATAGTAATCTAACTAATTTGTTTCAGGAGTATCACAGGAAAGCTGATGCAGAATTTAAGCATGAACAGAATGTGCTGACATCAATATGGGAGAGAGATGTCAAACCATTGGAAGAGGGTGATTCCAAGATTGAAACTGATGAGAATGTTACTAGCCCAAGATTTGAAGAACAAATGCAACAAGAAATTGATGAGGTTTCAGAAGATCACACAAACCCAGAACGTGCAAAGGCATACTTAACTCGACCGGCTGGGGAGGTTGAATCTTCAGAAGCTAAGCAGACCCAAGAAAGAGTCCTGTCTGATGGTCACAATGATATCAAGCCACAAACACATCAGCCTGAGGTGATCTTAGAAGCTACTAAAATCCAACCTGAAGCTGAAGCCAGGGAACCTGAGGTAGAAAACAACATTAAATCTTACGCTGAAACTGAGTCAACCAGAGCCGAGGACAATGAATCTCAAGAAGATAGTAATGCTAAACTTGTGCCCATTCAAGCTGAAAACATTATCCGAAGCTCAGAATTAGATGTTACAATAGGCAATCAACGGATTTCAGCCATCAATACTGCTACAATGAGTGGGTCAAAAAAATTTTTTACAACAAATGTCGTGGGAATTTCTGTGCTTTTGATGAGTCTGCTTGCAACAACAGCTTTCTTCAAGTATGCAAAGAAAGGGAAATGCTTGAGTCCAATTGCAGCTACTACTCATGCAGACCAACCAGCAATGACTGAGAAATTAGACAACAGTCTAATTTCAGTTACATCGGAGCACACTTTTAGAGAAAGGCTGTCCTTCAGGAACTGGGAGACAGAAGTTGATATAGTTGGTGAGTCATGCCCATCAGAGATGAGCAGCCTCAAGAGTTCATCTTACAGCAAGAAAGGGCACAAAGAGTCAAGTGATGCTCAGAGCCAAGAAAGGAAGATTAGGAAGAATAACAGGAGAGAGTCCCTTGCCTCATCGGATTTCTCTTTGGGATCACCTTCCTATGGTAGCTTCACCATGTATGAGAAAATTCCCAAGAAGCATGTGAGTACTTAAACTGCCATATAAACTATGCACACCTTTTTTCAACAATATGAAATCATTTTAATATTTTGCATCGTCTTTTTTTTTTTTTTTTTTTTTTGGTTTCACAGGGTTTTAATGATGAGGTGGGTACCCCAGTCAGGCGTTCAAGCAGGTTGAAGAACCTAGTCACTTCTTTGTGACAGCTAAAAATGTTCCATGCCTATCACTGTCTCCATCATGCAGCTGTACAGAGTGTGAACCCCATTTGTTTACTTGCTAACTTAATTTGGTTTAGTTGGATTAATTGTAGTCTGAACTCCTTAAGTGGAACTAACTGATTGATTTTATCATTAGTTCAGATCTTCTGATTCTTATCTCAATCTACAAAGGAATTCCTCCACTCATGGTTATACTGCCACTTTGCTTTCAAGAACACTTGAAAGTTGATATCACTACTGGAGTTGATACCTGCATTAGCAATGAAAGTTGCAAGAGCTGAGAAACATGATAGAAAAGCTAACCAAAGATTGAAGAGTATAAGTGAACAAAACCATATAGTTTTTCCAATGTCATAGGGAGGGTTATTTATGAAGAAATTGTCCAAAAATGAAGCAAAAAGACAACAACATTCTCGTTGTTGAGAGTAACCTTGATAAGAAGTGGATTCTCTTTACTCAAGTCCTTGTTCCACGTGACACTGAACAAGAATAGGTTTGAAAGCTAATCTCCCCAGATTTATTCAAGGCAAAGTTTTTCACATGCAACACAAGGAAATATTGTTTATACAAGGCAAATTAAAAGAATATTTTTTCAATTGTGTATTGACTGCAAAGGTTTATTCTTTGTCTTTATTTAGTGTTTTTAGTAGGATATATTTTAAAAGTTTCAAATTGAGTTGCATTTATTTAGGAAAATGGTTTTTAGATTATTGCCCTTACGTTGTATAATAATTCAAAATAAAGAGACGTAATTTAAGAAATGATAATTGTTAAAAAAAAAAAAATCATCAAAAAATTAAATTAAAAATATATAAAATAAAATTAAGAAAAAGCAAACAAAATATTACACTTTGATTCCTTTACCAAAAAATCATGGCAAAAATTAGGAGAAAAAATTATCACGGAATTGGAGACAGTGACAGCATAATTTTGGTAATTATCAGACAAACAAATAAACATGCGTAAAGTTAAAGCCTACTACTCCTCCTCAGTGTGACGCCGTTATCATCAGACATGCACTGTTCTCCATTTGCAGAACACTTTCTCTTTTCTTTGCTGGCTGGCTCTCATTCTCATCTCTCAAAATCCAAGAAATCATTTAATTGATTTGTTTGTTGGTTTGCCTTCAATGTCTTGGGAAAACGCGAGGATCTGACAGTATTCAGAGAGAGAGAGTGAGTGAGAGATTAGGGTTTAGGATTTGAGGAGCGGGCCAATCTATGGCTTCCACGTCGCAGCCCCTTCGCTACAGCGGCCCCGGAGGAGCCTCCGCCCCCAGCGGCGGTAGCTTCGACGCGCTTAATAGAATTCTCTCGGAACTCTGCACACAAGGCAATCCAAAGGTATGATTAGCTTGTACGGGAATGATTACGAGAGTTAAACACAGAAAGTGAGAGTTGGTTGTGTGGATGCTTCAACATTTACTTGATTGTTTTCTGTAACTATTTTGTCATGTTATGTTATATTATGTTTCCTTAGGAGGGTGCGTCTTTAGCTTTGAAAAAACACCTAGAAGAGGAGGCGCGTGATCTTACTGGAGAAGCTTTTTCACGATTTATGGATCATTTATATGATAGGATTTCTAGTTTATTAGACAGCAGTGATGGTGCTGAGAATTTTGGGGCTCTAAGAGCCATTGATGAGTTGATAGACGTGGCTCTGGGCGAGAATGCCTCAAAGGTTTCCAAATTCTCTGGTTATATGAGGACTGTGTTTGAGGTAAAGCGTGATCGAGAGATTTTGGTCCTTGCCAGTAAAGTTCTTGGCCATCTAGCCAGGGCTGGAGGAGCAATGACTGCAGATGAAGTGGAATTTCAGGTTTATGGTTATGTGCATTTTTGCTTTGGTTGGTTGTTTTTGTTTATGGGAGTAGCATCTGATGAGTATTATTTGTTGGTTTCAGGTAAAAATGGCTCTGGATTGGCTTCGTGGCGAGCGAGTAGAGTATCGCCGATTTGCTGCTGTTTTAATCTTGAAAGTAAGTGTGAGCATGTTGTTTTAATTGTTGTCTACAGTTATTTGCTAGGTTTTATTCCTCACGTTGAAAAGAATGGAAACCTCATCATGATTATACATTTATGCTACAGTAATGTTCTTTCTGTTTTTTTCTTGTTTCTAAATGGAATGTTTGGCTTTTGAATTTTCTTTAATGCTGAAATGTTGTGTTCCAAGCCCCTGCTAGTCAATGTAGGGTGACTATCTACCAACTTTTCCTTCATTATCCCAAAATATCCGATTATCATTTCTTTAATTTAAAAAAAAATTATTATTATTATAATTTTATTGCATATTTTGAATATCTTTTTATTTCTTTCTTTTTAATAGGAAATGGCAGAAAATGCTTCAACTGTGTTCAATGTCCATGTACCTGAATTTGTTGATGCTATATGGGTTGCACTAAGGGATCCAGCATTGCCTGTTAGAGAGCGGGCTGTTGAAGCATTGCGTGCTTGCCTTCGTGTTATTGAAAAGCGTGAGACGCGCTGGCGTGTGCAATGGTTAGTTTTTCATTTTGTGAGTTTCTGAAGTAGAACTGTTAATTTATCATTGTGTATATGTTTTTTTTCATTTGCTTTCTCAGGTTACTACTGGTTTAGTTGTTGTTTTTGAGTTCTGTAAAGGCCCTTTGTAGTAATGCATATATGATAGTTTCTTATGGTTGTATGGCAAGGCTCAGGCCACGGCCGAGGACTCCCTGGCCCATGCCTCCACAGGCCTTAGCGTGGTGCCTGCCATAGTATTATATTTTTTTATTATTTTTCACAGGCTGTGCCAGGCCACTCTGTGGGCCTTGCCCCAAGGCCCCTGACATGCCTGGCCTGTTTGACATCTCTAGTTGCAGTCTTGATTCATCATGTTCAACAGTGCCTAATTGTTGGACGAAGCTTGGAGAGTTTGGTAAATACAACCAAATGATATGAATTGAGAGCCATTTGAGTTACACTTGTTTTCAACTCTTCAAACCACTTTGTTGCATAGTACATATTTGTTAGTTTAATACTAATATTATCCCTTTTTGGGTTGAATGTGCACACCTTTCTTTTCTATTGGCTATATGAAATAAGTTGGAATTTTATACCTAAATGTGAGATTATTGTGCTTCATTGAAGGATCTATTTCATAGCATCATGCTTTCTGTTAAGCAAACATTTGACTTGAAAGTTTAAAGTTATTATTTAAAAGGCAACCATAGTGTCAAAGCTTGAAAGTGTCCTCTAATTTGAACTTGCATGCAGACTGAACTCAGCCACATGTGTCAATACAGCTGCTATCACAAAAAGTTTATAATTCAATTAATGTAAAGTGAAGGGCTCAAACATCAGATCACTTGGTTGTCCTAGCTCTAATATTATGTTAAGTAATCAGCTGATCTAAAAGCTTAAGATGATAGGTGAAAGTGCAACAATAGGATTTAAGTTTGTGGCTGAATAACGTATATAAAATACGCTTAAAGATCTTTGTTTTGCTAACTTGTAAATGTTTTGGTTGATCACTGGTTAATTATACAATTTTGTATCTGCTAAGTATAGCTATTGATATTTTCATTCCAATAACAAGAAAACAGACAACTATATCCAAGATTTAACTCACTAGTTAGGAAGATGCCAACTTATGGGATTGAGACTAAATATCCTTTTGTTATCGTTGAGGGTTATTTGAGTGGTTAGGCTTGTGGTTATGCTCATTCGTTTGAGGGTCAGTTCTTCAAGGTCACCTACTTGGTGAAAGCCACAATTTTCCTTCTTACTGGAGATTTTTGGCTTCACTGGGTCCCTAATCTTGAATTTGTGTTCACTAAACGGTTTGGCAGATGGGTTTTTGAGGGATATCATACTATAAAAAAAAAAAAAAATTAAAAATTAACAGTTCTTTAAAAACATGAGAAATCATGGCTTTGGTGTCATTGTTGTGCTTCACAATGTGATAGCAAGTCTTGAGAATGAGTTCAACAACAATCAGAAGTAGGGAAAAGAAAGGGAAAACTGAAGTTTTTAAAGTTGAGGACACTGATCAATGAGTCTAACCTCTCATTTTATTTTTACACATATTGTTAAAGATTTATACTTTCCTGAGACCGCTATGCTGATGAATTTTGTGGAAGATAGTAAGTGGAAGGAGTGTATTGGAATATTTAGTAGTGTTACTCTTTGTGCTTACTAGTTGGTAAATTAATGTTAATTAATTTGTCCTCTGCTTGTCGTGGTATTTTCAAAAGAGTGAAAGACGGTATGCCATTTTTTCCTTTCCCACATGGAGGCTTCTTTTTTAAGAACTAATTCTTGCAAAAAGTTCACTTCTGCAGGCTATTTTGATATCTGTTTTTTCCCTTTTGCTGAAAGTTCTTGTTGTTTTGGTAATGGAAACCTATAAGACCTTATATTAGTGTAGGGAAGTGGTTCATCTTTGGATTGATTTGGTGTAAAATTAAAATAGGACTTTTGAAGGGGTTAAAGTGTTTCTATTTTTTTATTATCTTTACGAGCTTCAGTTTCAGGAGAGTTCAAAGGTTCCTTTTTATTCTTGATTCATCTTAACTAAAGTAAGTTCTTGGTTGATTTTGTCGTTGGTTGTGGATGCTTTCCATGTACATGCCATACACAAATGGGTCTGTTTTTACAACCTATAAAAAGTTCTTGTACAATTTTTGCCTCTCTCATCATGAGTTAATATTACACCATAGTAAAGCTGATGTGCCTTTATAATTCTCTCTTTCGATTAATATATTTTCCTGTTTCTTATAGAAGAAAAACAATCTTAAAATAACTAGTGAACATAGTTGTCTTTATTTATTTACTCTGTATCTCTTCTTGAAGAGGGACATGTATATTGTTGTGGGTGGTGGTGTGACAAATTCTACAGTTGCCTTTCTCAATAAGCTAATTTCTTGTTGGTGTGACTTTATGTACATGGCTTTTAAATGTTTTCAAACAATTGGAAAACTTGCTTTGGTCTTCTGTTTTTCATTATTTTTTTGGTTTTGATGTATTTTCTTTGTGATAGGTATTATCGAATGTTTGAGGCTACCCAAGATGGGTTGGGAAGAAATGCTCCAGTACATAGCATACATGGTTCTTTACTTGCAGTTGGTGAGCTCTTGAGGTAGGTGGAAATTTACAGTTATTTGCAAAACTTTTGGCTTCTGAAATTGTTCTTTGAGTAGACTGGCTTTGAAAAACCAGTTGTCTCTTTCTAAGTTATTTTTAACTTTCATATCTTTTTTTTTAGCTTTGCCTAGTGGTATGTAGGATCAAGGCTGAAACCAAGGTTTTTTCATTGGCCTCTTTATTTTGCTATTTTAGTATCACTGCCCCTTGTTGGATTTTTCTAGAGCTCTGATATTAATACATAGGACACAGGCGTTGTGTCTCCTTTTTAAAATCTTCTGCATTTTGTTGAATTGATAATGTGTATTTTTCCATATTAAAATAGTTCAAATATAGTGCTCCTCTTATTTAACTGATTCTTATGTTTTATGTGGATATAACGGTTAATTTTTCTGGACAGGAATACAGGTGAGTTCATGATGTCAAGGTATAGAGAAGTTGCCGAAATTGTACTCCGGTACTTAGAGCACCGGGATCGGCTTGTTCGCCTTAGTATAACTTCCCTACTGCCTCGCATTGCTCATTTCTTGCGTGACCGATTTGTTACAAACTACTTGAAGGTTTGTGCATTGCTTCATTTTCTATCATTGTAATTTTATCTAGCATGGAGAGCATTTTCGATGGTGGAATCAGCCTTATGTATAAAGCAGTAAGTTACCCCATTAATATGTGCTTGCACTTGTGATTTGTTGCAGATATGCATGAATCATATTCTCACAGTTCTGCGAATTCCAGTTGAACGGGACAGTGGGTTCATTGCTCTTGGGGAGATGGCTGGTGCTTTGGATGGGGAACTCATCCACTATTTGCCGACAATTACCTCTCACTTACGTGAAGCAGTAAGACGTAAAGGATTTTAGTTGACATAAGTTTTGTTCCTTCAATATAGTCCTCTTTTGTTGCAATTTCTTTTCCTCTGTAATTTCTTTGAGTTGTGCTGTTTTCATTTGATAGGCAACAAGACTTCTAATAATTAGCATATTTATGATATGTAGATTGCTCCACGCAGAGGCAAACCATCTCTTGAGGCTTTGGCTTGTGTTGGAAATATTGCAAAAGCAATGGGTCCTGTAATGGAACCTCATGTGCGTGGTCTCTTGGATGTAATGTTTTCTCCTTCTGCTAGTCTTTCCAGTCAACTTGTAGATGCTCTTGAACAAATTACTGTCAGGTACACTGAGGCATTCTTGTAACTTTTTTTTAGATGCTTGTTGTGATAATTTTATTAGAGAATCAAACTATTATATAAGCGCTTTCTGTTTCAGTATTCCTTCTTTGCTGCCTACTATTCAAGATCGGCTGCTTGACTCTATTTCACTAGTTCTTTCAAAATCCCATTATTCTCAAGCAAGGCCAGCTGCTCCATTGGTTCGAGGAAATATGGTGAATAGTCCTCAACAAGTTTTGGACCTTAATGGTTCAGCCCTAGTGCAACTTGCTTTGCAGACTCTTGCTCGTTTTAATTTTAAGGTGTGCATCTAGATTTTTTAGATATGAACCCTATGTTAGCTTCATTATTCATTCTGATTTTAGTAAACGATTTAGGGCCATGAACTTCTTGAGTTTGCAAGAGAATCGGTTGTTGTATATCTGGATGATGAGGATAAGGTCACACGTAAAGATGCTGCACTATGTTGTTGCAAATTAGTTGCAAATTCCTTCTCTGGAGTATCAGGTACACAATTTGGTTCTAGTAGGTCAAATCGAACCGGAGGAAAGCGAAGACGTCTTATTGAAGAGGTTTGTATGCAATATATTTTCTAATTTCATTAGTTTCTGTGGAGCTATGAAATAATGTTAATACTAGAGCAAGATCAGTTGGGCACAAAGAAGAAGTAAAAGGTAATATAGAAACTACTGGTCCACATGTATATTGGAGAAAAAGGTAAAAGGTAATACAGAGAGGTACAAATAAAAAAAACAGTTAAGAAATTGCAGTCTTCCAACCTCTTAAAATAAACAAATAAGCTTCTCTTGAAAATGCTTTGTTGCCAAACCCACAAGTATGCCTTGACATTGACTCTATTTTTTATTTATTTTTATGTGTGTATTTTTTTTATTGATTTATACCTTTTACGTTAACTGAGTTCAATGAGGGGATTTAAATTCTTAATCTCGTGGTTGATATCAAGGATCTTTGACATGATTTGAGCTCTTTTCCAAGGAAAATCAAAGTCTGCTTCTGGAGCATCTTCAAAATTTTTCCTCTTCCTTATTGCATTATGTTTTCAATATTAGCATGCCCATGCTCTTCTCTTTTAAATTTTAATTGCAGCTGTTTTTTTATTTATTCCATATGGGATTCTGCAGCTTGTGGAGAAGCTTCTCATTGCAACTGTCGCTGATGCTGATGTTACCGTTCGTCATTCTATCTTTTCCTCACTGCATGGGAACAGAGGTTTTGATGAGTTTTTAGCACAGGCTGATAGCTTGAGTGCAGTTTTTGCTGCTTTAAATGATGAGGTATGATTTCAAGTTGATATATGACTTTTATTGATATATTAAATTGAATATTTATGTTTGAATCCAAAGATATTCTCACTTTTTTACTTCTACCTTCCCATTTTGAATGTTGCTTTACACTTCAGAAATCCTGTTTGTGTATGATATCTCTGTTAAGTTACTGTCACATTGTTTGTCATAATTGTTTTCTATCTTACTATAGGTTTGGTTAGCAATTTTGACTAAGGAGGAAAAGTATGAAATAATGAGAAGACTAGTATTTCATTATATGTTCACATAACAATGATTGAGAAAAAGAATACATAGAGTCAAGGAAAGAAGAAAAACAGTCTAAAAATATCTTTTCAATACCGAAATTAGTCAAGGTTACGGAAATTCCTTGAAAAACTTCATGAAATTTGAGCCTCAAGCCAGCAAAAAGCCTTACTTTGGACCCAAGTTATTCGAACTTTCTTACTAAACATCTCCATAAAATTTTACCCTTCTTTATTTATGAGAGGAGAGATGGAAGGGATGGCTCTGTGGCAGTGGATTGAGATTTGAAGAGGTTAGAATTTGCACAGAAGAGTAATGGCAAGGATCTTTAAGTCCATTTAAAACAGATTCTAGGTTATTTAACTGATTCATAGATGCCTGTTTTCTCAAGGGATTGTTCTACTTGTATCTCAAAAACTGCTTTGTTTCTGTTGTTATAACTGAATTCAAGTTGCAAAATTTTGTTGTAATTTTTTTTAAAGGAAACTAAGCAATATATTTTATGTAAGAGAAGAGAACATTGCAGGAAGGGAGCGATCTGGAGGCCAATTTAAGTGAAACAAAGTAAAAAATGCTGTAAGAACAATAAAAGAAACCTAAGTTCTTTGACTCCGAACTCACTGATTGCAAATAACTGTAAAATTATGTTGTACTTGTATGAAACTGTTTTGAATTAGGAAATTTTCTGATGCATTGCAGGAAAAGTTTTCATGTCCTTATGTTCAATTTCAGAATTTCTAGTGTTGTTTTTTTATGAAAAGCTAAATGTTTCTGCTGTGATAGGATTTTGATGTTCGAGAGTATGCAATCTCGGTGGCTGGGAGATTATCAGAAAAAAATCCTGCCTATGTTCTTCCTGCTCTTCGTCGTCATCTCATACAGTTGTTGACATATTTAGACCAGAGGTAATGTTAATTAGGCTATAGACTTGAGGTTTGTTTTGTTTTTTCCACTTTAGCCTTGAGTCCATCTTAATGGAAGCCATTGAGATGTTTTTGATTGTTTGTTAGTCTGCTTTGTTGATAATTGTTAGATATTTTTATCTGAATAAATGAAAACTAAATTTTTTTGATTTAAGTTTGAATAATGTTAAACTCCCTGTTGTGAAATGTTTTTATAGTATACTTTTTTTATATTTCTATTTTTAATGCAGTGATCGCGCTATTACAAAGTTGTCTAACAAATATAAATGAAAAAATCATGTAGCATACAATCAGATGGATTTTTCAGTATTATATAAATAATTGAATTCCATGCTAAAAAAGTATTTTCTTTACTTCTAAAATAAATTATCTTAATAAAATAAATGAGATTATAGTTTTTTTCTAATCATTTTTGGATAAAATACAATTTATTATCTAGAAAGGTATATATCTTAAAATATTAGTTTTCAGAAATATTTTTATGTAAAAACAGATAATTTAGTATTTGTGTTCATATGTTATAAAAATAAAAAGTCATTTAGATTTAAGATTTACGTCAAGTTGATAGAGAATTTAGACCAATTCAAATATTATCCAATTTTATATGAAAAACAAACTTAACTTACACTTGTTGATGGCTACTATTGAACTTTATTTTTTCAGTTGTGTTTAGCTTTATATTGATTTAGCTTGTGATGTCAGCAGGGCAGACAACAAATGCAGGGAAGAAAGTGCAAAGTTACTTGGTTGCTTGATACGCAACTGTGAGAGACTAATTCGTCCATACATTGCTCCAATACATAAGGTTTTGTCACTTGTGTGCTGCTTATGATTTTACCTAATGCTATTCATTCTTCCTTTCCTGATAAGAGTTCCTTTTTTTTTTTTTTTTTGAATTAGTAAAATACATTGCTGTTTCTCCTCCTTCATGTGGTTAATGTTTGGATTTTGCAGGCACTTTTGGCAAGACTTCTTGAGGGCACTGGGGTCAATGCCAATAATGGCATTATTAGTGGAGTTCTTGTAACTGTTGGGGAGCTTGCTAGAGTGGTGGGTAGGCTTGTCCTTTTTTTTTTTTTTTTGACCTAAAATGGAGGATTTAGACAAACTCTTCCCATTTTCTTTGTATAGATTGAAGATATTAGTCATGTTGTGATATCATGTTATATGCTAGATATTGTCTTATCCTTCCCTTTTCTAGCAACAGGTCATTTATATGTTCTCTTCTTTTGTTGTTTGAATTTCATTGTGAATCTGTGGAGGAGAAATAGCCATGGTACTTGTTTTGATAGAGGAATAAAGTAGTACTTTTGGATGATCTAGATGAGAACTTGGAGTTACCATGGAATGATTTCAGACTCATGCTTGTTTGTTAGCATCAGTCATAAAGCATTTTGAAGCTGATTTCTCCTCTTTATTGAACTGAATTTTATGGATTTTGTTTTTTAATTTTCAGATTGTTTTCATCCTCTTTGAGTGAGTACGTAGTGAATATGTTGCATTAATGTTTACTTTTTCTATTTTATTCTGATTTCTGGTTCAACCCTATGTATGTTATATTAAATGGAGAAACTTTTATAGTGTCTAATAATTGGAATTATCATTTTTACTTCGCGTTGTATAGTTTATTAGGGTGTATGGTAAATATCATAGCCTAGTGCAATTAAGTTTTTCGGCTTGCATAAAATGATTTCTTATGGGGTTTTGCTCTGTGATTTTTGTTTAGGGTGGTTTTGGAATGAGAGAATATGTATCCGAACTTATGCCTTTAATTGTTGAAGCTTTATTGGATGGAGCAGCTGTTGCAAAACGTGAAGTGGCTGTGATAACTCTTGGTCAAGTCGTTCAGAGTACTGGGTATGTGGCATGCCTCTTTGTTGATTTATGATCAATAATTTTTCTTAACAGTTAAATTTTCTTGTGAATTGCTTTTGATAAAGGAGCTTCTGCACTTTCACATTATGTTCAATGAACCATCTTTTTAAGTCACATTTCCCACACTTGACTCGCGTACAAAATTTAGTTTTTCCTTCTAAACTGATGTAGTTTACATGTTTATGAATGCCTTTATGAAGAATCGATTGTATAGAGAACATTATATATTTCTTCTCATGGCATGGCAATAATTTTAACTAGTTGAATAGCAATCTTTTAGTGGATTGGGAAAGTATTTTCTACTCCTTTTGTTGGAATAAATTCAGCTCCACTACATAGAAATCTTTTATTTTGTGGTGGACTGATGGTTCTCTTTCTTTGTAGCCATCCTTATTCTTTAGTATATTTAGTTCCATGTTCTCATCTGAAAAAAAGGGTACTCTTAAACATTTTGCCCTTACAATTTTGGCAGGTATGTGATAACTCCATATAATGATTACCCACAATTACTTGTCTTGCTCTTGAAAATGTTGAATGGTGAGTTAGTTTGGTCTACAAGGCGGGAAGTGTTAAAGGTATCTATACTTTTTGACAGGAATGCTTTGTTATATCCTCTAAATATGTTGCCATGCTAAAAGCATTCTTTGACATTGCCAGGTGCTTGGTATTATTGGTGCTTTGGATCCCCATGTGCATAAAAGAAACCAGCAACTGTCAGGGTCACATGGCGAGGTTACCCGTACTGCGAGTGATTCTGGCCAACACATTCCTTCAGTGGATGAGTCACCAATGGATCTTTGGCCATATTTCGTTACATCTGAAGATTATTATTCTACGGTAATATTTAAAAAATATAAAATGGTGGCAATTATACCTGCTATGTTGTTATTTTTTCTAGCTTGTCATAATTTGTCTATGAGCCAATGAATTTCAGGTTGCTATAAATTCTCTCATGCGAATTCTTAGGGATCCTTCACTTGCTAGTTACCACCAAAAGGTGGTAGGATCTCTTATGTTCATATTTAAGGTATAATCGTAAAGATTGCTATGTTCGCTCCCTTTTTTTGTTATTTTATTTATTGTCTTACAGTATGTTTATTAATTTTATATTTTTCCTTGCGAGGTTAGTCAATGGTTCTTGGTTGTGTTCCTTACTTACCAAAGGTTTGTCTTCAAACTTTTCAGTAATGATAAACTCCCTTCTGCGGAACCATACTGTTTGGTAGGAACTTTAGTTTCCAGAGATTGATATATCATGTGATAATTACTATTCATGCTTTCTTTCTACTAAAAGTTAAAAACAAAAGGTTAAAAATCTTGAACTGTAGCAATTTATAGCAAGTGTTCAGACAAATTAACATATGCTGGAAAAATGTGTATATCTTCTATGTGAATGCCTATGTTTGATCTGAAACTGGGGATTTAAAATTTTGGGGGTTAACCTCGTGTTTGGTGGAATTTTGTTTTGGTTTTGTTCTTGAATATTTCTTTTCCTTATGCTGAATTTTCTTCATCTTTTTTGACAACTTTGATTGGATTATGCTTGCTGACCTGTGGTTTCCCTGGGCCCATTTTCGGTAGGTGCTGCCTGATCTCTTTCTCATAGTTCGTACATGTGATGATTATCTGAAGGATTATATAACATGGAAGCTTGGGACTCTTGTGTCTATCGTACGACAGGTATGTATAGATGTGAAATTGTTTTAGCGCATGTAATTTTTTTTGGTTTTCATGGGCATCAGAATATATGGAATCCTATGTTCTTGTGCAGCATATTCGTAAATATTTGCAAGAACTGTTCTCTCTAATTGATGAATTATGGTCATCCTTCAGTTTGCCAGCTACTAATCGTACTTCCCGTGGTCTTCCAGTATGTATATTTTCTGTGTCTTTCATCAGCAGTTACGATAACTTGCATGCTTATTGTTTGATGTATTTATTTGTTATGTTCTCAATGTTTCCTTGGATTGTTTCCTTGTTTGTGCAGGTTCTGCATCTTGTGGAGCAGCTTTGCCTGGCCCTTAATGATGAGTTCAGAACACATCTTCCTGTTATTCTTCCTTGTTGCATTCAAGTTCTAAGTGATGCTGAACGGTGCAATGACTACACCTATGTTCTTGACATTCTTCACACCCTTGAAGTGTTTGGTGGTTAGTTTTCTCTATCTCATGATAATTTGCATTATTATTTAACATTTTGCTCTTCTGAACTGGTGTGTTTTTTTTTGGTACAGTAAGTATATTGTAAAAAGAATAATCATTTGTAGTTTGGACTTCATACAAATTTCAATTTAAAAGTAAAATGCCATTTGGAATTTAGTTATTCAATCTCTCCTTTATGTGAACTGTGGGTTGCTAATCATATTAAAATAAGAGAGGTAAACACCATGAAATAAAAGAGAAAATTTTGTTTTTTATTTTCTTCTAGTTTAATAGAAGTGATAATTTATTTCATAGAATTTATGGAAAAAAAAAAAATACATAATTGGGGAGCATCTTGAATTACAACTAAGAAACCACCAATATGCTTGGGATCTTTGCTATTTTTTTTTTTCTTGATGCGGGGCTGAAGAAAGTCAAATGTTTGTTAGTATGGTATGACTTGAGTTTTATACCATTCTAACTGGTTACTGCTAGATGGTTGGACCTCAGAGCTGCAGTGGACCTAGAATATTTGATCTAGGGAAAGTAAGTGTAAAAGAGTTAACTGAGGGATCAGAATATGAAGAATTATAATTTAACAAATATTCTTATGCAGTTTTTAAGTTATTTAATTACTTCCTCTATTACCAATGTGGCTCTGTCATTACTTAAAAAGTCAATTAAGGTGGTTCTGCTGTTGCGTTTACATCATTTGTGGTGCTTTCATGTGTTCAGAAGAAAAGATGCTTAGGGCTTCATGGTAGATCTGGAGTGCTTCTATTGTGTAGGCCTTGCCTCTTATGGAGGCAACTATTGAATATTCTCCTAAATTTTAGTTCTCTTATGTCTTGTGAAACTTGTGTGTTGATATTTAAATATCATTCAATCAATTTTAGCCATCTTCTTCCAGCAGATAATAGAAGAAAAGGAATAATTTGAGTCATTAGAAGAGAGAAAAGAGAAGGCGTGCTTGAAGAAAAAATCTTTTAAAGAATTTCTAGAATGGAGCTTGTAAAGGCACTGGTTGGAACATGATGTCAAGTTCAAAAAATGATTCAAGATAGGATGCATTGTGGAACTCAAGGGAGCTATAAGAATATTCTTTTGCTATATTTCAAGCTTACATACATGCAGTGTCCCACAATTTTGACATAATAGGATATGAAGTTGGCCATTACATTTGTGGACTGTGCATCATTGAGATTACATTTACATGCATGATTAATAGAGTTTGGAGATGATAGTTGCGGGATGAAATCTTAACCATTGAATGTCCATTTATCTGATGATCTTCTAGTTGTGTTGTAATTACTGTAAAAACCACGGTGTTCATAGATTCTTTATAAATTTTAAAACTCATTGCAATTTCATGATATAGGGACACTGGATGAACATATGCATCTGCTTCTTCCTGCACTTATTCGATTGTTTAAAGTGGATGCTTCTGTGGATATAAGGCGTGCTGCTATCAAAACTTTGACTAGATTGATACCTCGTGTGCAGGTTGGCACCTTAGCTTTGTCAAATTGCTTCTAGAGTAAAAATTCTTTGCATATTCTAATTTCACTCACCTTCCTCGCCCCCTCCTTGAGTTCATCTCAATTAATGTTTGGTGGTTCTTGTTTAACTTTTTGTTATTGCTTTTCCTGTCAGGTTACTGGTCATATATCTGCTCTGGTGCACCACTTAAAGCTGGTCTTGGATGGGTTAGTCTCCACTTCCCTAATTTCAAATTATGTGGTGGAATGCTTCCTTTTATTTGTGCTTATGTTTGTATGTGTGCTTAGCTGTAGTATTCAAGGGCTTAGGTTGAGAAGGATTATCAATAGGAATCCCTCAAAGTGCTTTGAAACCAAAGCCCATGAAGAAGTGTGTGAAAAAGAGACAAGACTTTGGAATGACCCATATAGCATTTCAAAGATTCTTTCTTTTCTTTAATTCCAGATTCCCAAATAGCATTCCTGCCGCCTCTAAACTCATTGAAATTTTAACGAGGAAGACAAGACTTCGGAATTACACAAACTAAACTAGCCACTCTAAAATTTAGAGCTACAGCATACTCAAGAAACAAAAGATTATCGGTTCCTAGAAGCATTCCAAGCCACATGGATTGAATCACTTCTATTGTATCGAGCTTTCCATGAGTTAACAGTCAAGACAGATGAATTTCGGATGAAACTTTTGCCTTCCATGTAAGCTCTGTAAGTAGATAGTTATACCTAGAAGCATTATTGATTGACCAGATAAAGTATACCCAAAGTACCAACCTTGATGGTTCTAGATTTCATGTTTAATCATCCAGAAAATTCTCTATTTGAGGCAGAAGGGATATTAACTAACTTGCTCATTTTTCAAGTCTAGAAAAATCACAGTTCCACCTAATGAATTATTAAATAAAACCAGTCTAATGTTGTTGTTTTGATTGTTGAAATTGGTTGTAGGTTACAACTATGTTTTAGCTCAATTAGGCCTTTCTATTTATTTGGTTGTCAGGCTCAATTTGTTTTCTTTTCTTTTCCTTCAGTTTACATATATGGACATTTGCTGAGGTCATACGTGTGCTAGATTTTTCTCTAGGTGCTAGTTTCAATTTTTATGGTTGATAATTTGCCAATCCTGGACGTGTTTGTCTAGTAGATACCTCCTATTTATTTGATTTCATCTGCAACTTCCAACTATGTAGAATTTTTATTTACAGGAAGAACGATGAGCTCCGAAAGGATGCTGTTGATGCACTTTGTTGTTTGGCTCATGCCCTTGGAGAGGACTTCACTATCTTTATCCCTTCAATACACAAACTTCTCTTGAAATATCGGTTACGGGTACATATCTTACGTGGCCACATTCTTTTTTCATCTGATGATCTTCTCTTGCCTTTTTACTGGAGTATGAGTGTATTCTGTTTAGCATAAGGAATTTGAGGAGATTGAAGGACGGTTGAGGAGACGCGAACCTCTAATTTTGGGGAGTTCAGCTGTGCAAAGATTAAGTCAACGTGTTCCAGTTGAAGTTATTAGTGACCCATTAAATGACATTGAGAGCGACCCTTATGAAGATGGGACTGATGTGCAGAGACAACTTAGAGGCCATCAGGTAACAATGCTCCTGGAGTTGTGTACTTAGTAACATACACTGCTGATTCTGTTATATCTAAGCTGCATGAAAGCTTAGGCAAGTCCTGTCTAAGCGATAGGTAAGGTATCTTGAAGTAATGTTAGCATTGGATAATAATAATAATAATTATAATATAATTAATAATATGTATTTGGTTAGGATAGTATCTTTGATCTGATTATGATAGAATTTGATTTGCTTAGGATAATATGTTTGTTTGAATTAGAATAATATATTTGGTTTAATTAGGATTATATTTGGTAGTTGAATGATAAGGATTGGGATTAGATAGACATATTATAAAGAGGAGGGGGCTTAATGGAAAAGGGGAGAGAAGATTATTATTTGGTATTTTGGGTAGCCTTTTGGGCTTTTTTGGGAAGAAGGGCACCTCTACATGCCTGGGGAGGAGTTGACACCTCTTCTTGCCAACAATATTTCTTTTTAAAATTAATAAAATTCATATTAGTTTCCTAACAAATTAGTATCAGAGCAATGAGATCCAAAATAGAGAATAGAATTGATGTGAACAAAATTTTAGTGACAGTGATGGAGAAGTTGGAAGCTGTGGAATTCTAATTGGATAATATAGCCAATGGACTTAAGGGAAAGAAAGAATGTCTGAAGGAATGGAAGGAGACTGTGATTTTGGATGAGATTGAGGAGGAAAACAACGAAATCAAAGCTCAACCACCATTGCCATTGTTTTAGGAGGTGATTGAGGAGGGAGACAATGACATCAAAGCTCAACCACCATCACAACTGTTTGAGGAGGAAGGTGTAAAAAGAACGACGAACAACAAAATTGAGGCATACGAGGAGTTTGAGGCTGGATTAGGAGTTTTTAGCGCATTCTTGGTGGGTGATGTTGACTTTGACAAGGAAGTAGTTGCAAGGTTGGGAATTAAGGTTTATGCGACGTTGTTTAGGACAAATGATGCCTTGATGGACCATATGGGGTTGACTTTTCCACCAACGACAACTACTGGACTAAGGGCAAAATGGGTGGGATATTTTCAAATTTGGTACAAAGAAATGTAAAAAAAAAAACCAAGAGTTCCCTAGTTTCCTACTTCGAGGACAAGATGGGCTTAAAGGGGTGGCAAATGTTAGGATTGGATGATAATAATAATAGCAATAATAATAATAATATAATCAATGATATATTTAGTTAGGAAAATAAATTTCATTTAATTAGGATAGTATCTTTGATTTTATTATGATAGATACTTGATTTGCATATGATAATATATTTGTTTGAATTAGAATAATATATTTAGTTTAATCAGGACAATATTTGGTAATTGAATAATGAGGATTAGGATTAGATAGATAAATTATAAAGAGGAGGGGGGTTGATGGAAAAGGGGAGAGAAGATTATTATTTGGTATTTTGAGTAGCCTTTTGGGCTTTTTGGGAGGAATGGAACCTCTACATGCCTAGGGAAGAGTTGACACCTCTTGTTGCCAACAATATTTCTTTTTATAATTAATAAAACTCATATTAGGTTCATAATAAACCTTGGTAATTACTTCCTGTTCCATGTATTATGTACTGGGGTATAGCCAGGTTATATGTTAGGAAAGGCCAATTGACTCTTTTAGTAAAATGCTTACTCATTAGTACTTTCACCTACAATATAATTATATTTATAAAACAACACAATAAAATAACATTATTTTACAATTTTTTTTAAAATTATAATTCATAGTACATATCTACCATTTCTTATAAAAAAAGAAAGCAATTGTTATTGTATTAGAAATAAATACGTTCTGATGGGACATTTTCATTGACCTTCCTCATAGTTGGGCTACAATAATGTGGACCTCACTAGTTTTGAAAGTTTTCAGACTTTCTCTTGCATTTTGAAAATGTTTTCTCCCTTTTTGTTAGAGATATATGCTAAAGTTCTATAAATTTTATCAAATACTTTCTTTTTGCCACCTATAACTAAATCAGTACCCAGAGAAGTGAAAGAAAATTTTCCCTATGCACTGATCTATATGTTTTGACATTTTCTTTTTGGGTCTCTTGTTGCTAATTAAATTGAGCTTTCATGTAAGTTATAATAATTAAAATGAGTTTCTTGTAGGTCAATGATGGTCGTTTACGCACTGCTGGAGAGGCTTCTCAGCGAAGTACCAAAGAAGATTGGGCAGAATGGATGAGGCACTTTAGCATTGAGCTCTTAAAGGAATCACCTTCTCCAGCATTGCGAACCTGCGCAAGGCTGGCACAGTTGCAGGTATGGTTGTAGTTGAAATCTGCATTTGTGTGCCTCTGGATTTTAGGTTCTGATCTTCAGCTACTGCAGCCTTTTCTTGGGCGGGAGTTGTTTGCAGCTGGTTTTGTTAGTTGTTGGTCACAACTGCATGAATCTAGTCAGAAACAGCTGGTTCGGAGTTTAGAGACGGCTTTTTCCTCTCCAAATATTCCTCCTGAAATTCTGGCAACGCTTCTTAACTTGGTATGTCTGTTTTACTCATGTACAATATCCGTCATTAGTGTAAGATATTTGAGTCACAAAGGGGATAAAATTATTACTTAACATGCTTTAGGAAATTAATTTATTTGCCAAATGTTGCAATATAATCTATGTTTGTTTTGATTGTTTCACTAATGTTAAAATCTAAAATTCATAATGGAAAAATATAAAATATAGGGAGAGAAGGTGAAAAACAAAGAGAAGGGACAGATAGGAAGACAAGAAAAATCTAAGAAAGGTAAGAAAAATTCAGAGAGAAAATTAGATTGGAAACATTAATCTTTATCAAGCATCAAAATTTATCATTCCAAATAACCTCAAGGCCTTTCCATTTTGCTTAGAATGAAAACCCTTTTTGAATATGATAACCTAACTGAGAAAGGAAATAACAAAAATAAAAATAGTAATAAGCTTAAGAGTCCCAGATCCGATATAAGTATTTAAATTGGTTCCCATGAAGCATGTAAAGTGTTTGGTTGAGGAAAGACTTTCAGTATTGAAAGAGTGCTGGTGGTCCTGAATCTTAATTTAGACAAGCTTAAGGTGTCAAGTATTCATGTATTTCTGGATAAAAAGGAGGAATAATTTCACATGCTGAATGTTGTTTGCCCATTTTAACATTAAAGCCTTCAAAAAAAAAAAAAAAAAAAGAAAAAATCTCTGAGCAGAGATATATTTTGTTGAAGGGAAAGCCTTTAAGCACTGACAAAGCTAACAGTGTCAAGCAAGGATGACACAAATTGAGGATGGAAATTTAACTCAATTTTCATACTCAAAGTTTTGTAAAAATGTTTCTGTAATTTTCAAAAATTTCTCCGAGAACATCCACCAAAAGGGTCTTGGCTGTTTTGATTTCTTGAACTTGAAAATTGCAATTTTTTTTATTGCCAACCATATGGCTTGCTAATCAAACATCTTAAATTTTTCCTGCGTTATTGAGAGTAATCTGCAGTTTTCTTGGTTAGTGACTAGAATCATGTGTAATGACCAAATCTGATTTTGTGCAAATCTGTGTATATGCACAAGCTCGTTCATTCTTCGCTGTATAATCTCAACCCACAATGGCTAAAATTTTGAAACTTAGTGGATCTTATGATTTGTAAATGTTTTGCTTCAGAGTGATTGGCCTCATACTCCTTCTAAGTTATATACTCCTGCTAAGATTGTTATAAAAATTTCCTTTTCTTACATGCAATATAGTTGTATAGAGAAGAAGCTGTATGAAGTCATTTCATTCCAGTAATCTTGTGTTTCTTGTCCTTGAGACTAAGTTAAAACTTTCTCTTCGATTTAACATTTTTAATAAATGTGTATATATGAACTTATCTTGCAGGCAGAGTTCATGGAACATGATGAGAAACCTCTTCCTATTGACATCCGTCTCCTTGGGGCTCTAGCTGAAAAGGTGTGATAAAAAATATGTGATAAAATTTAAACCTATATGCTTCTATTATGAATTTTTAATCTGAGATTAAATGACTTATATTTCGTTTGTGGCCCCTGCATCTCAGTGTCGTGCATTTGCCAAGGCTTTGCATTACAAAGAAATGGAATTTGAGGGTGCTCTTTCAAAGAAGATGGATGCTAATCCTGTTGCTGTAGTTGAAGCACTTATACATATAAATAATCAGTTACATCAGCATGAGGTTCAGAGACAAGTGATATTTACTGATTTTGTTTTTTTGCTTTTATATTTATGGCACTTTGATCTTTCTCATTATTTAACTTTTTTATGTTCCTTAGGCAGCAGTTGGAATACTGACCTATGCTCAACAAAACCTTGGTGTTCAATTGAAGGAGTCATGGTATTGTGTTTCCTGTCCCACAAATAAAGCATGGAGGGTTTCTCATTTTATTGCAGTTTTAACCTTGTTTCTTGGATTTCTGATGTCGTTCTTATTTTTATCTTAAATTGATAAGATGGTAGACAGAAGATTCATACTTTTTTCTCAATACAAATAATAAAAGATTACCCATGTTTGGTTTTCATATATAGGTATGAGAAATTGCAGCGGTGGGATGACGCTCTCAAGGCTTACACCGTCAAAGCCTCTCAAGCATCAAATTCACATCTTGTATTGGAAGCTACTTTAGGTCTGTATCAATTTTTTTTTTTTTATTGTGGTTTATTTGGTTTATTTTTCATTTCCATAGTTGGGCTTCTTGGTTGCTAATATATGATAATTATTTTCTATATTTTGGACAAATTCTGCATGATAATAAGATGAGCGGTTCATGTCTTAAAACTTTGATTTGGCATCTGATAGTCAAAGTACTGCATCAAACTACTGTTTCTCAATTTTGTCTCAATGAATGTTTCTGTAATGGTAGTGTGGCACATTGTAGTTTTGTTTGGTGCCAACCTGTGATATCAAATTTGCTTATCAATCCTAAAATACCAAATCTGACCGGAAGTAATCTTATTAAGACATTAATTAGTCCTGGAAAAGGAGAATCTTACTTCTTATTTTGAATAAATACTTAAAAGAAGTGTTTATGTGGGCCATCACAAGCTTTTCATTAATTATCATGCATTTTCCTTTGTTTGAATTGAACAGTAGTTTCAGAAAGAAATCAAATATGGCTATATTGACGCCAACACTTTTGTTGCCTAAAGAAGGGTGTGTGTGGGACCTTTGCTATCGCAATACTTTTAATATGCTGTACCACCTTCAAAATTGACTTAACTATCAAGCCTGAGTGGAAGTATTAAGAATAGTGAGGTGTGGCTAAACCCTTAGGTTCATTTAGGAAATGCTTTGGTTGTTCCATTAAAACATAATCAATGGTCCTCATTTGATTGTGAGAAACATCTACAATGGTATGTGGCTTTCAATGTTATGATTGTGTGTTGTAGTCAACTGTCAGATTATTAGCACATGAGCTGCTCTAAGCTCATAGTTAATGATTTGTTGGCCACCTTACCCCATTAATAAGGAAAAACATTCAATAATGTTTCCATCTATCTTTTGGTAATATCAAATACAAATGTCAAAAGAATCTATTGAACATGAATATGGGCTGCCTTTCCTTATTTAGATAATCTTGAAACAGTTCATTCAAAGATAGGATGTTATTTTCAGCCCTTCTATTGGAACATTTCTTTATAATATCTTGCTCTTACAAAGTTGAGTTTGTGAGATCATTGTGTCCTGTGTTAATTTCTTGCAACACTGTGTTGTGGTATGTTGTGTAGGGCGTATGCGTTGCCTTGCAGCATTGGCTCGATGGGAAGAACTTAACAACCTGTGCAAAGAGTATTGGACTCCAGCTGAGCCAGCTGCACGACTAGAAATGGCACCAATGGTTGTATCTAATGTTTGTGGTGATGTCACTGTTATTTTGGCTTATGCTTATTGTTATATTGTTTTTTTCCCAGGCTGCACATGCTGCTTGGAATATGGGGGAGTGGGATCAAATGTCAGAATATGTAGCTCGCTTGGATGATGGTGATGAGACAAAACTCAGGGTACTGGGTAACACTGCTGCTAGTGGTGATGGAAGCAGTAATGGCACATTTTTTAGGGCTGTACTATTAGTTCGAAGAGGAAAGGTATTCCTTATACTTGATCTTAGGGCTGAATTCGATTTGAGCTGGACTTCAACATGGCCTAGCTCGAGATCACTCAAATTTTATAAGAGCTTACTTGAGATTGATGCATTGAGGCTCAAACCTGGTTTGGCAACTGTTGAACTTTGGATTCGATTTGTGATGACTTGAACTTGAATGTTCAAATTGGCTCGTATGTGAAAATGAGTCTAATGTTTGACTCAAATTCAACTTGTTCGATCCAAGATTGAGTTTGAGCTTGAGCTTGGGCAGCTTCAGTTGAATCCAACCCTACTTGTTCTATATTATCCTTAATTATATTTATTGTACTCTTTCTGCATTCTTATTTATTTTTGTACTTTTTCCTTTTAGTATGACGAAGCACATGAATATGTTGAGAGAGCTAGGAAATGCCTGGCTACGGAGCTTGCTGCTTTGGTCAGTTTCATAACACGATAAGTATTTGCTTAGTTTAGTTTTTTTTTTTTTTCTTCTTGAGGAAACATGGTGGTATTTAATGACTCAGGAAGTCTTGGTCAAATTAACATAGATGCCTTGTCAAGTTATATGTAAACCCAAAAACTACTAATGATTGTTAAATGTTGAAGAATAATATTGGAGTTCTTAGATAAAACATTCTATATGTAATCAACCAGTTTAACTTAGATTCAAATTTATGTTATATATATATATATAAATGTGTATATATGTTGAAAAATACAAATTTTCCTATACACACACATATGTAAGTGTGTATATATGTTTTTGGGACGGTTACCTCACCTGAAATTTGTCAAAAATACATAGAAAACCACAAGCTTACATAAATAGTTACTAATAAATATGCCAGAGGTTTGCTATTGAATTGATGATTGGAATAATTGGAGTGCTTTGCTTGTATATGGAATTTCAGTTATTAAATAGGGTCATCATCTATTGTCACTCGCTTCCTACTTGGTGTTACAAATTCAAAGTTGTATAGTTAAAATTTGATTTTATACTATCATCTTATATATCATTATGCAGTGCTATACACTTGTATATCCTTGTATAGTTTTATATACGCTATGTGAGTGACCGTATAAGAGACTTCACAGCATTATTTTTCAATTCTTAGATTTTCTGTTTTTGGGTGATATGTGTTTTAAGTATTTTCTCTTGTTTAGGTTTTGGAAAGTTATGAGCGTGCCTATAGCAATATGGTCCGTGTTCAGCAGCTATCAGAACTAGAAGAGGTTTGTAATTTTTCTTTTTCTCCTGTGGAAGAAGAGGGGATATTTCTCTTGCTAAGGTAGTAATCAATTTTCCACGCTCAGGTAATTGATTACTGTATGCTTCCTGCGGGAAATGCTGTTGCTGAAGGGCGGCGGGCTATAATCCGCAATATGTGGACTGAGCGTATACAAGGAGCAAAACGTAATGTTGAGGTATGCTTTACAGTTCTGGTTCTGTTTCTTTTTTCTTCTTATTGCTCTTGAGCAAAGTACAGTTAATATAATTTCCAGGAGCAGTATCTGCTATTAATAGTTGCATTGATGCCCACCAATCTTTCTTTTGCTTGATTGTCTAGGTCTGGCAAGCACTCTTGGCTGTTAGAGCTCTTGTACTACCGCCCACAGAAGACATTGACACTTGGCTCAAGTTTGCTTCTCTTTGTCGGAAAAATGGACGAGTTAGTCAGGCTAGATCTACTTTAGTCAAACTCTTACAGGTCTGAAATCATGCATTTGTTACGCACAAGATTCTTATTTTCAATGTTTTTATACTTTTCCTTATTGAGTAATTTAATTTGAATTTTGAATTGTATATTTAGTATGACCCTGAAACATCTCCTGAAAATGTGCGGTATCATGGGCCTCCTCAAGTAATACTGGCATACTTAAAATATCAGTGGGCACTTGGGGATGATCTGAAGCGAAAGGAAGCATTTGCTAGGCTGCAGGTATAAAATCCTCTTTGGCAGTACCTTGATTTTCTGAATTTCTTTGCCTGTTTGAAGGAATAGGTGACAGCAGTTTCTGATCTTTAGTCTGTTTTGACCTTTATTTACTGGAGTTCTTTGCTTGTAAATTATTATTCTTGTAATTTCTTACCATAAGAAAATATAGATATCTCTCAGCTTGTATAAATGCCCTCAAGCCAATGTATACTGCAATACTTTATTACCACTCCATGTACATTAAGGGAAGAGTATGTTTAATAGGCAGTTTTTTCTCCTCGCATTATACCTACTAGTATCATATTTTAATTGTCATATTTAATACTTGATTGGTTGTAAACCTGCGTTGTAGAATTTGGCTATGGAGCTTTCAAATTCCCCACATATTCAACCGGTGGCTGCAACAACTGTTCCCCTTGTTGCTCGTGTATATCGTAGACTTGGAACTTGGCAATGGGCCCTTTCTCCAGGATTGGATGATGAATCTATACCAGGTAGTTAAGCACTGAAACCTATTAAGTTTTTTACTGCGGATGTCTTTGATCTTCTATTTCTGTTGTAGAAATTCGTGCTGCTTTCAGGAATGCCACTCAGTGTGCAGCAAAATGGGGGAAAGCATGGCATACATGGGCATTATTTAATACAGCAGTCATGTCTCATTATACCATTAGAGGTTTCCCTTCTTTTGCCTCACAGTATGTTGTTGCAGCAGTCAATGGATATTTTCATTCCATAGCATGTGCAGCACATGCTAAAGGTGTTGATGATAGTTTACAGGTAATGATATTTCACATTCCAAATTTTGTATGAATACTTTGTTTTCTTTATTGAACTTTTGGTCTTTTAGAAATAAACTTTATTGAACTGTTTGAGCTTGCCTCGGTAAAAAATCTGCAAGACTAAGCAAATGGAGATTGAGCTTTGATTTGATGCTGATTAACTTATTGAGCTCAAACTCAAATAATACTTGTATATTCATGATACATGTTATATGGAATAAAAAGATGTTATTGTTCATTTTTTTCTTTTTTCTTTTTGGGAAACAAATGTGTTCATGGTAAAAGTGAGTTATAGCAATGGTGCAGATGTCCTCAATAGACTGCTGCAGCTATAGATAAGAATCAATCTAAATGAAATCCCCAAGGCCAAATTAATTGATAACTCCCTTCCTAACTGAGATGAATAAATAAAAGTGAAGAATCATGAAAATCCTTAGATACTGAAGCCCAAAAATTGCTAAGAGCCGAATCCTATCCCACAGATTGGTAACATCTTCAATATTTTTCTCTTAAAATGTGTGCATTTCTTTCCAATTCACCCAAAGTATTGTAAACACAATACAACTCAACAGGGCCTTGGTTTTCTTTCTTCTCTTCAGGGAAAAAACCTTCTTGATAAGCAAATCTTTGCAGAACTTTGTCTACTATGAGCCGGAGTCCAAGTGAAAAATTGAATTATAGGTGGGACTTTGGCCTTCCAATTCAAAATGAATGCTTGAAAGTATCATGGTGATTTTCTTCGCCTAAGATTCTAGCATAACATTTACAAGAGTAATTTCCTCATCTCACCAACTTCTTCACCCTTTATCATCTTTTGTTTCATCAATGACAACTTGAGCAAGAATTAACTTCATTTTAGAAAGTCTTCTAATTTCTTTGTCGTTAAGACTTCTATCAATGTTGAAACTTCAATAGCACCTGAGATTTTTGGAAGAAGCAATAATTTCTTGAATAGAAACATTCTTCCTTCTGCATAGTCTATATAACCTGGGGAAAAGTTCGTACAATGGTTTATTACTATTCCATATATCCTCCCAAAGGTGGTTGTCTTTTCGTTACCCACTTCAAGATTGATGTGATCAATGAACTTAAGTAGTTCTTAGATAATGCTTTCCACAGGCCTCTAAGAGAATCATAGGAAATTACTTTCAAATTTTGCTTGGTTGCGATACTATCCTTGAATTTCTTTGTGTCAAATGAATTCCTTTTCTGAAGGATATCTCCAAAACCAATTTGCTAAAAGAGCTTATTTATTTGCTCCAAATTCCCAAGTACAATCCCCCCTCTATCCTTCAGTCTTGATATGTTGCTCCATGCTATTAGATGAGAATCATTTTCAACAGGAAAACTTCTTATAGAAAATCTCTCGTGATCTTTTGAATCCTCATAGCTGTGCCTTCAAGGATCTTAAACAAGGCACAAATAAATTGGAATTGCTCTCAAAACTGAGTCAATCGAAGTAATTCTTCCTCTAGATAGAAAGGCTTTCTCCATCTCCCAAGTTCTTTTCTCAATTCTTTCTAGCATTGAATCCCAGAAAATTGAACTTATTGGACTGTTGCCTAGGGGTAGATCTAAATATATATTTAGCTCATTTTGTCCATGAGCTTTTACTAGCAGACATTGAGTCTGCATTTTTAATCTCAAGGTTTGCACTTTGTTTATTGTTTATTTAAGCCAAGATTGATAGACCAAGTGTTTAGCTTGTCTTGTTTGCACCTATTATTGATGGTAGTCAAGTGAGTTATTAGCTAATGCTATATATATTAAGAATCATTTCATCTTTACATGCTCTTTTGGAATCAACCCTTTATTTTTTGCTTCGTAAAAGGCCCTAGAATACTTATACTTGTTTCTTACTATTTGCTTTTAGGATATTCTTCGTCTTCTCACATTGTGGTTCAACCATGGAGCTACGGCTGATGTTCAAATAGCTCTGCAGAAAGGATTTGCACATGTTAATATCAACACATGGCTGGTTGTTTTACCTCAAATAATTGCCAGGATACATTCAAATAATCATGCAGTGAGAGAACTGATACAATCACTTTTGGTGCGAATAGGTCAAAGTCATCCTCAGGTTTGTTTTTGACGATCTGTGATTCATGAAACCTTGCTTTAGGATGTTCATGGTAGTGATGAAGGGATGCATGATGATGTTGAAATCTTCTGGGGATTGTAACACTCAGGATCTCTTTCTCTTTTTTCTTTTTAATTTAATGTACTCATATAGATTTTACTATTGCAAGTATTTAATTATTTCAAAAGCACTTATTATGTACTATAGTATCTATGCACTCCTGAGGTGAGTTTCAACTTTTATGAAGTGACAATGTCTTTCTTTTTTTAAAGTAAGGTGTTTTTAGGATAGTAATTTTTTATTGTGGTACATATACCAGTTTTGGTATGACAGTGGTGTCTCCCTGTTACTCATTTTAATCCATGAGAGGAAAGAAACGAGCTACTGCTAATTGTGCGGCAAATGTTTTACTGTATAAATACTTGTGCACATGTGTACATCCATGCATAATTCCAAAAGAATGTACTTAAGAATAACTATCGAATCTTGCTTAATGAAATTTTTTTAAGATAACCAGTGGTAGTATATAATTTAGAGGAGCTGTCAAGCATGTTTTGTAAGTTTTGTTGATTTTACGTGGATTAGATTGGTTTGTATCAGATTTTTTATAAGAAAGTTTAGCTAATTTCAATTCCAAGGTGAGCCACTGGGAATGGTTTCCTTGAAGGTGATTTGATGGTCTATTTTTTTTTTTTTTTTTTTTATTATTATTTTTCTTTGGGTGGAGAATGCGCCTTGGTTGGGTTTTTGTCCTGATTAATTTTGAGCTGTTTCATTCAATCGGTACAAAAGTGCTTTAGTAGTTCAAGTTGCTGGAGGAACTAAGGGATTTGTCTTTAGTTTAATTTAGTTTGTGTAGTCGTAATACTGTTTTCACTAATCTTATGTGGTTGGTTAGCTACTTTTGTGTTGCTTGAATTTGATTTCCCTTGATAACTTGGCATCTGCCATGGCTGAAGTAAAGTCAACTACTTTCTCAGGCTCTTATGTACCCTCTTTTGGTGGCATGCAAATCAATAAGTACTTTACGTAGAGCTGCTGCACAAGAAGTGGTCGACAAAGTCAGGCAGCATAGTGGTGTGCTTGTGGATCAGGTCATATAATTAACTTATATTAATTTGTCTTTTCTTTATTACATTTTATCTTATAAGTTGTTTTTGCATGCAGGCACAACTTGTATCAAAGGAACTAATCAGAGTTGCAATACTTTGGCACGAAATGTGGCATGAAGCACTGGAAGAAGCTAGCCGTTTATTTTTTGGTGAACATAATGTGGAGGGGATGCTGAAAGTGTTGGAACCATTACATGAAATGCTCGAGGAAGGGGCTGTCCGGGATAATACCACTATAAAAGAGAGAGCATTCATAGAGGTTACATTTAATTTTCTGTATCAGTTACAATTTTTGTCCATTATTATAATGTATGTTGAGTTCATTGGGGCGTATACACTTCCTAAACATGTGAAACATATATTATTAAATCATAATCTGGAATTTTGCTCCGGGATTTATATACTTTTGAATGCGGTTGTGGAGTTGACCATGTATAATTGGATAACTAACTGTTGCTATGAATTATTTCCTTAATTTAGGAATCCTTTCTCTTGTGCAATAATTAGGCGTCTTAAGATACTATATATTTGTTTCCTTTGTCTAATCATTTTATCTTCTTGTTAATTCAGGCATACCGTCGTGAATTGTTGGAGGCCTATGAATGCTGCATGAAGTATAAGAAAACTGGAAAAGATGCTGAGCTTACTCAGGTATTAAAATAATTTTTGTGCAAGATGTGGGTTTTTTAAGGGGATTGTCAGTGGTCACCTATTATGTTTGTGTTTTTCTGCAAGTATTCTTCGATGTAGAAATACAAAATAAAGAGCACTAGGACAGAAAGATAATGCATTTTGATCTCTACACTCACCGTTTTGTGTTTGTGTAATGATGTTAAGTGCTGATGTATCCATTTTTTCGAATGCCAAAATAGTGTTGGCAATCTTCATCTTGGTGCTTTTTAAAACCTCAATTAGAATTTCTAGGTTGCCTTTTAGCCAGTGCTTTTTGTAAACTAATATCAAGGTCATACCCCTCAATTTGTTTAATTTATTTCACCTGAGAATCTAGTTTTAGGATTATGTATAATATTTTTTGAAAAGTTGTCTATAAATTTCATCGTACATGAGGGGTGAATGATTGACCAGAAACTTGTGAGTTAATTGGAATGCACTGAACTATTTAATGTCCTTGCTTGTGCCTTTTTTGACTAGTGTCATAAATTTTACATGCCAATGCAATAGCTCTCAAACTTCATATCTTGATTTGATTTCTTTCAGATTGTACGATAATTCAATCCATATGCTATTCTGAGCTGGCTTAAATTTCCACAATTTTTTGTGCCTAGGAAACAAAAGAGTATGCATGTTTGATTTGGATGGAAAATACAAAATGACATGCCAACCCCTAAAAGAAGGACAACATGACCAAAAACAGTGAAAGGACCCCAAATTCTATACCAAAATATATAGTATTGCAATATATAAGCAACAATAGGTCCTGAACTGGAAATGGAAATGCCTCACTGTTTCACAATTGAAGCTTCCTGATTTTGATGAATGAAGAAAGTGAGACTTCCTTAAATTCTGAGGAAATAGATGCCTGTAAACAGGCTCAAAGCTGTAGTCTACAGATAAGAAACCTGTTCTTCACGACAAATTATTGTTTTCTCCCAGCATCTCCACAATTTATTGCCATAGCTCCACAAAACACTAGCCTTATTGCCTCCTAAAGCTCATCCTTTTCCAAGGAAACCGTATGACCGGTGGGACAAAGCCCTAGAGATATCTTTAGCTAGATTATTCTTAACCAACCAGCTGTGTAGAATTTTCCGCACTGAATGATGTTTCTGCTTCCCGAACTCTAAATCTGTTTTTGGGTGCTTAGAAAACAAGAAATTAATTACCAACTTGTCTCTTTTGTGGTTTATCTGAGTGTAAAGTAGACAAAATTAGCACTTAGGTGGTTTAGCTTTTGGTTTTCACCAGTGCATCTAAAAACTTGGCTGCTAAGGATTTCAATTGTTCTCTTGGCCAGGCATGGGATCTTTATTATCATGTTTTCAGAAGGATAGACAAACAGCTTCAAAGTCTTACTACTCTGGACCTTCAGGTAAGAATGCTTTATATTTATTTATAACTCAATTCAGTGTTATACCACTAACCAACCACCCTGTACGTGAAAAACAGTCTGTTTCTCCTGAATTACTGGAATGCCGTAAATTGGAGCTTGCTGTTCCTGGGACATATCGTGCAGGCAAAATTGAATTTATATTCACAGATTTGTTTGGTTCTAAATCATGTGTGCTCTGCAATTATATACATTTTTTTTTTTTTTAATTTCAGATTCACCAGTGGTAACAATTGCATCATTTGCAACCCAGCTTGTTGTCATAACATCTAAACAGCGACCACGTAAATTGACAATTCATGGGAGTGATGGTGAAGATTATGCCTTCTTGCTGAAGGGACATGAAGATTTACGCCAAGATGAGCGTGTCATGCAGGTACTCTCTCATTTCAACTTCTCTGCCCATTTTGCACTAGAACAATGTGCTAGCATGCCTCTTGATTCAGAATCTGGATTCTGAGGCATTTATTGTTTCTGGTGTCTAAATTGACAAAACTATTATATGCGCTATTTCATTTGTCATTTCAAGGACTAATAAATTGACATTCAAAATTTTTCAGCTTTTTGGTTTGGTGAATACATTGTTAGAAAATTCTAGAAAAACTGCGGAGAAGGATTTATCTATTCAACGATACGATGTCATTCCTTTATCTCCAAATAGTGGGTTAATTGGATGGGTCCCAAATTGTGACACTCTGCACCACCTTATTCGAGAGTATAGGGATGCCAGAAAGGTTAGATGAAATTCATTATATGTTTTATTTTGGCCAAATGAAGTCAAAAGTTTTTGTATTGCATGTGCAGTTGTGGTTCTGCAGGTCATGGGGTTTTGACCTTAACTGCATTCATTTAATGTTATCTTCATGGTTACAGATAACCTTAAATCAAGAGCACAAATATATGTTAAGTTTTGCTCCAGATTATGACCATTTGCCCCTCATTGCTAAAGTGGAGGTATTTGAATATGCTCTACACAATACAGAAGGAAATGACCTGGCTAGGGTATGTGTTCTTATGGAATTGTGATAAATATTATTTTTTGTGTTACTCATTCATCTTTCACTGGAGATGCATTATTTCAAGGAATTTCAATTTGTGTTTTCTAGGTTCTTTGGTTAAAAAGTCGCACTTCAGAGGTATGGCTGGAGAGGAGAACAAATTATACTAGAAGTTTAGCAGTCATGAGTATGGTAGGTGTTTGTTTCTCATTTCTTCTTCTTTTCTCTTGTGTTTGTGTGGTTGGAAATTTATACTCTGTTACGTTGGCCACCTCTCCCTTGAATGATATGAAACCATACAATAAGCTGCTGATGGTATCTGCAATGCCAAAAAAAGAGGCTTACAAACTGAAAAATGAGGGAATTGAAGTTAGTTGATGCTGCGTTAGGTTGCCCAAACTTTTTTGTAATTTTGACATCAAGTTAATGCACTCTTGGCTAATCAGTGTTCATAATGGTTTATGGTTGTAACCGGTGCCACTTTGGAGTTTGCTTGGGCCCTATCCCTGGAGTTTTGGTGATTGCAGTCCCATATGTTTTTTGTGTATGTTGTACACCATCTGGAGTGATCTGAGTAACAAGCTGATCAAAGTCTTCACTTTTGAGGGTCTATCTAGAGTAAAACCAACTTCTATTTAAGTGCTGTATCACTCATCAAAATAGTACAATTGCTACTTCATTTAGTTTTTGAAACATTGGCAAATAATTTGTAAGTGTCTGAGGGGAGAAACTTGAAAAGAATCAAAGATCTTGCTGCTCATAGAGATGTGAAACCTTTAATCTGATACTTTCTACTAAACCTCATATTCCTTGTTTACCCATCTTGAGGCTGGCTAGGATTGACCTGTTACTGGATACGAGCAGATCTTTGTTTTTTTAACTTTCAATGTGAAATTTTCATAAAAATGAGAGTTTATTTGTTTCAGGTCGGATATCTTCTTGGTTTAGGAGATCGACACCCTAGTAATCTTATGCTACATCGTTATAGGTATGTTTTGATTGCAAGAAAGTTTTAGTAACTATAACTAAAACTTTGAGGTCTCTTATATGTATGATGTTTTCCAGTGGGAAGATTTTGCACATTGATTTTGGGGATTGCTTTGAAGCTTCAATGAACCGGGAAAAATTCCCTGAAAAGGTATAATTCCAAATATTAGATGTGGCACTTGATTGGCTTTCTTAACATTGAATGGTTTTGTATAATTTAGATATGATAACTTCGTTTTTAATATTTCGTAGGTTCCATTTCGCTTGACTAGAATGCTTGTAAAAGCCATGGAGGTTAGTGGTATTGAGGGCAATTTCCGATCTACATGTGAAAATGTAATGCAAGTACTACGATCAAATAAGGATAGTGTTATGGCTATGATGGAGGTATTGATCACTTTTTTATGTTATATTTTGACTTAAGAGTTGCAAGATTATAAATTAAAATTTTTTACTTATAGCAAGATACAAACTCTGAACTGTTTATTTATTTTAATCTATTAATAGAATTAGTTAGTATTCGAAAAGGAAATAGAGAAAAAAACCACATTGCTTTTGATATTGCCAAATCGGCAAGTAATTAACCTGAAGTAAATGAATTTAGAAATTTGTCCATGATTAGGTAAAAAATTAAAATTCCAGTAAAAGTTACCCTGCACTTTAATATAGTAATAGCTACCCTTAAATCCTGCTGCTAAATCCCTAAGAGACATATATAAAATTGAAACAAATTTGTAAGTTTAAAGCATAATAGGGAACATAATATATTCAGTCCTCTTATTCTTGTAATGTTAGGTTGGAAGAAAAATTGGAAATCTTGTTTATTTATATTCCTTAATGGTAATTGATGTACATGCTAGATTTTTATTTTTTTATTGAGAAACTATATTTTGATGTTTCTCAATTATATAAGAGATCATTTTTCATTAATGCTACTAATTAAATGATCTTGGATATAGAAATTGAAGAAGCTGATTCTTAGCTTCACTTGTTTTCAGGCCTTTGTTCATGATCCTCTCATTAATTGGCGTCTCTTCAATTTCAATGAAGTACCACAAATGTCAGTGTTTGGAAATACTCATGCCCCTGCCGTGGTAAATACTGAAGAATCTGCTCCTATTAGAGAGCTTGCTCACCCTCAACGGGGTGTACGAGAAAGAGAACTGCTTCAGGTTTTATGTTATACCCTAAATATAATTGTTTATGAAGTTTCATTCCAGAATTCGTACTTATATTGTTATCCATTTGTAGGCTGTGAATCAACTTGGTGATGCTAACGAGGTTTTAAATGAGCGAGCGGTGGTTGTGATGGCTAGGATGAGCAATAAACTTACAGGGCGTGATTTTTCTTCATGCTCACCACTGCATACCAGTTCTCTGCAACATCCGGTAGATCCTAGCACCTTAATTTCTGGAGATAACCATGAAGTTGAGCATGGTCTGAGTGTTAAACTGCAAGTTCAGAAGCTTATTTGCCAAGCAATGTCACATGAAAACTTGTGCCAAAACTACGTTGGGTAGGATGCTGCAATTTTGGCTCATTGTTATTCTAGTTTTCATAAACTGCATTACTTAACTTGATCCACCTTAAATAAGGTTAGACTTACTTGGTAAACACTTCCTGGAATCTAATTGGGTCCAAATCCTTTGTTTGTTGCAGGTGGTGCCCGTTCTGGTGATTGAAGGCAGGGCAGTATTGCATATTGTAAATATAATGTCCATAGCAGGTAGTCCATAGTTCTTTCCAATAGTAGAGAAAATGCCGTTTATATATTACATGGTGTTCGTAATTTATGTAAATAGGTCAAACTGCGAGGTTATTTGTATGAATGTGTAATGCTCTGAGAAAAGGAGATGATGGCAGTAAATTCAATTTTCATTCTCCTATTATAACGGCATACCTGTCTTAATGGGCCGATCAAATTCTGTTCATCTACAATTAGTGGCAATTGAATCATTTCATTTTGTTTTCTGTAGGATCTGGCGGCCAGCAACATTCTAAGCATTTTAATGTAGATTTGATGGTACTTGATTAAAGTATAAAATAAGAATGCCCACCTAGAAGTCACCTAGTAAATTTTTTTGGGATATTAATTAAGAACCATTTTGGAGTATAAATCTGCATCTAATTCTCTGTTTTTCTGTTTTCTGTTTCTGGAGAAGTTGTGACGTATATAGGCTTTCAATGTGGCGTTCGCTTTCAGTTGATCGAGTACAAATCTGCCTCTAATTCTGTATTTTTCTGCTTTTATATAATATTTTGTGCGCTGATTTGTGTTTTCAAAATGAGTTATTATGTCCTCATGATATTGCCGTCCCACGCTATTACTGCTGCGAAATCGCATCCGTAAGAGGCATAGTGTCCACTTTGAAGAGATATTGCTAGGGGTTGAATGTTCCATGCAATAAAACTCAAATACTTTAATTGAATTTCCCCATTTGAACCTTCCTTTATATGTTATTGACATTAAAATCATAATCATATCCTCTCTTCACAATTTACAGGTTCATGAATATGCAAGTCAAGTATGAATCCGCATGATAAATTAATTTTCATGTTACTTATAATCATTTTTTTATTTTTAATTATAAGTAGAGATTATCATTGCAAAAAATTTATTTATTTATTTATTTATTTATTTATTTATTTATTATTTTTCTATGATTGTAGATCATATAAACGATTTTAAGATAATTTTATTATTATATTGACTAATAATTGATAAATATAATTATTATAATAAAAATATTTATTGTTAATATTATATATAATAACCAATAAATTTATCTATAATAACAATAATGTTTATCGATGAGTATATTTAATAATATATAAATTTATTTGTAAGAACCAAAATATTTATCTACAACAGCAGATGATAAATACAAATTCTAACGTGTGACATGCATTATGTTTGGTTGCTATCCGCAGATATTGAATCTTGGAAGCTTCAATTTAGTGTCTGGCCCCACAACTACTTTTATCTGTATATGCAGATTTTTCTTTAATTTGTTACTTCTTAATCATACATTTATTAGTATTTATTCTAATTATCCAAAACTTAACAATCAAAGATGTTATTATAATTATTTAATTATATTTGAGTGAGATTAATTGTCATTAATTCAATAATAATTTTTTAAAATTTTTATTACAAAATTCAATAAATTTTGAAGCTCACGTAACGCAGCCTCACGCCAGGAGCGTCCAACCGCAACCTTCTAGCCACAAAACTCCCACGTCATCTTTGGCGTACTTTACTCATTTTCTACCCTCCTAAATTAACATACGCCCACACGGTCACACTAGAAGACAATCACCCGCCTCTAGCCCCCTCTAGTAGAACAAAAAAACAAGTTCTTCACTCTCACGGCTGAATAATTAATTGTTAATAAAATTTTGAATGCTCTATGAGTATGAAAATCTGCGCTAATTGATGCGAGAAAGTAACCATAGCAATTAAGACATGGCTGCCGCTTCTCTGCAGATTCTGAAATCCACTTTGTTTGCTCCGGTTTCTGTTTCTCACTCTAATTTTCCCGGAAAATGGGATTCTTCCGGAAAAGTGGCACTACGGTTCAGAAGCTATAATTGTTCGAGGGGCTCCGTCGGTGGAAAGCTTAGGGTTTGTTGTGGTGTTCAAGACGGAGATAATAATCAAACCAACGGCAAGTCGTTCAATGTTCATTTTATTTATTATTTTTATTTTATCGTAATTAATTTTTTATTTTACAATTATATTTTTTTTTTCTCTTTCGTCTGAACTTTTATGCTATTTAAGCAAGATTGCAATTTTGTAATCTTCTTCTTCCTCTTATTATTATTATTATTATTATTAAAAGCGTATAAATTGTTGCAGTTTATATTGAGTGTCTGTAAGATAAGCATGTGCAGAATCAAATTGTGTGTATTGGAATTATTTCAACAAAATTTGGTATTTCAGCATGAAAAAAAAAAAGAAGGAAAGTTGGTTTCTGCAGTAAGCGAAATATAGGATTTAGCATTTAGTAAGTTATCAATGTTTTAAAAAATATATATAATTAAAGGTTACTACCCTTAGTGCTTAGCTAGTTATCTGTGAATGGAGTCAGAATTGTGAAAATTGATTTAGGAGGCAAACACCATATGCCAGTGCATGAAAAATCATAAAGGGCAATTTTGTATCAATTTTTTAATTAGGCGGCATATAGTTGATGGTCCAGTCGATATATTTTTATGTACACTTGTGTTGGTTTAAGTTCTGGCTTCATTTGATTAAATGATGTGCTTTTTGAGCCACCGATTTGTGTGGTTTTATGTTTTCTGCCTATGCTTTAGTATTATATCCTGAAATTTTTTCCACTTGTCCATATGCAACTATTTGTTTTTTGCCTCATAGAGTATGTTTTCCAGGTGAAGAGCCTCCAGAGTCATTATTTATGAAGGAACTAAAGAGAAGGGGCATGACACCAACTTCATTGCTTGAAGACACAAAGAGGACAGATTATGGATTGAATGATGAGACAAAATTGAGGGAAGGAGATCGAACTTTCACTAAAAGAAATGCCGTTTCAGCTGAATTAGATAAAAGCCTATCTAATCAAAGGGAGCGCTCCATGGCATTGAATAGTGAAGGCCTTGAGGTTGACATTCTTTTTCCTTATCTATTGATTTATGTAGAATTTTCTGAAGTGATGCTTCCTAGTAAATTATGTTAGAACTAAGTTGTGTTTTCCATGTTTATATTTCAAACATCTGAAAATCACAAAGATTCACTATCTTTGTTGTCATTAAAATATCCATTTTTTACCATTTGGTGGGATGGTTCTTGCTTTTTTGTTCATTTTTCTTTTTCTCCTCTAATGAATACTGATTTAAAGTGTCACAGTGAATATTTCTCACAAATTTCCTTATTACCATAAGAGAACATGGAAATTTATTTTAAAAAGACATTGCTTGAGTTATGAGAATAATTATTCTAGAAACTTGTGTGTTCATTTTCCTATTAATCATTTGAAGATGGTAAGGGCTTTTTCCATCAATGTGCAGCAAGAAATGTTTGAAACTCTTTTGATTCCTGAGATCAAACGGCCCAACACATCTTTAATGTAGGTCAGATTAAAAGAAGCTGTTGCAGAGAATAGACCAGTAGAATATTTGGATGAGTGAATGACCATTTGTAAGATTCTTACCTGGCTAGCCTTTGATCACTGGTTTCCCTGTTTTATATGTTTTAGTCTATAAAGAGTACTATGTAGAAGATGATAGTCTCCTTGCTTACACTAACTAAAATATTTGAGCTCTAATGAAGGAAAAAACATGAAATTGTAGGTGAGTTGTCAATTGACTAAGACTTACTTTTCTATTTATAATTCTCGCGGAGTTTATTCCTTACGGAAATGTAGGCATACTCTTATTGGTTAGTTTCATATGCATCCATTGCAGAATCTGGGTCCCAAACAGATGTTGCTGACGGAATATTATTTTTAAAGAATTTATTGAAACTAGTTGCATAAAACCTCTTTTGGAGCATGAGAAACATCAATGTTTTCTTTAAAGTATTTTTAGAAATTTCACTGCCTTACACATTATTATAATGAGAGAAAGAACAGATTTTTGTCTCCTGTTAAGGTAAGGTAAATTACATGGCAAGGCTATTGTATAGTTTCTGTTGATTTATTATGCAGAATTGTTGTTTGTGTTAGTTTAATAAGTTTATTTATGCTCATATAAATCTATATTCAGTTTGATCTCTTTAAGTTTCAATGGTCTATGTTCAAGAAGTCTCAATTTGCTTGTTAGTACCAATTTTTGCCATGACCTTTGTTCTTAGATGAATACAAAATTGGTATAGTGGATTTAACCCCTCTAGTTTGTTGGGTTGTGTTTGCATAATGGACTTATGTCTCTATATCTTTTAGGGATTGATTCCTCGAGCTAAACGCTTGCTAACACTTGGAGGAACATTTTTCTTGGGATTTTGGCCATTGATCCTGATAACTATGGCATCGTTTTCTGCTCTCTATTTAGTAAGCTCTCTTTCTTTTCAACATATTAGATCTATTTTTCATAATCATGTGGTTGCTTATTGTAACATGGATAAATTTTTTATGATCAATGCTGAATTTTTTAGATGTTGCCTAATTTGATTTATTATAGTCAAAACATGTTGTTTTATTATTTGAAACCGACAACTGCCTGGTGGGTGGAAGAATAATCAGGGTTTATTTAAAGTTTGAGAGGTTGAAGTTCATTTAAGATTGTGGTTGTTGTCATGGAGTGTCATTTACGTTTTGTTTATTTAAAATACATGAGTAATTTGTGCATAGCATTTCACAGATTATGTTGGCAAAATGCTAGAGAGATGTTTGTTAATTGAACCCATCTCATGTTTGTTTGGACTAGAATAGAAACAGGAGTTTGAAAACCGAAGCAAAATGCAAAATCTCAGGCCATATTATTAGAATCATTGTTACAAGGAATATCCTTTGACGATGTCTAGATCTTAAACTTGAGTTGTATGCATGATAATATCTTCAAAAAAAATTAAGTGAATAAAGATAATTTGGTTTTTGTGTTGATAAGATGAATATTGACTGGTTCAGTTTTTTTCTGTTGGGCAGTATTTTGGACCAACCTTTGTTCATGATGGAGGTCAAACACCTCTTTCCCCACCGCAGTATGTTGATCCGTATGCATTGTTGGAAGATGAAAGAATATCTCAAATTGCTCCTCCTGTATTTTGAAGTACTAATGAATCACCTACACGTTCTTAAACTTTAATTTCTTTTGCTTTTTTGTTGATTCTTTCAGTGTAAATCTAAGTAAATAATAACTTTTCTCGTTAATTTAATGCTTGCTATCTCATGGTTCAGACTTGTTTATCCAGCTGGTCAAATCATATTAATTGTATTCAATAGGAAACCGGTTTTCAATTTGTCATATGAATCCATATACGTACTTAAGTTTTTACTTGACCAAGAGAAATCCTCGTCCTTTCTGAGGTTTGGCCGACGTGGCAACATACCCTCACCCCATTTCCTTGAGTCGAAGCCATTCTTTACACCGAAAGACGCTCGTACTTGCTATTTCTTGGTCTTCACCCAGTGGCTTTTTATCCACTTTTGTCTTCAACACGCAGCCTCATGATGCTGAGCTGTTCTTCGAGATTGATCCGACCCGCAGGTATGGCCGGTACCATGACTTGCACAGTGCACTGTAGGCTCAACTAAGAAAGTTTACCGTGCTTTTGATCAAGAAGAGAGCATCAAAGTAGCATGGAACCAAATCTTTTTTGTAGAACTTCATTGACAACCAACACATAATCAACAAGTTATATTGGGAAACATTACAGAGAATTTCAGGAAGGCTTCTTTCATCAACTTCCAAATAAATATTAATTTTTCTTAGAATTTAAATTGTCAATAATTATCTGTTATGAGAATTGGTCAAAGCCATTTTACATAGGAGTTAAAAAGTATTTAGATAGAAAATGTAATTTTTTTCCATGTATTATAATTAGAAATTATGTTTATAATATATGTTATATATAGTCAAAATTTTTAATCGGTCAAACTCACGAATTTGTTGTTCAAGAAATGACTAATTATCGATCAACGATGAGTTGATTTAAGGTGCAAATGACAAGTATTCTCATCTAAGAGTGATGGGAAGAATAACAGTTATAAGTTACCACAATTTTTTTAATTTTTTTAGTATTAAATAACTATCTCTAATTATAGTGAACCACTTCTTGTGATTTCAATCATTACAAGTAAAATATAATTACTATCCTATCATTTCGAAAGTTCATGTATCTTTGACAACAACAACCATTAAAATTTATGATATTATACTTTATATCTTCAACTACAAATGTAATTCTAATCATTTGACTTTTAAATTTAAGAGTGAACAAAGACCAGTGAAATCTAACAAACATTCATAGTTTTTAACATTATTGTTGTAGTAACATAGTTATGAATATAGACTTTTGACTCATTGATTAAACCACGTAAAAATATATTATTATATCTTTACTTTCTTGCACTAAATCAAATCATCATTCAGTATACTTCTCATTGGTTACTAATTTCAATACAAATAATTTGACATTAGAATAAGACTCATGAAAAGCTCTTATATACTTCAACATAAAAACATCGTTCTATTCTAACTCTTTTAGTCACAAAATCATTTTCCAATGGTTGTAACAATGAAGAAGGGTCAGGTCAATGACCACCAATAACTTGTAGAGAAGCTTTAAACCACTATGAAACCAACTAAGCATTACTTTTCCCTTAACTGTTTATTTGTTTATATGTTTTGTATTGTTGAATTGGATTGTTTGATTACTTACTTAGTTGGTTATGCTTATTGTTTGTTTGTATGAAAATTGTTTTGTAAACTAGGAAAAAGTTTTAAGGTCCAGAAGGTTTTCGAAAAACCTATTCACCCTTCTCTAGGTTTATATTCGCCATTATAGAGGTCTTACAAAGGTGTTGACAACTCATTGCCACTATGAAATGGCTTAAGCAGTATTTTTTACAAGCTAGATCACCTCAATGTTCGAATCCAAAAACCTTAACATGCATGGCTATCTGAATTTTTGTTAGGCCTTTTAAGAAATGCAAGTTGGACTCAACCTAGTAGGCATCTTGCTACAAGGGCTTAAGTAGGTCCTTAAAGATATGATTGTCAAGATAGAAGAGCTAGAGATCGAATTTAAAGAATCTTCATTCTCATCCATGGTGAACCATGCACCAATACCTAACAACTTTAAAGCACTATAAATTACCTCATTCAACAAAAATAGTGATCCATATGATCACATTGATGCTTTTAATGACCTAATAAAACTCCACTAGGTATATAAACTCTCTAAATGATATTGCGTAGTAGTTACACTCATTGGAGGACTCCAAAAATGGTTCAAGAAGTTATTTTCCGATTCTTTCATTTCATAGAAGCAATTTTTCATATAGTTCCTACAACAAATCTAGGTCACTCAACATTTTCCATGTTGATCAATTACCATGGGAACATGCAAAAAAAAAAAAAAAAAGGGACAAGAATTTGAAAGCCAACCTAAAGTCTTTCAACATTGAAATCTAAAAGGTAAGGTCTATTTCAAAGGAGTCTGTCCTAATGTTGATCATGGGTGAAGGTTGCCTACATTTAAAATTTTGGAAGAAACTTCAAGCTAAAAGGTATACATCCTTGGCTTGTTTTTATAGAATGCTTGAGAAACACCTATATATAGAAATTTTTGTAGCTATAATAAAGATCTCTACTTCAAAGGTCTTGAATAGTGCCCTTTGAAGAATGAGAACAAATTGAAGAAAAAAAAAACGAAGATGGTCACAAAACCTTAAAACAAGCAATGAAGAGATAGTCCAAGAAGAAATCTCACTCTACTTACTTAATTCAATAAGTACACCCATTTGGTTGCTCCTATTGATCACATTTATTTGGCATCTCAAGACGCAAATATATTCTAGCAACCAGATGGACTAAAAGAAGACCATATTGAAAATAAACCCCAAAAAGTTATGTCATTACCAAAATGACATTGCACACATCATTGAGAACCTCAACAAATGTCTATATTAGAGGGAATTTATAAATCAATAGTATCTTGTTAAACAACCAACCTATCACATTAAAGAGTGATAAGACTCTTAAAATACCACTAATAGATTAAAACATATAGAATTAATATATCTTGTAGTCAAGATGCTCATAAGAAATGATACATTAGGATAGAGTGCTTAAATAAAAAGTTTAAACCCTAAACTAAGAACTAAGATACATAGGCCTTAAAATCATATGTTGAAAAGATGAGGTAGTCAGGGTCTTTTGACAGTTAACATTAGTGGAATTTCTATATTACATTTAACCCTTTTTAATTATTTCCTTTTGCAGTCTGTCTTGTTAGCATAAATATATATATGCAATTCATGGATTTATATAAAGTTTTTTTTTTTTGTTGTCAATTCATGGGTACAAATTTTAAGCATGTTGAGTCACTTCCCATATTTGTTCATGATCATTAATTCACTTCCCATAACTTCAGACTTTTTGCTATTTAAACACTCAAAGACACACGCAATGCTTTCATTTCACACACACACAAATGGCTGAAGGCTTGCAAGAGAGCACAAGCGCCGTAGAAATCAGCATTCCTAACTCTAAATTCGATGACGATGGTCGAGTAAAACGAACCGGTAAATACGTTTTTTCCTCCATTTACTCCACTATAATTCTCTCTCTCTTCTTCAAAATTCCCAGTTTCTTGTTCATAGAAATCATTGTTTTGTTTTTGCATGGTGTTTTGGTGTTCTGTAGGAACGTTGGTGACCGCAAGTGCACATATAATAACAGCAGTAATTGGATCAGGAGTGCTGTCTCTGTCATGGACCATTGCTCAGTTGGGCTGGATTGCAGGGGTTTCAGTTCTCTTCGTCTTCTCCCTAATCACTTGGTTTACTTCTACTCTTCTTGCTGATTGTTACAGATCTCCCACTACTGGAGCAAGAAATTACACCTACGTCGATGTCGTAAAAGCCCACCTAGGTACCTTATGTAAAAACAGATATTATCATCAAACTATCACTTTCCATATATCTCTTTAAAATAATATAAATTAATGTAATTCTTAAAACTTTGCTTTGACTTCTCCTCTATTTTAATTTTATTTTATCTTGACCCCCTTTAAATTTTATTTCTGGATTCGTGACAATATTTTGTCCATCTCAAAACCTTTCCTAGGGGCTATGTAAAAGGAGTTTTTGTAATTTGGATTCTTGTAATATTTTGTAAAATCATATATTATATTATAATAAATTTGACATTTAGAGACAAGGATATAAAAATGAAATCCTTCGTGGTTGCAGAAAATGTGTGAATATAGCAAGATCTCTTCTCTAACTCTGTGTGTCTTGGCACAGGAGGAATTAGGTATAGATTTTGTGGGTTGGCTCAATATGGAAACTTTCTTGGAGTAACTATTGGATACACAATCACTGCATCTATTAGCATGGCGTAAGCTATATTTATAATCTGAAATATCATCTTGTGTGGAGAGGACTCTTGGTTTTCATTTTCATGTATTTGTTTTTCATATGTGAGCAGGGCAATTACAAGATCAAATTGCTTCCATGAGAAAGGTCACGATGCAGGATGTCACACATCAAATAATAAATATTTGATAGCCTTTGCCGTTATAGAGATCATATTAAGCCAAATTCCAAATTTTAATGAGCTTTCAGGCCTGTCTGTTATTGCTGCTGTGATGTCTTTTGCATACTCCTTAATAGGCCTTGGTCTCTCCATAGCTAAATTTGCAGGTTCTGCAACTTTTGCAATATGAAGTTTGTTTAATGTTACTAAATACATACATATATATATATCAGCGGGTTTGTGTTTCTTACGTAATAATGTGATAATGTTGAAGGAGGAAGCCATGCGACGACAAGCTTAACAGGAGTGACCATTGGCGTCGACGTTACTAGCACAGAGAAAGTCTGGAACTCTTTGCGGGCCATTGGAGACATTGCCGTTGCCTATACTTATTCTGTTATTCTGGTTGAGATACAGGCAAGTCCATATATTTTACTTGTTTCGGGTCTATCTCAAATAACGGGCAGGTTCATCTGAATCTCACTGTTAGATGAGCAAGAGCAAATATATTTATTTTCCATAGGTCAGACTCAGACCGGCTATAAACTCGGCAGTATTTAGTTCTTTTTATACAATTGAAGTTGAAGGCTTTCATGGATTAAAACTATGCAGGACACTCTAAAATCAAGTCCACCAGAGAACCAAGTGATGAAGAAGGCTAGCTTCATAGGCGTCTCGATCACCACTGTGTTCTACATGCTGTGTGGAACTTTAGGTTATGCAGCATTTGGAAACAAAACACCAGGCAACTTTTTAACTGGATTTGGATTTTATGAACCCTTCTGGCTTGTTGACATTGGTAATGTGGCCATTGTTGTTCATCTTGTAGGGGCTTACCAGGTATACAACTAATAATATTGGGTTTAGTTTAGTTTTTTGTCTCAGCAAATTATTAAATATAATTGTATGCAGGTGTTCTGTCAGCCTATATACAGTGTAGTGGAGGCATGGTGCAGCCAGCGGTGGCCGGAAAGCAAATTCTTAACAAAGGAATACGGTGTTAAGGTTCCCTTGTGGGGAGTTCACAATGTGAATGTGTTCCGGCTGGTTTGGAGAACGGCTTTTGTGGTATTAACCTCAGTGATTGCCATGATACTCCCATTCTTCAATAGTATTCTTGCACTAATTGGAGCTACTTCATTTTGGCCATTGACAATTTATTTCCCAATAGAGATGTTCCTTGCACAGGCAAAGATTAAACGCTTTTCTTTCACCTGGACATGGCTAAAGCTTTTAAGCATGGTCTGTCTCGTCGTATCTCTTGCTGTTGCTGCTGCAGCCATTCAAGGCCTCGTTAAGGATCTCGGGACCTTCAAGCCCTTTCATTCAGTTTCCTAGTTCTTACATGTTAATGCTACGATACCTCTTTAAAGGGGTTGTCATGGTCCGACTTTGCACGACAGAGATAAATTGATTAATTCACGATTCTACTTAAGATTTAATAAAATCTTAGGTAGGATTTACTCTCTGATTGACGAATTTATCCTTGATACACCGAGAGTAAACATATTTATCCCTTTAAGATGGTCACTTAGTATTTCAATTTTTATTTTTATTTTTTTGTAATTCTATATACTTTCCAATACGTCAAATAAGGAATATTTTATTTAATCCCTAAAACTTTTGTGTACTCAACTCTACAAATTTTATTGTAGTTTTTCTTTTAATTTTTAAAATAATGTATGAACTATTCATTACAATATTTTTGTAAAAAATATTTTATATATATATATTGAATAAAACCAATTACAAATTATAGAAAATAATTCATAAAAAATTAATCTCCTACCACAAGTATGGAATAATTGAATCAAAAGGCGGCCTTGAGATAAATTTAAAAATATCATATTTGAAAGTTTATCGAACTAATTTTAATCTGGTTTTTAGTTTAAAAAGATTACGGTTCTTTATCAAAATTTTTATAATTTTACCTTTGTAAATTTTCAAAACAAAAATATTTTTATTTTCAATTAAAATAATAAAAATATAAAGTATTTAAAAAAAAAAGTATATTGACAATAAGGTACCAAAAAGTAATTTAATTAATTAAAGTGGTATTTCATTTTTGATCGTCAAACAAAATAACACTTATAAAATATTTAAATAAAATATTGTTTTTGTATAATCTATTTTTATAGTAATTTTTTTGTTTTTGGTAATAAAATATTTCCTTAATTAAACACCTTCCAAAATAACGAAGAGGGTAAGTTTTTTATGATTTTGTATATAGTAAATTTTAAAGACATTACTTTATTTAGTTTACCAATAATAGAAGATTTTAGTATTCAGTGGATGGATCATGTGTGTTGGGTGTCTTATACATTATCAAATACGCATGTTTTATTTGGACATACGAAGGACTTTTGTACAATATTTTTCACTTTAAGGTATTTTAATGTAAAGTTTAAAATTTTTAATCCATTTTGGAATCAAGTAAGAAATATGGATATATTATGAAAATTAACCAGTTTATTATTTTTTGGGGTGTGGAATGTTGCTTCTAATAATAAACAAAAACATGAGATAGCTTTTTGAGATATTTAGAGTGCAATGCTACTTCAGAGGATATAATATTACACACATCCATTGAGATGTAATGACCAAGATTTTTGCTAACAGAAATAGAAACCTTTTCAAAAGGATATGTTTTGGAATGTTATATCATTTTTGAAAAACTTTTAGTTTAAGAGGAGTTGATACTCAACCGAGTATTAACACACTCCATTATACTAAGAGAGGTAGTTAGGACAAAATTTAGTTTTTGATTTAGATTGAATGAGATTGATGTTCAGTTCATCTTATTCGAGTATACCCTTTAAGTTTATGATTCAGTCACTATATAACTATACAACATTATTTTTTCATTTCAATCAAATAGAGAATTAGAGATACTTATTTTGATATTAAGACTTTTGTAAGTTACAATAATGTAATGAGAGTATTCAAGACGAGGTCATAACAATAGGACGATGCAAACACTATTAGGATGTCGTTACTATATTATCCACGTCGAATTATTGGGTTTGATAATAGAAAAGTAATTAGTAAGAACGTCATTCATTTAGTATATCACTTAGATGAATTTAACTCTTACTCTTGAGGGCTATAGGTATAAAAATGACTTATAGATCCATCAATGATTGAATCAGTCAACTATACAAAGACCTAAAGCCGATTCATAAAAAGATCTTTCATGTGTGTAGTTTAAAAGGGTTTTCACTACTCTTAGAAATAAGTGTGTCATATATTCTCGTTAGTGAATATTTATGTAATATTATGCTAATTATCTATGATTAACATTTTTACCTTTATCATTGAAGTACTAGATATATGAGACCTTTTAGACTTCGGACAATTAAAAGGATTTGAGGTCACTTTCAAAAGTATCTCAAATGTTGGTGGCATACTAAAGACAACTCACATTAGGATGGTAAGACTATTTTTTTTATAGAGATTTAGTAAATTAATCAATATTATTAATTACTATTTAATCTATTTTATTTTTGATATGAAAGTATTAACCAAACGATAATTGCGAAATGGATAACATAAATTTCTCATTTGTCACATCTCTACTAGAGAAGAGTAAAACATGGTGTGCAAATATCGTAGACGTAACACCACACCCTATCCTTAGAAGTATTATTAGAATAGTTTGAGACATGGCAATCCCAAGCTTGGAAGTAGAAAAAAAGATTAAATGTAAGCAAGGAATCACTAATGAATGAAAGGGTGATATTCGCTACATAACTATAAGAAAAATGCAAGATAAGAGAAATAACCGTAAACGTTAGAGTAATGGGAGGGGAGGAGTTCATATCCTACAAATTTAGCATCTTTCTAAGGTACTCAACCTCTAAGGGAGAATATATGCTACACCTCAAAATCAGTCTTAACTTTTAAAGCAAACCATCTCTTAAATCTCTCAAAACAATTCTAAAATCTTAACAAAAGTAAATCATGGAAAAAATATATATATATCAATTGAATAAAGTCTATCATATAAAATCACTATTTAGAAAAGTACCTCCTCAAAAACATAAAGTGTACATAAACTATCATCTATTATGTTGGCCAACCTGGTGATAGCACAGCATACACACATCCTAACCTCATTAACCCTATGCACTTGCAAGATGTAAGAAAATGAGTAGAAATACTCATTTGTTAGGAATAATTATCTTTTACTTTTAACTTAGCATAACCATATCTTATAGTTCATATCTTATTTCCTTATTATGTCATTGATTATGCTCACGATGATTAGGAAACATTTTTAGCTTGTCTGTAAGGATAAAACTTAATTTTAGTAAGGATAAAACTTAATTTTAGTAGACTATACATAACTCTACATGATAATTTATGCATATAATGCTAATGCAATTGAAAACCATATATATTTGTAAAACTAAAACTAAATTTTCATTTATAAACTACAAAAATTATCATAACTATGTTGATCAAATTAGGTACATAGGGATTAGACACGTTCGCCCATTAACATAATACACATATATTGCAAACATTAGTCAATACGACTCATAATTATCCTCTCATATCCGCTCTTAAAAAAAAACATGTTCCATCATAAAACTTATAAAAGAACATATTATATGACTAAAAAGGAAAGCTCTATACCTGTAACTTAAAATATATTTTAGAACTATCTTATATAAACATCATATAAAACATGTTTGCATGCATAATGTACTATAACATGACTACTAGCCCTTGGAAAACTAATGAGATTCATTCGACTTAAAATATCATCTAAAGATGCTTGATATTTCTAAACAGAGTCACTACATGGTTTTGACTACTAAACATGCATAAGCATGCGTTAAGTAAAACATCTAACCATCAATCTTGTGTTCTCTTGTATTATCGTAATTGTATTTTTTACACGATTGTGTATCGACAACAATCTTATCATTTGTGTCACAATAACTACACATTCTCTATATACTTATCACATCACATGTTGTCATCCTTATTGAACTTAATATATACAAGCATACATGCAAAATATACATGAACATAATATCAATGTCTTTTTTGGTGTTTCTCACCAAAAATCTCAACATGTCAATCCAAGATGACTCATAACACATTATACAACACATCTTTGGTTATATAATACTCAAATTTAATTCATTTTGAATTTTATCTTGACCCTTCAAAGAATTTTGATCATTTTAAACAATTTTCTTTGTTTAAAAATTTTAGAATGTTATTTAATTGGTTCAAACGATAATCTATCACCATTAATTCCGAGGTGTGAAAAGTTCATGCTAAGCCTATAGTTTCTGCAGACCAACAGCTCAAAAGGGCAAACATATTGCATAGAAGCAATTTTTTCAAACTAATATACGAAACAGGGATCTTTGATTCGAGTAAGAATCAAATCTCGTACAAGCAAGTTTTTTTCATACGATAAACACGACATAGGCACAAGGCCATACAAAAACACACATCACAATTAGATATATTTATTATTGCAGGCACTAAGATCTCTTAATACTCCTCACCATCATCATCCTCACCCTCAGCTGACTCAGCACCAACCTCCTCATAATCCTTCTCGAGGGCAGCAAGATCCTCACGAGCCTCAGAGAACTCTCCTTCCTCCATACCCTCACCCACGTACCAGTGGACAAAAGCACGCTTCGCATACATGAGATCAAACTTGTGGTCAATGCGAGAGAACACTTCAGCAACGCTAGTGGAGTTGGAGATCATGCAGACTGCTCTCTGCACCTTGGCAAGGTCACCTCCGGGAACAACAGTTGGTGGCTGATAGTTGATACCACACTTGAATCCAGTTGGGCACCAGTCCACAAACTGAATGGTGCGCTTGGTCTTGATGGTAGCAACAGCAGCATTGACATCTTTGGGGACAACATCACCACGATACATGAGACAGCAAGCCATGTACTTGCCATGGCGAGGGTCACACTTAGCCATCATAGACGAGGGCTCAAATGCACTGTTGGTAATTTCTGCAACTGAAAGTTGCTCATGGTAGGCTTTCTCCGCCGAAATCACAGGGGCATAGGAGGAAAGCATAAAGTGGATTCTTGGGTAAGGGACCAAGTTGGTCTGGAACTCAGTAACATCCACATTCAAAGCACCATCAAACCTGAGAGAAGCAGTCAACGAAGAAATCACCTGAATCCAACAAAACAATACACTGTTAGAGAAAAGAAACCCACCAGCATAAATAAATAAATATATATGATCATTATTGAAAGCTTGACACATTACCTGTGAGACAAGTCGGTTGAGATTGGTGTAAGTTGGGCGCTCAATGTCAAGAGAGCGCCTGCAGATATCATAGATTGCCTCATTATCAAGAAGAACTGCCACATCGGTGTGTTCCAGCAGAGAGTGAGTCGAAAGAACACTGTTGTAAGGCTCAACAACAGATGTGGAGACCTGAGGGGATGGGTAAACAGTGAAACCCAACTTTGATTTCTTTCCGTAGTCAACTGACAAACGCTCCAAAAGAAGGGAACCGAGACCAGAACCAGTTCCTCCACCAACAGCATTGAAAACGAGGAAGCCCTGAAGACCAGTGCAGTTATCTGCCAGCTTCCTAATGCGGTCTAAGCAGAGATCAACAATCTCCTTTCCAACTGCAACAAAACAAATTTTAACATTACCATTTCCAAATAACATTATTAAATAGAAAGTAATTGATTCAAAAAAATGGAATTGTGAAATAATTACTTGTGTAATGACCACGAGCGAAGTTGTTGGCGGCATCCTCCTTGCCGCTGATGAGTTGCTCGGGATGGAAGAGTTGGCGGTAAGTACCAGTCCTCACTTCATCTATAACAGTGGGTTCAAGATCAACAAAGACGGCACGAGGAACGTGCTTCCCTGCACCAGTTTCACTGAAAAAGGTGTTGAAAGCATCGTCACCTCCTCCGACAGTCTTATCACTTGGCATTTGTCCATCAGGCTGTTAAAAACAAATATCAACACTTCAGATCCTGAACATTTCCAAGAAAACTACAGATCTAGCGTTTCCATTATAATAAACATCCGTCAATCAGTTATATTCTCAAGCACGAGTAACCACCTTTACAGATCTGAACCAAAGCTACCTAACAATGCCGAATTAAAAGCAGATCTAATATAAACACAGTTAAATCACAGATCTGCGGTTATACTTCAAACAACATCGTTTTGCTCGGATACAGTTCAAAATCAAACAAAAACTAAAGATCTGGAGAGAATGAAACATATTCGGCGATTAATAAGTTTAAAATACGGACCTGGATGCCGTGCTCGAGACAGTAGAGTTCCCAGCAGGCATTACCGACCTGGATACCTGCCTGTCCAATGTGGATTGAAATGCACTCTCTCATTTTCACTGATTAAAAAGAAAAGACACAGTTTAAAAAGATTTGAATTTCCGAGGAGAAACAAACGGAAAATCTAGACGAAAGCGTTTATTAAGACGCCTTCTACCACGAAAAGGAGATAGCTCGGAGGAGAGATTCGAGAAGGATATTTATAACAGGAGCGAAGAGATATCTGGGTGGATTGATAGTTACGGGACGGCAATTATTGGTGACGTGGCGCTTTCTGATTGGGAATTGTAACCATGGTTAGGTTTTCCATTTTATTAATTTTTTGAATTTTAAATTTTGCCGCTAGGCTGGGCCAGCAGTGATTTGATGTGAATGAGGTTGGCATGTTTGGCAAGTTGGGTATTGATGCCCCTGTCTTGGAATTACTGTTGTAGATATGCATACCTGTGGTTGAGATGAAGCAAGGCTGTCAGTACATTGTATGGAACTTGTTGGTCCGCAAGAGAAGGATAAACTCTAGGGAGCTCACTATTTCGAAAGAAAAAAATTTTGAAATTTTTTTCTAAAGAAATTGTTTTAATTTATTTAGAAATAGCAAATATGTAATTTATATTTTAATTTTTTAGAACCGTAATTAACAAAATAAATATATTTTTGTAATAATATATATTAGCAAAAATGTAATTAACAAAATAAATATATATATTATTGAAACAGCATTATTTGTTAAGAATTGATCCCATGTTCTACATAATTTAGGCTTCTCAATGGTACTTTTTTATAGCAGTAACGACCAAACAAAATTTTGTAATAGCTTCACGTCCGTGACTCCAACTGGTCCATCTCTATCAGACCGTGAAAATCATCCTTCCAACAAACATGCCAAAATCTTGAATCACAAATTAACAAATGTACGACCAATATAAGACACAAGCTGAGTTCCAGGGCATTTTTTGAGCACATATGATAGAGAAATGAAACAACCATTTTAAGCGATAATCAGATATTATCTGGCGACTTTTTACAGTCAAGGGCAATGTAAGACTAAAGGAAACATTCGATTCCCATGGGATGTGCCGGCACAATATGATAATAAAGGAAATAAATAAAGCACAAGACAAAGCAAAACAATGAACGCTACCCTGGACATGTATTTGCCGCCCTTCTCAGTTTAATAAATGTAAAATAAAACTTCTCGATATCTGTTTAACATGCAAAAACCAAGTAAAAGAATAAAATTACATGAAGATTAAGGAACCTAGTCAAATTTCGTAAATAACACACATAAGTTACACCTGATGTGTGAATCCATAGTGGGGATTTCTGTCCTTGTACATACTGCTTAATTTTTTTCCTTGCATTACATACAGTTCTCAATCCATATAAAAGAAGATAGCTTCCTCCGGATCATCATACAGGAAGCAATCACTGTATTCCTACATTATTGTCAATAACAACAATACATATTTTCCATAGATAGAAAGCTTTCTCGGTGTTTCTCTAGCTAAGGTTGGTATTATTTATGTTTGGAACTATTTTTTAAACAATTATCATGTAAATGAATATATCAACTAGCAGGCTGAGCACCGGTCCATGCACGATTCTCACCATCTATTTCATTCACACGATAACTGCGGCTTTCTTGTAAATAGGTTATCCCAGTCCAAACACCACGTATAAGCAATATGCTCACAAAGACTACACTCCCAAGGGTGCAAACCACCTAGATATAATATAAAATGATAAGTATAGAATATGAGCAGCAAAATTTACAAGGATCTAACTAACTTCTGAATTAACCTAGTATCACTAGAAGTAATAGATTCCCATTTAAAACGACATACTCTTTCAGATATGAAAAAACAAGTAGCATTCTTCAGCATCACAAACTCAAGATATGTATATTTATCAATAAGGCTGAGAAAAAATGAAGAGCTCAATTCAAACAACTGCTATGCCAATTTAGAATGTCTTGGTAGTTTGCAAACACATGAATCATGATCTCTGTTAATTCCTCAGTAAGCATAATCGACATCAGCTTAACCACTGCAGCAACACTTTGGTCAAAACTGATTGTATTCAAATTATAGAAGCAGTCAACAAGAAACTCTTAAATCTTCCTTTCTTTCCTTTTCACTAAGCTTTCCACAGAGGGCATACCTATTCGTTACTTTATTATCAAGCACTGTGATGCCATGATCACTTGCAACCAGAGTTACTGCATCCCAATTATAATATCTAACTGTATTTACATATTTCACTTTCTTCTTCAACAAGTTTTGATTCATAAGTAAATTTGAGACATGAAGTGCAACAACAAATTCTAGCATCTTGAACAAATGCAGAAGTAACTAAGACAGGTTTTTACCAGAAAATGTGCAATACATGATTAGAGTTTAACATTTCTTAACTTGGAATGGCATAATACAATGTCAATTAGGATGCCACCCTATCACTGAGGACAAAGAAGACCATGCTGCTCACTACCATAACCTCTAGTCAACATAAAAACACACATTAGATGTAAGAACTCACTCCCAGAATGGTCCTTTTGTATTTTTGCCAAAAGCATTGAAGCCATTGCAATATCAGAAACAATAACTTGGTAGGACATGACTCAAAATACCTATTTGATGTAGAAACTCTCTACTTTAGTCAGCATGAAACACAAATGGCTTCTAGCACAACATTTTCACTACTGGAACACTTCTTCCTTCAAAAGATTGAAATAGAAACAAAGTTTCAAAAGAGGATACAAAAACCACAATTGAAATGTGACTGTGAGTAGTTATCAAATCACCTTTACAAAAAGACCTTTCATAAAAGTACCCTACATGAAGCACAAAGTACACAAATGAATTTACCAAACAAAGCCCCTATCAATTTATTACTGATGGAGATACAATGGTCAAAAATCAGTCTCTTATATCACCATTTCTTCTACCCACCACCTTATGCTGACCCTTTCAGTTATAATATGAAAAGGAAGTTCAGATCAAATACTATTTCACAGTTGAAGAAACCTGTCCCTTTAATACTATGAAATGAAAGGTCAGATAAAGAAACTATATTTTGTTGGTTGGGGATCAAAGCCACTCATTGAACTTTCAACTCAGTGGTAAAAGATATGTGAGAATAACCTCCTTTATTCAGTGTGGAAGAAAGGATTGTCTTTGACGCGTATATTTGGAAGAAACATGATTAGCCGAATTAAAATCAACATATAAGAGGCACATTATGCTGAAAACCATGACAAATTAGATGATGAGTTTTTAGACAATTAAGGAGATGAGAATATAACTAGATGTGGAACAACAAATTAATTAACTCCACCATTAAAATCTTCCACAAATTACAAAAACTTAAAAATAAAAAAAGGAAAAATTGCTAATTGGTTTGATCTTAACCATTTAAATTTGTTTTCATACCCCTTCCATATTCAATATTGGCAATGGTTCCAACAAGTCTTCAATGCATCAATATATATTTTGATCTTCTCAACAAAAACTCAATCAAAAGAATTTCACGTTGACTCAAAGAGATGAATCCCAAACCTTAATGAATCCAAATATATCAAACATTCACTTTAATATTATAAAATTTGAACTGTGGAATACAAATTAAGCAAATTTTGAGATACTTATCCCTGATTTTTCTTCAAGGAGATTATAATTCTCTATATTTAAAAGATTCAAATTTCATTTCATGTACAAGTGAATGCAACATAAATGTTTTCACAAGGAGCTAGACAGAAAACAATACCAACATCCACACAAAAGCCATTTCAAAATAATTTGTTAAGGAATTCATAATATACACTTAAAAATTCATAACAAAATCAGAACAGGCATGAGTTAGAGAATATATCAAAATCAAATAAATTATTTTACTATCTTGTTTATTAAAGTCATGCTATTACTGAATGCCGATCACATTAAATATCATATAAACAAAGTTCAACATTGCGCTTATAAAACCCTAAACCAACCAGTAGAATTAAAGAGCTAACCATATATCTGCTCTTGCAGCGTTAACCATATATCTGCATTGCACAAGCATCTAAGCTAACTCCGCGATTTTAATGACCATCAGTTCACAAGAAAAACATAACTAAAAGACATTATGGGAACGAATTTAATAATCACGTGCACACATTAAGAAGTAATATATTGGCATTACCTCAAGAAATGCCTTCAAAACCCACAAAAATGCAAGAATCAGAACTCCATTAACAGAAAACCCCACCTAAATATCAAAAATCACAATTCATTACAATAAAAACAAAGCCACAACCGAATAGAACCATCAAACAATTACCCAAAACGAATGTTGCTTACCAGCTTGGTCGAGATTGAAAAGGGCAAAACGGAGCGTACAGCCTTTCTAGCTCTTCGAGAAACCTTCTTGAATACGCTCTCAACAAATCTAACTAGAAGATCCAAACTCCGATCTTCCTTCTCTTCCTCGTCCTCCTCATCATCGTCATCACCATAATCTTCATCAAACCGCTGACTGATCCGACGGCCCCAATTGCGTGGATCATCCACGAGACTCTCACTCCCCTGCAGGAAACGTTAGTTACGAAGGCGTAGAGTAAGCATGGTAGAAAAGTGAACGGGAGAGGAAAAAGAAAAAGAAACCTGACGGAAATTAGAGATTCTTCTAGAATCTTGGAGAGGATTTAGGTTTCGAAATGTGAGGAATTTGGGACCATTACGAAAGTGAGGTTTTTTTGAGGCGAGTAGCAAGAGAGAGGGAGGTGATACAGTGACTGCGAATGACATGGCGTTGAGTTTCGGTTTGAGGTGTAATTGGGGCAAGAAACATGGATCGCAGGTGGTGGCTATTGAAAGAATTTGCGGTGGGTCATATTAGACTGTGACGGCCAACGTAACAAGTGGGGAAGTTTCAGTCATCAGTCATGTGTGGTGGTGGGTGAGGCGGGGATGTTGGGACGGAAATTTTAACAGAAACCTCATAGGTGCCAGTGCCACGTTGCTAATTTCTCTTTTTGATATTGCAGTTTTTCGCTCTTTTTCTAAGACAAAAAAATTGGGTGGCCGTTTATCCACCTCTGTCGCAGAAGCGGATTTGTTGGATTAAAAGTTTCAGCTTTGATCAAGCGAAACCCAAATAAATAGTGGCCAAAGCACTATTTCCCACCCATAGTTTGAGGCGGAGTCAAGCCCCACCCTCCAAGTTTCAAAAGCCCACCTCCCACCCCTGAAACAATTTTAATATTAAATCAAATAGAAAACAGTAACATTTAGGGGGGTAATATTGTCATTTTAGGATTAAAATTTTATAAAAAATTTAAAATTAAAAAAATATTAAAAAATTTGCAGCAGCCACCGCCTCCATTGTCGCAGCGGTGGCCGTCGCTGAAGGGGCTAGGTGGCCGTTACTGGCCACCTGGTTTCAAGGGAGGCCAGATCTGGCCTCCCCGTTCGGTGGAGGTGGCCAAATCTGGTCGCCTCAGTTTTGGCGGAGGCAGCCAGATCTGGCCACCTCTGCCAGAAGAAGCTGTCGGAAATGGTCGGCCTTGATCCCAACGACCGTTTTCGGCCTTTATTATTGGCGGAGTCGGCCAGATCTGGCCTACCCTGAAACCAAGTGGTCGGAAACGACCACCTGGCCCCTTCAGCGGCGGCCACCGCCACGGCACTGGCGACGGTAACTGTTGCAAATTTTTTAAAATTTTCAAAAAATTTTAATATATTTTTTAATTTTTTAATATTTTTAAAAATTATTTAAATTTAAAAATTATTTTATAATTTTATTATAAATATTTATTTTTTAAAAGGGCATTTTAGTCATTTAAATATAAAAATTATATTAAATTGTTCCAGGGGTGGGAGATGGGCTTTTGAAACTTGGAGGGTTGGACAGCTGCCTCAAACTATGGGTGGGAAATAGTCCTTTGGCCATAAATAGTATCCAATTTATTTTTATTACGTAGAGACGTTTGTTATTACTATTCGAAATAAAAAATCATACTAAAAAATGATTTTTAATGGATATTTTTGTTTTTTTAAAATAAAAAATCATAACATCTTTTTAACATTATTTTACAGTTAAACTCCTCTCTAGTTAAGATTCTAAACAACATTAAAAATAATTAATAAAAAGTATAAATATATTATTATCTTTCTTTTTATCAAGATAATATGATTTTTAATTTTCAATTTAAATGATTAGTTTCAATATAATTATATCTTCAATATTTAAAATGAATTTTTTAAATTTTAACCAAAATATTTAATAATAAAATAATGATCATATTCTCTCAAGAATTGGTTTAAATCAATTTAAAAATATGTTTATGTTCTCTAATTTTGATAGGTATATTTCTAATTCCAATCATAATCATTTATTTGAGTAAAATTAAGTGAGTTTACATTAATAATTTCTCATTAGGCGAAAGACCAAGAAAAATACATTTCCTCCTTTTGATCTTGGTCGGAAATTAATTCTCATGAATCCCTATATAAGGTGAAAGAAGTTCATAATTAATTATGCTATTAAAATCAATCAAATGTTCTCCAAGAACAATTTAAATTTGTTGTTAAAAACCATATAGCTTCTTACATGGAATCGCAATGAAAGGACATTATTGTAACCAATGTCATTATTATTGGAAAAAAAAAAACAAGTCAACCAAAATGGTACACAATTTAAATATTGTAATCCTAGGCACACAATTTAAAACCAAAAATAACCCTAAAAATGTAAAAAATAACCAATATACTATTATATAAAAATGGGCTAGTGGACTTTTTGTCTATTATAAAAAAAACACCATCCACTTATGTTGTAAAAATCAAGTGTAACTATCCAAAAAAAAAAAAAAAATCAAGTATAAAAAAAATCAAGTATAAAAAAATCAATCAATAGTGTGCAAACCATTACTCCCAACATGACTATAACAAACGCAACATATAAGCAATAACTTATGTTAGGTTGATACATTTCTCGACATGTGGAGCATAACTCTTATTGAGCAAGTCAAAACATCGACATTCAATGTGCATGTGATAACTAACATCATGAAGGTCCAATAATTTCAGTCTGCTCAATGGGAAACAAAAGGTCAATTTTAGGGGAAAATCCTTGTTTGAACGGGATTTATTAGAGAGTTTTTGATTGCAAATTCAGAAACCCTAATCAAAGGATCATGGAATTCTAAAATAATTGCTAATTAATGCACAAAGATTCTACTTATTTTGATTTCAACAAACCAGACTCATGAAGTCTTTGTTAAACAGCCACAAACACCTGTAAACAACATTATGCCGATCCATTTCGCGGAAGTTAACCCAAGCTTGTTAAATAGAAACTTGTGAGAATCTTGAGTTAATCCAATCTCGTCTTCTCCTTCCCATAATAAGCAGGTGAGCGAAGGTAGAAGCGTAAAAACGTTTCCAACCTGCCATTGGTGTTGCTCGTAATATTCTGAAATCTTTTCGAACCTTTCTTCTCCACAAATCATCATCAGAAGTTAAATTCCTGATATGTGAACAAACACGGGCCGCCCTTGCAATATCGTCTCCATCAAGTAACTCTACAATCTTTAGTTTAAGTTCTGCAGGTAATCGCAGGAATTTGGGGTGTTGGGGGTGTGTGTTTATCTTTTAATTGCTTTTAACCAATTTTTGTGATATTCAATTTTGAAAATATTTTACAAGGTATTATATTGAATAATTTTAAAGTTATTTTTGTTTTGAGGACCGTAAATTCTTAAGATGTAAAATGACGACATTTTTTTAAAAATTATTTTAAATTTTAACATAACACATAGTCAACGAAGAAATTACGTGATAATACGAATTGAATATATTATATGATTTTAATTAAGATATAGTGTTATAATTAAAACACTATATAATCAACTAAAAATCAAGTTTTACATTAATAACTAAACACATTAAATGCATTGACATGCAATACAGGTAAAACGAAAAGTGGTGTTGGAAAAGGTTGGCAGGATAGTGAACACTACAAACTTTATAACAAAAGTGGTTAGCTTGTCCAAGTTCATATGATGTGTGACTAAGATTGATCTTCATTGTGCAATATATTCACCAAGTGGGAGATGATTGAAATTGGCAACTACTTCCAACCACAACGTGCTATCACAGTGCAGTTGAGGGTCTCATCATTTAGACAATGGATAGGAGCTCCATACAAGCTTTGCTGCCCTATGAAAAGATAGGGAGCAGGTGACAGTGTAGCGATTAAAATGTAGTCAACCAAATGTTAAATAACATTTTAGACTTATCTCATAAATAGCCGAAGAATAAAAATCCTAGTAAAATTTGATCTCGTATAAAGAATCATAGTAAGATTTAGTATAAGATTATGATTATAAGAGAAAAAAAGACTTTGGAATTGACAGAAAATTTTAGTCATTAGCCATCTAATAAGGGTAAACAAAATATATATACAATTGATGCTATAATTAAATATACATAGATTTACAAGTCGCCCCGGAAAAATGGATCACTAAGAAATGAACTGTTGAATGTTCCTCCTCCGTTGGGGAAAAGAGTGAGGAAACAGATAAGGCCAAGGACAAGGCCCCAAGCATATCTGCTTTCTCCCAATGGGGTGATCTCATCCTTGGCAGGTATTTCTTCTCCACCACGGAAGAAGGTCGCAAACAATCCCCAAGCCAAACAAAGAACACTTCCACTCAGACCACCGATGCCAAGCAACAGTGATGTAGCAAACGATAACAAAGTAGCAGTGCTTCTACCGAACATTGCTTGGGCAATGCGACCTCCTTCCAGTCTCCCGCATGGCAATAAGTTCAATGAAGTGACAACCATACCTGCAGAAGTAAGCAGTCAGGGCCAGGTTTTGCATAAATCTGCTCAAACTTACTCTCAGAGAAAATGGCAGTCCGTCCAATGAGGCCAAGTATATCAGCACATACATGTTTATATGCGAGCACAATTTTAAGTCAACCATGAAAGTCACCTAAAAGTCCAGCAAATGCAAGAGGATCACAAGGAACTCCTACACCTTCCACTGCATAGGGCAATACATTCCCGAGATCATCTGTGTAAGGTCCAATAACATATTGGATGAATGATAGCAAGGGGTTGTTGTAAAAAAACTGAGGTCTTATGTACCTGCAAAGAAATAACAGCACAAGCTAATTTTAAACAGACAACATATTTGGGATTCATATTTGTCCAAATATGAATCGTGCTGAATTATTCGTATGGCACAACGAACTTTATATATGTTGATGAAATTTCTAGCTTAAACTGACATGTACCAAAAGGGTACGTGCGACTTCTTAAATTAGAAAATCCTATATGGAGTTGCCAGCACTTTAATAGTATTAGAGTTACATCATATATTTCACAAACATGATTTTTTTATCTGCGCTGCTTTGATTGATTAACATGCCAGACATTACTTGAGACAAACACTCCGCAGTATGCCACACTGCCATGTACCAAGAAAGCACTGTAATGAGTCAAACGCTAAGATTTAACCAAGATAAACCCATACTTGCACTTAAAAAGTTCAGACTAGGCGAAGGTGCTGGAAAGGTGATGTTCTTTGATTAACAAGCACAGATTCCAGCAACTCCAAACTGCTTTTGTTTGCCATTAATATTGTCTAAGAACTTTTAATACTTGAAGGCAACCATAGGAAACTTACAATGCATTATCACCACCGTTGAAGCTACCATCAGCTACAAAAGCGGCAATTGCAAGAACCAGTGATGTCAAATATGCACTAGCTGTACGAGCCACCGGAATGTCAAACAGAGCCTTCTTATTTGGAAGCAGTGACTCGTAATTGTTCATCACCCCAAGGCACCCTGTCCAATTGGATGGTACAAGAAAAGACGGGCTTAATTTAACACCATAACGAGCTGCAGTTACCCTTGTGGCTATCTGCAAAACACAAAATATATAGCCTTCAGCATATTTTGCTTGAACACTGCTGTTTCTGCAAACAAATGGATGAAAAAATTGGCCATAGTTACAGTTTGATGCAATTTTCAAATGAAAAAACAACATGACCTATTGCTGCAAACCAGGGAGTTTTAGGATACAAAGCAGCAATAGCCACATATTTGCATAAAAGAATAAAAGGTTCTTAAAGTCACTCGATTCAAGAATGAAAGCAAATGCAATATTTAACATGTCCTGATAATTATAACACTGGATGATAGAATATTGATGGAAAAATGATGAGTTTCGCAACAAGCACAGAGACTTTACCTCAGATACTCCCAAAATGGAAATGAAGCCACCAAAGAGAGGTACAACATCAGCTAGATAATCATCAAATGTAGCATTAGGTTTAAGGAAGAAGCCGCTCATTAAAGCTATAGTCCCAAAAGTTGCAACACACAGAGTAATTGTGCTAACATAACCCCAAGGAGTGCTCAACTTAGTAGACTCAAACTGAAGATCCATTTCCGCTTTGGGTTGCACCACACAAGCCTTTGAAGAAGAAAACATAAAAAATCATTTGGTCTTAAAAAGCTGAAAAAAAATCTTCTTGATAAAAGAATTTGGAATGTTAAAAAGAAAACATGCTAAGGGAATCACAGATAATCTGAACATGCAACTTAAACTGACTCATTGAAAAGGTTTGGACATATAACTAGTAAGCAGGCTATTTAAGCTCGAAGTAAAGCAAAATTGCTGCTTCAAGAAGCAAAATTAATGGGCTAATATAGGGTGCTGGGTGCTTGATTTAATCAATTGAAAAATAAACCAGAACCTTCAAATACAAACAACTATATGGCCTTCAAAAATTCAAACTGCATAGCATTCATTTAGCAAAACTAAATCATCAAGCCAAAACGAAGTGCCTGTTTTGTAATGTCATTTGTCTTTTCCTCCATAAACCAGACAACAATCTCCCTTCCCGCTGCTTCAGACAATTTTTTCTCCAGTTTGGGAACGACCTCTTCAATGGGTTTTCTCAAATTCCCGATAAAAATACCTCCATCTCCAAATCTTCTGACATCCGTCGCAAAAAAAGTATCAAATCCAAAACAGCTCTTCAACTGCCATCTCAAAATCATACAAACGATTGTATTTTAGTCATAATTTTGTTTCTTTTTGACATAATCAAGCAAAACAAAATATGTTTTAGCATTAATAAATAAAAGAATCACCTTGTTGAGGTCAAGAGCCTTAAATGTCTCCTCAGCCTTCTCCAGCCTCTCTTTCTCTTTAGTCAAATTTTCTCTAACAAGTCTATTAAACAATCCCACAAGTGGGTTGCCACTACTCTCTCTATCAAGTTCTTTTAGCCTTCTATCAGCCCTTTTCTTCTCCAGCTTTATCGCGGCTTCAATTGAAGGGTTCCCCATGAACTTCTTAAACTCCTCATCAGTTTTCCAGTCCATTTCCTGCTGCAATTCAAGTTCTTTATCTTCTTTACTAGCCTCCACTTCACTTTCATTTGTATCTCCACTTGGCTTTTCATCTGCCACTGCAACAGGAGATGATGAAGCAGTAGAAGTCTGTTCACTTTCTTGCTCTTCTTTAAGTGCACACTTAACATCGAGTTTCCTTCTACTCTTTTGAACAAATTGGAGCTTGCTAAAACAAAAAATATATCGCCTTGAAAATGAATTATTCTTGGCGAACGAAGAGGCATTATTGCATAAGAGTTTTCGCTTCTTGGTCGTGTTTTTGAGCGTGCATGAAAGATTGGACAATGGTGCATGTGATGCAATGAAGAGAGTGGCCATTGAAGTAGTTAACAGATGAATGAAGTGAACCGCCTTGCATCAGATGGAAATTTTAAAGGGGAGGGAGCTGTGTAGAAAGTTGTAGAAGTATTACAGGTGGAGGGGTTCCACGAACAGCTGACAAAGTCTATCAGACCCACATGAAATCAAAGTGATAACCCAGGTGGAATTTTGTGTGGTTGAGAAATCTGAGGAGAGGGTGTAATTAATAGATAAAATTAGACCAATATAATTAATTAGAGAAATTATATTAAATATATAACTATTTAGAGCTTATAAACTAGAAATGGCATTTTTTTTTAACCAAATAATCTTTCTCTATTATTATCCTTTTTTTAATTAAAAAAAAAAAACCCTTTGCATTTTCACTCTCTTCATTTGCACTCTATCTTGACTCTTATTTATCTTTTAAAGATTTTAAGTCCTTTTTACCAAATCTCAAGTCCCTTAATCTCTCAATTCTCATGTGTTTTCAAATTTAAAGTAACATTTTTTTGGTGTTTATTATTGATTTAGTCATGTTATTAATTTAAAAAATTAGGTTAATTGTTTGAAGAATGTTTAGGATTGAGTTATTATGTTTTTTAAAGAATATAAATTAGGGTTTTTAAAACCTTCATGATTTTATCTAAAAGATGTCATCCAAAAAATATGATAAATTTATTGAAATAAAATATTGGTCAAAAGAGAAATTTTAGTCAAATCTGATTGATAAAGATTTGCTTACTTGATCAAATAAAGAGTTTTGATCGAATTAATTCAAATTCAATCATCGTTTATTTAACACATTTGAAACAATTTTGGTTAAACAAGACATTTTATTTGAATTCAATCAAAATTTATAGTTCATTAATTTTTTTAGACTTGTTTTTCTTTTTATGTCGTCTAAAAATGTTTAAAACGAACTTCTTAAATCCATCAGTAAGCAAGAATGAAATGCAAAGAAAGAAAGAATAAAATGAATTCCAATCTAATTTGAATTTTATTTAAATGAATTATTGTTTTTTATTTGAATTTAAATTGAAGGTGTCTTAATATCAAATTTTTGAAGATTTAAATTTTAATTAATAATAATAATAATAATAATAATAATAATATAATATTAATATTAAATTTAATATTTATTTTTAATTTAAAATTAATTAATGCTATACATTAGTATAAATTATTATGTTTGTTATGAGTTTAAAATAATATTTGGATGAATTGATTTTGATTTAAAAATAAAATAAAGGGAATATATGATCTGAAATTGTTGTCGACTTGGCATAAAAGAAAATTATTGTGTGATTGTGAGGTGAGGTGGGAAATATTACGGCAAGAAAAGGGAAAACAACAGAAGAAACATCGTCGGTTTAAAAGAGAAAAGAAAGCACACAACCAGCCAGGCGCTGTCTCTTTTAATTCTTCCAAACTCTTTCAGTTTCAACCCTCAAACAGCAGCCGGAGTAGCTCCTCCACCTTCTACTTTCAATTCCACTTTTTCGTATACCCTTCTTTTCCTTCTCTTTCATGAAATTGGAATTTCATTTTCTTTTTAATATATCTTGTTCGATTTCTTGCTTTGCCGGACAACACATTATCTTTAACTTTTATTCAAGCTGTGTATTTCATTATTTATAGTTCTTAAAAGGCTGTAGTTATGTAATTGGAAGTTGTGGAATTTGCGTTTTAAGGTTTTAAATTTGGGCATTCTTCTTTTTTTAGGTTTAACTTCATCAATTGATACGATTTTTTTTTTTTCCAAGTACGTGATGACGGCATTATGTTACTTTAGGCTACTTGACTTCGTTTTCACCTATGTATTAGATTAGATCAGGTTGGTTCCCCGCATTTTATGTTTTGGAATTGCTGCGAATTTAACTCAAAATTTTAAGGTATATTCAGTGTAATTACTCCTGTCTTTGCAAGAGAGGTGGTGCTTTTTTCATATTGTTGTTTATGGGATGGAATTGATGATTAGCTTGCTGGTTGTTTTGTTTACTTGAAGAGTGAGGAAAGCAGAGGAGCTTTAATATTTTTGAGACAATTTCGTGTTGAATCAGTATTAGTGTGCTTTTAGTGGGGAGAAATGAGACTAAAACTTTGAATTGTATATCTTTGTCATTTTTGATGATTTCATCATCTTTCATGATACATGTTATGTCGTAGCATAGAATGGTGGTAGAATAAGATATTGATGGGGTAAGTGAAAACACAAAATTTACAAAAATTAATAGGTAAATACCTGTTAAGATTGATGTTTCCCTTATGCTTGAGTGAAATAGGAACCTCATTATCTCTCCATGCCCGCCCGTGTGTTTAGACATGGTCATTCATTGTGACTTCTAGTTGTCTTTAGATCAGTCAGTTTTTTTTATTATGGAGGTGGGAAGGACTACAAACTTTTAATTTTATTTTGTAAAGTTTATGCCTGAAAAAGATGAAAATCTCGTTTAGATGGTTTTAAATGGTAAGTTGACCTATCAATAGATTGATATTAATTTGGTTCCAATCAATATCTGATCAAATGAGTAAGATACAATAAGACATTTATGCTTAGCCGTATTCCTATTTGGCGGTTAATAAATAATTAAGCTATCATTGGTCATATGTAATATATACACAATTTTGAATAGGTTTTTCGCTGAGTGGAGAGAAGCTTGATTGATATTATCTATTATTCAACAAGTTAGCAGATGGCAGAGGTACATATATCAATAATGAGTATCATGGTTTCCCTTGCTCACCTAGAATTGTTTAATTTTTGTTGGGTTGTGTAATACTAGTCAATATCTTTACACTGAAAGTATCTTATAGTGTTTGGTGTTCTGGTATCAAAATTAGTATTAATTTCATTCATGCACTACAAGTCGTGATCTTTACACTGAAAGTGTCTTATAGTGTTTGGTGTTGTGGTTTCAAAATTATTACCAACTTCATTTTGAGCCAAAAGACAGTTACACACTTTCTGATGTGATTTTATTGTGTGTCAAAAGTATGAAATTCTTAAAGATATTTTATTATAGTGTTTTTTTGTTGCTCTGTTGGAGTTGAAGATTATGGATTAGATGTTTTAGTCCTTACAGATTTGGGCTCAATTGGGTTGGAATAACAGCTATACCAAAATTTGGTTGGATTTAGGCTTTTGCTTGGCATGCCCTTTTTCTTTTTTTTTTTAATAACTTGATGTTAAAAATTACATTACCTTCCTTGTATGCATCTTCTAACAATGTACAAATGCACAATGTGTCTAAATAAGCTTATTGTCTTTTTTACTGTTATGATGAAGAAAATTTTTTATTGGGCTGTTGGCAAGACATTATTTCAGGAATATAACATTTTTTTCATGTGTGTAAGTCTTCAAGTTGCTATTTTGTTTTTCTGATTACTCCCTTGTGGAATTTAGTGTATTTTTGAGAACTAATTCTTCCTTGTTATACCTTGCTGCACTCATGTTAGTGCTAAGTCTTTGTTGCAATCACCATTTGATCGTATTTTTACATGTATGTCATGAATTCTCATATCCTCCATCTTTTTCTTTGATGCAATGTTATATGATAGTATCTGACTTAGTTGTCATCATATCATTGCCTGTTGTATATTTCATTTATCTTATAATGCCAGTATAGGGATCACCACTTGATAGAAAAATTTGTTTGTTTTGTAGTGATTTGCTGAGGCCCACTTCCTGGTTAAAATGGCCAATAATGCTCAATATTCCAGTGTACAGGTAGCTTGTTAAGTCGGATCCTTATAATTTTAATAAGCATTAACATATTTGTTTGCAGTTTGTTTTGGATGAGACTGTTAAGCTTATATTCCTGAGGTCAGTCTTGTTAGATTAAGGCATTATCCTTTATACTGTTGATATGTTCCTAAAACAATAACCGACAGGTGGCATTTTAAACTTAAACTTGAAACTAATAATTTATTTTTTAAAATCTCTAATTTTTGTCACAAGCAAGTTTGTGCTTACAAAATTCATGAACTTCAGAGATGAACCATCTGTGCAAACTTTTCCACCTCCAGCATTTTGGGATTAAGATTTATAAATTGTTAAGGTTGCTAATTCTTTGTTATCATATATATCAACGGAGTTGAAGGGATTTTACTCTGGAATCTAGTAAGAAAATCAGAGATGATCATTGGTTTTCTATGATATTGTTATCTATCTTATTAGTTGCTATATTATGTGTATGTAGCTTTTTAGTTGTGTATAAGGTTGTAGAATTTGTTGCTTCCTAATTTGTTTTCTTCACTCTGGAAGATGCCTCATCAACCTCCAACAGCCAGCTCCATGGATCCTCCTCGAGGTTTTGTTCCACCTATGCCACTTCAGGTAATGCTTGTCTTTTTACCTGGTTTTGGTGAAACTGTTCAACATTAATTGACATAAACCTAAAGAACCTTTTCAATCAGTTGGTATCATTATTGTTGTCATTATTATGCAGTTCCGGCCTTTAGTTCCAGCACCACAGCCACAACAGTTTATACCAGTGGCTTCTCAGCATTTTCAGCCTGTTGGACAAAGTGTTCCTGTAATGAATGCTGGATTGCCACCTCAAACTCCACAGCCTCAGTTTCCGCCATTGATGCAACAGCCACCAGCAAGACCAGGCCCGCCAGTGCCTAGCCATCTTCCACCCCCACCACAGGCAATGACATTGCCAAATTCTCAGCCAGGTCACATAGCAACTGGATCATCACTACCTCAGCCTAATGTGCAAGCTCCCAGTCTCTACCCACCTGGTTTGGGTACCCTGGGAAGACCTCTCTCTGCATCATATACTGTAAGACAATTGATTTAGAGTGTGCTCATAGTCAACTGTTATGATTTATTTTAATCTTGTATCCTTACTTCTTTTAATTGTTTCTTTGCAGTTTGCACCTTCTTCATATGTTCAACCTCAAATGGCTGTTAATGCTAATGCTGGAACTCAGTATCAGCCTCTGTCTCAAATTCATACGTCAAGTACTCCTGCTGGAGGACAAACAGGTTTGTCCTCCAGCCAGAGCAGTGTTTCTGTTGCACCTCTGCAGCAAGTTCGTGAACAACCTGCCATTACTACCACCCCTGTACTGGTCAGAACCTTTTTTTCTCAAAAAATTGTGTCTCCCTTTCATGTTATGTGTTTATTATATGCCTATTATGTTAATGCCATTTGCAAAAAATCTCTTGATGTTGTATGCAATCATAAAAAATTTCAGGCATCTACTGTTCATCCTAAGCCTACTGAAGGAGCCCCAACAGATTGGATAGAGCATTCTTCTGCTGATGGGAGAAGGTATTTTATTATTAATTGTGGCTGATCTAAGTTGAACTCTTTGCTTTGTATGGTGAGTTGTGCTGTTTTAATCTTTCGGTGATAACAAAAGTTGTCAAACTGTTTGTGATCTTGAAGAAGGTCAAAATGATTTATTAGTAATCTTTTAGAGTTCATTGCATCAGAATATGAACACCTTATCAGTTTGTTGTTAGTACTCATTGCTTTCACTAGGTCAGTCTCCATAATGTATAGTTTCTTTACTTGTTGCATTAATTAAATTGTCTGGAAATTTATAATCCCAATTTGAATATTTTTTTTTCAAATTTTGAAGGCTTTGTTTTGATGCTCTGGCATTGTTTTTTGGATAAAAATTTGAGAATATAGAACACCAATGAAAGAGATGAATATAGATTCCTTTGGGATTTCCTTTTATTTCTATTTTTTTCTTGAGGCATATTTCCTAGCACTAAAACATGTGGAAGGAAAAAATATTAAGAGTAATAAATATTCCTTATTGTTGCTGCAATTAGTTTATTCCATCATTAGCATCTTTGGTCTGTGGTTGCAATTTCACAGTTGTCATTATTAGGTGTTCATTGTTGCAATAGCAGAATTTTAATTTAGCAAAAATCTTCATCCTTATTGGATCCTATTTAATTTATAATGGTGTAGTTAGCTGGTGTTTTAGAATAAGTAATGATTTGTGCTGACATCTTATAAGGATCCAAGGTTTAGTGAATACATTGGCAGATTCCAGGGGTTCTAAACTCATCAGATACTTTTCATGACATTGTAAAATCATCCTGAAGCTCATTTAAATTCATCAGAAACCTTATTTGGAGTTTCATAAATTTTGTCTTAAACATTCCCTACAACTGTTTGGACATCTTTTAATAACTAAAATAGTGGACTCTACTTGTATATAGGCAAACCTCAGAGGCGGTTGAAGTCTATCCTTGTATACATTCATTCTCTTGAATACCAGTTTATTTTAACTACAATAATACCTCCTTTATGCTTTTTTCTGATGCGTAGTTGGCATTTGAATTCATTTTCTTTTATGTTTATTGAACTTAGTTTTCTATTTTATGTAGATATTACTTCAACAAGAGGACAAGACAATCTACTTGGGATAAGCCATTTGAATTGATGACACCTATTGAGGTGATCACGCTACTAATATTTCCTTTATTAAAAGTTCTAGTTGGTTGCACATTACACTAGTGTATAGTTTATTTTGTGGATTGTGTATTTTATATTTCAATTTCGTACCATACCTTTAAGTTTCTTTCTGTATTGGAATATTGGATGCTTATCCACTGCTTGTCACATGAACAAAACTTGCTCCAGAATTCTTCTTGCCAGGTTTTCTTTCGTGATAAAGTTGGTTGTTTCGATATTAATTTGAAATGGCAAAGCAAACCATTTTCTTTCTTGGACAAGACAGTGTTTTGCTTTGCTCCCAACATTCTCTGTTATAATGCCTTAAAGATATCTTGTCTTATATGATTTTGTTCGGACTCTTTGTTTTAGGAAGCAGACACAAATTGTTGATGGAGAGTTTTTACGTTTCTATTCTTCTTTTGGTTATTTATTGGAGGACTGCTTTATGTTGTTTATGGTTTTTTGTTCATTTTTATGTTTCTTCAATTGTTTGAAAGGTTCAAGATTTTTCTTCAGTTCATTCAAAAATTTGTTAAAAGACATGGGTTGGCTTTTTGCCTTCTGTTTGCCTTGCTTGTGTTTCTTCTTCTGTGTGCAAGGGAAAATGTATAAATGATTGGTCTACCAATAAAATGGATTTTGTTGACATCACAGAAATAATCTTTCAGTTATAGTTCATATCATTATATCTTAAATTCTTGTTAATATTTCCTACTGAATCATGTTAGAAATCCTCCTAGGCCTTTAACCTTGGAGTGAGGATCAGCTTCTTTATTAGTTATGGGTTTTAACATGTTTTGAGTTCCAATGGCTTAAGCCAATCTAACTTGGATACCTAATACATTATATACCCCTTCATTTTTATTTTTGTTCCCAATATAGGACTTTATCTATTCCAGTACTCCCTCTCAATTTGCAACTAGACTACTAGTTGACACTTTTGATATATGAAATAGCTCATTTAAAGGTGTGGCTCTTTTTGGCTCAACTTGGAACAGGATCTAACTCTTCTTGGCTAACTCATCTAAACTTGGGTCTAGATGACTTCGTCCGAAACAAGGTCTAGCTCTTTGTGGCTAGCCCATGGGTCCACCTGAGTTTTAACTCAAGGATCTGACTTCTTTTAGCTCAGCCCACCATGCTCAAATAAATCTTGTATCAATGAACTTTGATTCCATTATAGAAATCTTGGGCCCTTTAAACTTGGAGTGTGGATAACTTCTTTATTAATTATGGCTTTAATTTATTTTGGGTTCCAACTGTTAAAATGACTTAAGTCAGTATAATTTGGATACCCATTACGTTATATACCCTTTCATTTTTAGTTTTCTTCCTAATGTGGAACTTATACGTTCCAACAAATCGGATAATTTTTGACTGGTGTGTAATTTATTATCATGTTTATTACCACAATATGTTTTCCTCCTTTGAATTGTATTTGTCTACCATTATGTACATTCTAGCTATGGTTTATGGGTAAGTATTTCCAAGGTATTGTGAAATTTGTCTTCTATTAGTATATATTTGCATATGGTTTTATACTGTGGATTGATTATTGATTTCTATAAAGAGAGTAAATTATTAATTTGCTTTGATGTTTACTTTCTTGTTATATCTATATATGCTTGTGGGAATTCCATAGCTTAAAGGTGCTTACAGGTACATGCTGTGCTACTCTATTGAGAGGTAGGATTTGCTGTGGGTCTTTGCTGCTTGCTCTACCTACTTTATAGCATGAATGTTAGTAAATTCTGCCATTTTGTATTATTTGTTTGATTGTTATAATAATCTGTTTGAATTTGTCATGCACTCATAGCTTCATGGGATATGAGACTAGCCATTTTGTTGACTTTATACCTGTTGATTCTCATATACTGTTGATTGAATTATCCATAAAATTTCAGAGCTTATTGTTTGTTCATCATGAGGCTATTAACTGTGTGCTTTCTAAATTTTTTGTTAATAGCTTCTTTTGGGTGTGATATACTGATCAGGGGTAATGACATTCTGGTGTGTGTGTGTGTGTTTTTATCTCATTGGTCATATGTACAAATGATCAATGTTTTAGTTTAGGCTTTCCAACTAAACATGGTCATTTGCAATAAGGATCCTAAAGCCCTCTTTCTGAAGTATTATTTTAGGATGTTCTTCCTGATCAGATGGAGTTATAACTTATTTTCATTTATGTGACAGAGGGCAGATGCATCAACTGACTGGAAGGAATTTACTAGTCCTGATGGGAGAAAGTAAGCAATTCTATATAATTTTTTTAAACTATTAATTCATTAGCTTTGCAAGTCACATAGTTATTCATTTTGTTTGATCTTATTTTTGACCATTCTGCAGGTATTACTACAACAAAGTTACCAAGCAATCAAAATGGTCAATACCAGATGAGTTGAAGGTGTTTTTCTGATGCTGACTTATGGACTTATCATTCCTTCCAATAGTTGTCTTTAATTTTCTTGAGTATTTTTAAAATGCTTATCATTCCTTTTAATACTTGCTGAAATTTTCATTTTCTTGATTATTTTTAAAATGTCTCTCTAGTTGGCCCGTGAGCAAGCAGAAAAGCTTCCCATGAAAGGAACAATGCCAGAAGCATCTGCTAATTCTCAAGTACTAGCTTCTGTTCCTTCCTCTGTGGTTCAAGCACCATCTATTGTTGATACCTCTTCTTACACTGCTGAAGAGGTAGCATCCAGTCCAGTGGCTGTTGCACCAGTTGTTGCTGCTGGTGACATACAACCTGCAGCAGCTTCTGGATCGTCAGAATTACCCATTGTAGCTTCTCCTGTCTTAGCCAATGCAGATGGAGTTCAGACAACCGTAGATTCTGTTGCACTTCTAACAGCTGTTTCTGGGAGTGAGGGAGTTTCTTTACCTGCCAATACAATTGTGGAAACAATGTACTCACCTTTGACTGGTTTTCTTTGCTGTGGTTATAGTTTTGCAATTGGCATGTTGAATGCTAGTTTACTGTCAAATGTTGTAGGAATAATTCCAGCAACTTGTCAGCTCAGGATGTTGTTACTTCTGCAGATGAAGGTCTTGCACAAGATAAAGAAGTATGTGTTTTTTTAACAAGAATTTTAAATGCTTGTTAATATGCTTACCCATTAGTTATTACAACTTGATATGCTGGATCATGAATTTGATGCATTTATGTGGTCTCCAGGAAACCAGGAAAGATGTGATGGCAGTTGAAAAAGTTCATGATTCATTGGAAGAGAAGACGATTGAGCAGGAGCACTTAACTTATGCCAGTAAGCTGGTATGTGGTAGTACTTGCTATATTCCAGTCTATTTTTGTTGCTTTCCCAGTTGTTGATCATTATTGATGTTTTCTGCCCTTCAATATCTAAGGAGGCTAAGAATGCATTTAAGCAACTTTTGGAGTCTGCAAATGTTGCGTCTGACTGGACTTGGGATCAGGTAGTTATCAGCTTGCTGAAATCATTTTTTATATTTTTTAAATCTATGTTTCTGAATTGACGCCAAATGAAACAGGCGATGAGAGTAATAATTAATGACAGAAGATATGGTGCACTAAGAACACTTGGGGAGCGAAAGCAAGTTTTTAATGAGGTACATCTTTAAATTAATATACTTTGCAGTTGAGTTTGTTTGATATAGGCTTCGAGTGTAATTACATAATTTTATTTTGGGTTATCTTTTAATATTTATTTGAACAGTATTTCTTGATTTAGCATTTTTTCATCATATTGTTACTTGTGTGTTTCAGTTCTTAGGTCAAAGGAAAAAACAGGAAGCTGAGGAAAGACGAAGTAAACTGAGAAAAGCACGGGAAGATTATAAAAAAATGTTGGAAGTAAGTTTGTTCTGCTTAATGCATAGATCTTTTTTAACCATATCAATGCATAGAATCCCTCCCACAGACACATTCATTTTGGATCTGCTTGCAGGAGTCTCAAGAGCTGACATCATCTACAAGATGGAGGTTTATTTTTCACTGATGATGTTAATTTTTTAGCTATCACTTGCATATACTATGGCCAGTCTCATGTTAAATTATATGAACCACCTTTCAGCAAAGCAGCGACCATATTTGAAAATGATGAGCGTTTCAAAGCTCTTGAACGAGAAAGAGATCGCAAGGATCTGTTTGATAATTATTTGGAGGAGCTCAAACAGAAGGTACTCTTCACTTGATCTCATTTGTTTATGGTATTTGTGAACGTGTGTGTATCTTCTGCTCATCTTTCTCTTCTATAGGAATTTAAAAATGCTTTGTAAAGCTGCACACTTTTCTTTTTAGTGATAATCTCTTAAGTGTTATGTGGAAATTGTTGCAATGATTGAAGCATATATATTTTGTATGTTGGTTAGGAACGTGTAAAGGCACAGGAGGAGCGCAAGCGGAATGTAATAGAGTATAGGAAATTTTTGGAATCATGTGACTTCATTAAGGTATCCTTAGCAAGGTTTTATTTTGTCTTTTGAGCTTTACCTTATAGTCTAATTTTGGGCTCTTAACAAAATGATTTATCTTTCCAGGCAAACAGCCAGTGGCGAAAAGTTCAAGACCGCTTAGAGGCTGATGAAAGATGTTCACGTCTTGAGAAAATTGATCGACTAGAAATTTTTCAGGTAATCTACTTTGTTTGACTATTAAAAATTACATTTCTTCTTTGAGCTAAGTTTGAAACTTTGTAACAGGAATATATATGTGATTTAGAGAAGGAAGAGGAGGAACAACGGAAAATACAAAAGGTAATTTTAATTATTGGCTATTGTGGTTGAGACTGACTTTATTTTATTTCTATTTTAAAGGGAATATTTTGCCTATCTCATTCTTTGTTCAAAATAGGAAGAACTGAGAAAGGCTGAGCGCAAAAATCGTGATGAGTTTCGCAAGTTGATGAAAGGCGATGTTGCTGCTGGCATTCTTACGGCCAAATCTCATTGGCGTGATTATTGCATGAAGGTTATCAAGACAATTGGATCTTATTTTGGAAACAAACGTTCATGATTTTTGCTTGATCGGAATATACATGATTTTTGTTTTGTGAATTGCTTTGTGATGTGTTCTTCATATTACTGATGGATTTTAGGTTAAAGATTTCCCCGCATACATAGCAGTCGCATCAAATACCTCAAGCTCAACCCCAAAGGATTTGTTTGAAGATGTCACTGAAGAGTTGCAGAAACAGGTAATTTACCTTGTGGCTTTGTTAATTTTGATTAAATATATTTAATTAATTATGTTATCATCACATAGGAAAAAAAAGAAATTAGAGAAAATAAAGAATCGAATATATTAAGAAAAAAATTTTTGCAAGGTTGCTTGAGATTGTGAGTTCATGGGTGGTCAAGGATTTGTTTTCCGTGTTAATTCCATCCTCATGAGAGTAAGTGGTGGACTGTTGTGGTTCTGATAAGTCCTATTCAAATCTCCCTTTGCAAGTACCAAACACTTAGACAAGAAGACATGGGATTTTATTTTAATTTGATGGCATATCCCAAACTCCAAGCATGCCCTAAAGGAATTAAGTTTGCATAATTCTGTTTTCCTTCATAAACCATGTATGTGTATGTTCAACCTCATAGAACTGTGTATCTTCTAAAATCTCTGGACTCTGTAGTCCATAGTGACACTATTTTTATTTTTATTTTTATTTTTTTCTTTTGTAGACATTGTTCTCTAATTAAATTTTCAGTCCACCCCCACTTCCTAGAACCCATGTGAGTACTAATAGAACTTAATCATGCTTTTTAAGTTTTGTCATACTGAGACTGTATAGGGATATCATATAAACTTTGTTTAATTAAAGCATCTATGAAGGCTCTAACGACTCATTATCACAAGTCTAAAATTTTTTCATAGTATATTTGTCTAGACAAACTTTGATCTATTGATTATGCTGAAATAACAGTTAATTTTGTGGATTATGTTATGGCTGACTGCCTGACTTTGTGGTGCTTACAAGTTTTGAAATTTGCTTTCTTATATGTATTCACAGTATCAAGAGGACAAAACTAGAATAAAGGATGCAGTAAAGTTGAAAAGGGTATGATTACTCACACTTATTTTTATATAATACTCTAAATTTGCTTAGTTTTCTAATGTGCTGGTATTTTATAGATCACTTTGTTACCAACTTGGACATTTGAAGATTTTAAGGCTTCTATTTTGGAGGATTTTCCCCCTCCTCCAATATCAGATGTCAACTTAAAGGTATATTTATGCTGTTGGTAGTGGATTATATTTGTATCATATGATAATTAACATTAGAAGGACATTTTATGAATCTCTGCAATGTTGATATGGGCATTACCTTTTTTGTGCAATGGTTGTGGTATAACAATGTGAATTGTGGAAACTTAAGTGATGGGACCATGGAGTGGTTAAGATTGGAAGAATTATTGGAGGGAAGATTTATTTTCAAGTAGAAAAGCCCAGCATCTAGAACTACAATCGATTTCATATCTTTTCGCTCAAATTATGAATGAACATTGTGTTGATATCTAAATTGATGTTCAATGGTGCAAATCAATGTAGTAGTGATCTGATTAGGGCCTTATTTCATTGAAATATAAATTGTGGTAAGATAGAAGGCTAGTGCTTTGAGTTATAGTGGAGAAAGTTGTGGGGATATGAAATAAGACAACACCTATACGACATTATAACTAATTACCATCCTCTTCATTGGTATTCTTCCCTTCAAATGATGTAGAATGATAAAAAATTTTCAGTAATTTATAATAATTATAACGTAAGTAGAACACATATTTAGATTGCTTGTCACAAATCGTAATATTTTTTGTGATTTGATTCTCTCTGCTTAACAAGAATGTTGATGAAAAGAGGACAGCACTGGATTTGTTTTAATCAATTTGGATAATTTATTGTTATCTTCTTTATCATATCAAATGGTTCAATGCCTATTATCCTTTTATGTATTTGTTACTTTGCTGAGAACTAAGATTTCTTCCCTAGAATAGTTTATTGTTATCTCTTTATTATATTCAATGGTTTGAAGTGATGCTCTACAATTTTGCAGCTAGTATTTGATGAACTGTTGGAAAGAGTCAAGGAGAAGGAAGAGAAAGAAGCTAAGAAACGAAAACGTCTAGAAGATGAATTTTTTGATCTACTATGTTCCATCGAGGTATACAACCTATCTCAACTGGCAATTTTCATGCTCCACTCAGGAATAAAAGTTTAAGAATTACAAGAATTTTATTCTTGCATCTATTTGACTGTCTACCTTGTTGCAGGAAATATCTGCAACTTCAACATGGGAGAATTGCTTACAACTTTTTGAGAGTAGCCGAGAATTCAGGTAAACTTTTTCTTTATTGGGAATCTGATACTAATTGTCATAATATCTTATTGTTGCAAATTATTTCTGTTAGGCTTATTTCTTCATGCATGGACAAATTTGGGCCAGTTATATATCTGTTAGTTGCTAGGTCTTGCATGGCATTTGCAAATTTTATACAGATCTGTGGTGTTCTCTTGGATCCTTCTCTATATCTTTGTCTGTTGGAAATTTTAGGATATGACATAGATGTCTTACAAGCATGTCCACATCTTTACATTAATGCTTAGAAAAACTTTACTTTTTTAAATTTTCTTTCACTTTTGGTTGTTGCAAACTTTGGATATGAAATGCTTTGCCTTTGTGTAAAAATTTCTAACAGTTTTGCTCTTGACATGTTTATACCTGTTCTTGACACAGTGTCTATGGACCCATGTAACATTATATTGGGAAGGAAAATTGGCTGGTGCATAGATTTGATTCTTAGAACCATGTTTCATGATTCTTCTAACTTTCTTTGATTTGCAAAATTAGAGTCATTTATACACGTGAAGTAGTTGCTTACCATAAAGTTGTCATTTTATTGCATGTTTTTGTGCAGTTCAATTGGAGAAGAGAGCATTTGCAGGGGAGTTTTTGATGAATATGTAGCACAGCTGAAAGAAGAGGCCAAAGAAATTGAACGGAAAAGAAAGGAAGAGAAGGTAAAAAAATCAGTTTCTTGGCTTTGTGTATATTTTTTGTAGGCTAAAACATTGTGCATTAGTGCCCTACCTTCTCTTTTTTTTTTTTTTGAAAAGTCAGTATATATATTTTTTCTCTTTCAAGAAAAATGCAGAAAACATTATCTTCTTACTTAAGCAAAGTATGTCTGATTTGTGTACTTTAAATATAATTGTTTCTGTAATTACCAATCTCAACAGAAATATAGTTTGTAGCACACATCAATAATCTTGCACTTCTTAGTCCCATGACTGTCTTGTTAAATATATGATTCTTCGGCTCAAACAAGTGTGTAGTTTCAATTGTTGCTGTGAATTATGTATATCAATAGTTGACAGTAGTATTTCATCATGTTGAACAGTGATGATGCATGTTGTATTATTTTTATAAGTTCATGAGGCCCAGGAGACAGTGCACGGGGGGCTGGAGCAATTATAGCAGTTCAAAAAATTCATGACCATGGACATGGTTAAACTATGGAAATGGATTTTGTAACTGATCTTTGGCCCAAATGTAGTTCTATTCCTAGAATATGTCATGGGTATGAAGTAATGGGTGATGTTTGAAAGTGTATAACTACGATTCATTTCCAAATTCTTAGTCTGTACAAAGCATTTGGACAGTCAAGCTTTTCTTTCTTATAATGTTCAGGAAAGGAAGGAGAAAGAAAGAGAAGAAAGAGATAGGAGGAAAGTGAAGCAGGGAAGGGAAAAGGACAGAGGATGGGAAAGAGAAAAAGATGATCACTCAAAGAAGGATGGAACTGACCATGAACATGTTGATACTGAAATTCATTTATTCAGTGAGAAAAAATTGGGAAAAGACAATGATAAGAAACATAGGAAGCGGCATCAAAGTTCCCAGGATAACTTGAATGAAAATGAAAAAGATCGATCTAAGAATTCTCACAGGCATAACAGTGATCGCAAAAAGTCAAGACGGGTATGCTGATTTTTGAATCTCTGTGTGAGTAATGCTTGAGAGACAAGTTTATTTATTTAAACAAGGATATGATACCTTTTATCTTTTCCTCTTTTTTCTTTGTGGCTTTACGTGCTGCAGCATGCGTCAACGCCTGAGTCAGAAGATGAGAGCAAACATAAAAGACATAAGAGAGACCACCGTAATGGTTCCCGCAGAAATGGTGATCATGAAGACCTTGAGGATGGAGAATTTGGTAGGGAGGGTGAAAGTCGGTAGTTGTCTGATCCTGCCAATTTCTCATTATTTTTCTTTTCTTTCGCCTGTTTAATGTAACCAATATTTGAAAGATAATTGTTTTATGAATCCTGCCCAAGTTCAAGACTTGCAGTCTATTGTGGTCGGTAATATGCAGTAGATCATAGGTTAGGCAGCTAATATTCTGACTATTAGTGATTTTTGGTAATAAATTATGTATCGACATATCTTATTACTTGTAGACCTTCTCATAATACTATAAATTGAGTTCAAATCCTGATTAGTATGAAAGAGTTTTTGTGTTATATGCAAATGATAATTGCTTATTCAGAAATTTTGACTTGGAATGATAAATTCGAATAAAGGTTTGCTGGAATAGTTGCAAGCCACTTGAAAAGTATAGGTCCTTTGATTTATTTCTTTATAATACAGAGGAATATAGACAAAGTTTCATCTTTTATGTTCTTCTGGAACCTATTTGTTTCATCTAGCTTGTCCATTCTTGATTTCTGTATTTCGCGATAGTGGGAGGAGGGGATAGAAAATTTGTGAAGGTATTTTAGCTGAGGGTTTGTTTACACAGAGGATTATTAGAAATGGCTTTCATAAAGTTGCTAATCATAATTTTCTTTAGGGGCATATGGTAAGAAATGTTGATCTCATGGGTGTTATCTGGGGTGGTTTATATTGTAAACTTACATATTCTGTTTATTAAATAATAGGTTTCCCAAGAGAGCTGAAGTTTTAAGTTACATTGATTGGATGGGTGTGGTTGGCATTGCTTCTGAAATTTGTTTGACTGCTGATTAGCGTCAGTACTTTTGGTTTGAATGAGGTTATTGGTCAGACTGATGACGTTATGTTTCAAAGGCTTACATCTGACAAATGTCTTGCGGTTGAATTTCTTTGAAAGCTTATAATGGCACCTATAAGAAATTTTCCTTTGTATAAGTATTCATAAAGATTGGGATACACAGTTTCTTTATTTAGATGCCTGTTTTCTATCATATCCTGTAAGATAATTGTGACTGTAAGTATTTTTTTCTTACTGTTGACGCCCTCTAAGCCTTGCCAAATTTGTGGACTTCAGAAGCAAATATGTAGCGATTATTGCCTGCCATTGGATATTGCCTTGTCTTTCTAATCAGGTCAACAACCTAACCTGTTTAAGATCCAACTGTTGTCAGCTTCTTGTTGGGTGAAATTTATCTCCAGTGAAGATTCTGTAGAATTCCTTGTGAGTTTATTTAATATCTCAGAGGGGATAAGGTCAATATCTGGCTTCCATGCTTGGGCTTTAGCCTCAGCTGCCATGAATAAACTTCATGAATTTGTTTTATCGATTGTCGTCATCTGCAGCAGTACCTAATCAATAAAATTGGTAAACCATAGTGGATGGTGGTTTTTGGCTGCAAGCTAACTTCTACTTCTTTAGGGAAAAAAAACGAAAGACGGGTTTGGAAATTTGACTTTTCATTTGATATATTTGTTCAATTCACGTTGGTTTTCCATGATTAGTCCTATGATAAACCATATCAACACGGTTCATGTGCAATTAAATTATGCACACATCACACACACACACACACACACACACACACACACACTATATATATATATATATATATATATATATATATATATATATATTTTTTACACCGAGGAACGGAAATGAGGCGACTGTTTGAAATTGCGAAGTGAAAGGGAAGGAACTCTTTGAATAGAGATACACTTGGCTGTTTTAGGGATTGTTATTGAGGTTAGTTCAACTAGTGTGAAATCTAGGAACCGCACCATTAGTTCCCGTCTCTCAGTTGAGTAATGCCTCTGTTCAGAGCAAGTCAATTATTTGACCAATAATCACATTCGTGATAGAATCCCTGAACCCTTTGCCTATCATCCCTTTCAACTGGAAATAATTCCTTTCTTCTTGGTGTACTCAAGATTTCCAATTTTATAAGGCTGGCTGCATTTATAACATTTAGTTGTTGCTTCCCCCGTGAATAGAGTTGCTCACTGATGATTCTTTCAGGTTCTTGAAGGGTTGATAATGTGTAATTCCTTTGGTATATTACGTTCATTGTGACATAGTTTCTTACTTTTTTGCTACACAATTGAAGTCAACTACTTGCTTAGTTGCAAGACTTTTCTTCTTGGGTACTATGAAGGACCTGATCATGTTATATCAACTTTATTGTAAATCCTGCTTGAATGTGATTTCTAGTCCATGGTGATTTCCATTGATGAGCTGAGAGCATCGGTTCACCTTTATAGGTCTCAGGGTTGAAGGACCTGTTTCATGGAATAGCACCAGAGCTTCTGCATTTTGTATTTTGATAGTTCACTGAAGTATGAAATCTTTTGTATGTCTTGTGTAATTACATATTTCTATTAACAAAGTTGGTGACCCTCTGCTGGGTGTTGAATCTTTTAATACCATTACTAGGCTCAGTTGCTTGTCATCATCCACGCAGCCCCATTATTGGTTTATATCTGTTGCAGGCTGCTAGCTTTGTAAGTGAACTTCCAGCAAGACAACAGCAAGCTACAGAGATATTTAATTTATTCAACCAAGGAATAGATTGAAAAACTATTAGATGATCATGGTTCACACATACATGTTTTCTTACCTTTTTGTCTTCAAAATGTCATCACATGAGAAGTTTCTATGCGAAGTGACCCATTTTTAGGTTCACAAATGTATTAGCTTCTGGAGCTCCACATTCTTGAGAAGCACTCAATGCAGTTACGCTGCTTACAGTAGAAAACCAATTTGTTTCTGCAATCTGCTGGATCATATCCATTGTCTCAGAAATAAGTTTCTGTTTTACAGCTTTATTGCAAGTTGAGAGCTCCTGCTTGTCATTTGGTGTAATGAATTTGTGTAGCATCCACTTCAGGGTGGTCGGAGTGTGGAAAACCCTCTTCTTGTTGAGTTCATGACTGCGAGATTCTTTCAGGCTTTTTGTGGAAGTGGTGAACCAGTAACAATTTCCTTCATTGGAGCTACTCAATTGTCGCCTTGAATATCTTCTTTCCAAAAGGTACGCTCGTAATTCAAAAGGCTCTTGCTTCTCTTTAAGGTACTCCTTTAGCTGCTTTATAAGTACAGGCTTAGACGCAGAAGTAGCCATTAAACCTAGCTTTGTGATTTTAGGACAGTAAAAAAAAAAAGATAGGAACAAATAGACAGTGAAATAAGGTAGAAGATTGACTTTGAGACCAAGAAGATGGGGCTAGCTTAGCTTAGCTAAACTTAGAATGCGTTGATGGAACCCTTTAAAGGAGCTTCCGGAAGGCATTTGTAATGGATTGGGGACAGCCAAAAGTGAAAACTATACACTCTTGTCATTGATTGATGCCACCAAATTGTCAAATAAACCAGAGTATAGAAATTGTTTTAAAATTCAATACCCTCTATGCCTCTCTCTTTCCTCTTTCATAGATAACACACTACAATTGGCAAGATACAAGCCCTCTTGACTTCTGTCGTGTATTGAAAGTTGTCCTGTAACAACACAAACGTTATAGAATATACATCCATGCGGATTGTTGCCCGCCCTTGTGAGCCTGAAAATGATTCTTGTTGAATATTTTACTTGTAAACAAAAGCTTTTATCTCTGAACCATATATATAAAGAATATACGAGTATGATACAATGAATGATAAAAATATGTTTGTAAAAAGATAGTTATAGAATTTGGATTTAGAATATACGAAATGCATATATATAGGGTTAATTGGATACAAATCAATAATATATTTTAAAAAATATGACAGCACCAATCATAATTATAACTTTTTTTATAGGATGTTTAGTTAAAATTAGTATAGTATTTCAAATTAAAATATTTAATTAATTATTAAACCTAATAGATAAAATATATAAAATCAAGATTCAATCTTGAACACAATATATAATTGAAATTTAATTATAGTATCTTACATATATAATATAATTAAGGTTTTTTCAATTTTACATGAAGTGATTTAATAATTATAGTTTATTTATATTATAGTTGAGTTAGATTCAAGTTATGTAAAATTATCATCAAGAATTAAAAAAAAAAAAAATACTACGGAAGTAAATGTTAATAAAAAGACCTTAAACTTCAAATAAAAATAATCTTAAATAAATTACGTTATATTTTTAAAATCTTTATTTTATCCTATATCATTTGCCCCAATTGAAGAGAATATCAAGTCTTAGTGATTGTATTATATAATAGGATTAATTAGACTTATATATTTCTATGAACGGATTAAAATTAAACTTTGGTGTCAAATAAAAGAGATAAAAAATCATATATTAGACCATTGTCAATCAAGTTTAAAATTTTCATTACAACCAAAATAATAAAATTAAAATATATCGTTATAAAACCGTTTTGGTATAAATTTTACAAAGTAACCTTAATTGGGTTATCGATGTAAACTATCGTTTACTAGGATCGGTAAATAGAAGGATAAAATATTGATATGATGGTGGAAAATAAAAATAAAAAAAATATAAGATTGTAAGAGATTTTCTTTTTTGAAAAGAAAAAAAACAAAGAATATAATATGTTATTATTTGGGTTGGGTTTTATATGCTTTATGTAAAATAACACCATTTTATCTATTGTAAAATAATATTATTTTATCATTTATCAAAGAAAAAAATTGAAAACATGATAATATACAATGCGATCATTTAATACGATGAATATATAAAATATATGTTTTATATGTTTTAAATTCAAAAATACAATAAAACGAGTTTAAAATGATAAAATTACGTCAAACACATATAATTTGATAATAAAACATGTATTTACTAATTAGAGTTACACTTATGTGACAATCATTCATGTTCAGTTGATATACAACTATCATAATTGTATCGTTATCAGAACTTTTGAACAATCATTCCATTATATTTATGTAAGTGTTGCTATGTGACATTCGATGATTTTAATATTTTCTTGAGGGCCGAATGAGATATTGCCACCCAAGGTTTCGTTTAATGACAAGTTGTCACCCGTAAAAGTTTTGAAAACCAAGTATCCACCTTTTTACTGTGAAAAGACTAAAATACATTTTACAAAATTTATTAATATTAATATTAAAATAAAACTTATTATAAATATTATTAAAAACAAATTTAAAATAAAATAATATTAAAATTTTAAAAAAATTTAAAAAATTTAAAAAATTTTTAAAAATTTAAAAATAAAATAAATATATAAAAAAAAATCACCATCGCAGACATCATCTTCGATGGTTGTCGTCGTTTTTAATCTCACCACATGGTCGGAAACTGCCATCTGATGAGGTTAAAGACAGTCACCATTGTCGGCGACGCTGTTAGAGGCAGTGATTTTTTTTATATATTTATTTTATTTTTAAAATTTTTAATAATTTATTAAATTATTATTATTATTATTTTAATATTATTTTATTTTAAATTTATATTTTAATATTTTTATTTTAATTCAAAAAAATAAAAACTTTTGTGGATGACAATTTATCATTAAACGAAACCTTAGGTGGCAATTGGCCGTTCGGCCTTTTCTTAAGCTAGAACTCCATTAAATTATGTTCCACCCTCAAAGGTGTTCTAGCAAACACCAAAATCCTCCTAAACTTTCCTACACTTGAACAAATAGAAATAGCAAAATTGCATATGGATTCAATTAGGAAAGTAGAAGAGTCTCCAAACAGAGTAAGTTTCTCCCAACACCCGTTTGATTTGATAATTTAGTCTTCCAACAATATATCGGTGAATGTCGTTGTTTTAATATTTTGAAGTTATATGCTTGTGCTATGCATTGCCATTTTAATCCTCTGTGTTCCCGACACAAAAAAAGGGCTTCGTCATCTACATCATCCTATTCATTGTTTGTCATATGCTTGGGTTTCATTGATTTCCCAATCAATGTCTTGTGATAGAACACCATTAGTCTCACCTGCCAAGCTCATTAAACCATTCAACTTCTCAATATCAACCTTATACAATGATATTGAAGTAGACACCATTTGATCTTGAGGCTTTAATACCGAATAAGAATACAAGGAGAGAAAATAATTGTATTAGAAATTCCAGTGAATCAAGAGAGTACAATGAATCATATCAAAATAGAATAAGAATAAAAGATTTTACGTAAAAATTCCAAATCAGGAAAAACCACATGCAAAAGAGAGAAAAAAATTGTAGTAATATTAAAGATGTTTACAAGGAGAAGAAGAGAGACCGACTTTTCTCTTTGAGTTGACCCATGAGCATGCCTAAACTCATCATAACTTCGTATTGAAAGTCATGTGTTATCGTATATATTAAGATATATTTATTGAAACTTTGATTACAATGATTTCCTACATATGAACACTGGGTCGGATCGTATCGGGTCCGTCACTGGATCGGATGAGGTCAAATGTGGACGAGTAATTCCGCATTTTCCCTTTCGAACCTCGACAATGTCTATAAATTGAATCTGCCCACGGTTCTCCATGTGTTATGCTCTATAACTATAAGCAGCTCTCCAGAAACCAGAAAATCAAAATGTCTTCCAAGGTCAACACCCTGTGTCTCATCATCGTCGCCCTCCTACTCTTCTTCACTCTCACCTGCGCCGCCAGGCCTTATCGCGCATTTCCTGATGCTTCTCTGACGAAAAATCTTCCCGGGGTATGTCGATTTTCTTGATTTGATTCATTCAGCTTCATTTCTGGAAGTTTCCTTTTATTATAACGATCCATTTTTAATATTTTTATCTCATTTTTGTGATTGAAGGAAGTGGAAGTGGAAGCGGAAGCTGAGACGGTTGAGGAGAACTGTGAGGGAACTGGAGCAGAAGAAGAATGTTTGATGAGAAGAACACTTGCAGCTCATACTGATTATATCTACACTCAGAAGACGAAGCCATGAAGTTAATCTTTTACTTTATTGTCTTTAATTAGCTTATATTATTGAGATATCAAAGCAAGTAGAGCTCGAGTTTTTTCTAATATACATGCGTAATTTATAGTGCAGATTCTTGATTCTATAATGGATTTTTACAGTTCTAGTTTCTTAGTTCTTTGTACACAGGTATAGTGTTTTCTATGATCTCTTTCTGGATCAGATTTGAGATTGAGATTTGGAAGCTTCACAATAGCCTTCATGTTAATTAATCTAAGTTGAATATTTCTGAATCATCTGAATTCCTCATGAAACAATTAAAGTCTTACCAACTGTCTATCTCTGCCTAAGCAATGACTAGTCTTCATAATTAAGTTGTAGGGAAAAGAATTACACCATAATGAAAATGTTGAGATAATACAAATCAAAATAATTGTCAAAACAGGAAAAATTTTTTATAAAAAAATAATTCTTTGATGCATTATTTACAGCAATTTTTTTTAATATATTTTTACTGCCAAAATTATATATTCATAACTTTTTTTTATAGTAATACTATACGAACTTATAATAAATACTAACATAAATATTAATAATGATATATTTTATTTTTATTTAAAATCACCTTATATAATACATTATCTTCACTTAGTACTTAATATAAGCGAATATAATTTTATTATATTTTTTAAAATAATTTTTTATATATATATATGGCAAAGTTTTATTTTGATACAAATGATGTTCATAATTCACTGCATGTGGAACTAAAAATTATTAAATAGGGTTGACAATCTAGAAGTTGAAGAATATGGGGCATGATAGGTATTCAAATGTTGAATGTTGGTAGTATTTTCTACGCTGTATTAATTAAATATCCAAATTAAATCAAGTTGATTTTGATTTATCTGTTGGCTCTTGTTTCTTTCTTTTTTTTTCTTCCTCAAAAAATTTCATGTTCATGTGCTTTTAGATTTAGATCCTGTTCTAAAACAATTGTCTAACGACAAAAGAAACATACATACAAAAAAAATAATCAAAAACCACCAATAACTTTGTATGCACATGTACCAATATATATATATATTGGTACACAAATCTCCAACCAACAATATTTTGTCACATAGTTTTTAATATTAAGCATCGCCAATCATATTAATAAATAATTGTGATCATATATATATATATATTATACATGATTTTTGAAAACGAATGAAAAAGGAAATAAAAGGGACAAGGGAAGCAAACATTGTCATTGAGGTTTATGATACTAATCATACAAATTAAGGATTAATTCATAAATGTGTCCTAGATTGCCATCAACATAATGGCAACCACTATGCGAAGAAGTGCTCCACACAAGAGCCTATGATCACAGCCACTCTGTTGGATTCACATATATACTATTTGAGAATAAAAATCTTCTGACCTCACCCACGCACCATTGCTGCAATAATGAACAAAAGAATAGTAGTAGTAGTCTTTGTCCATTCATAATTAGGACCCAGTAGTTCAGCTCATGCGTCTGCTGCCTTTTGTTGAAAACAAAACCCATTTATCATATCACTTAGACCATACCATTATTCAACTCTCGACTTGGGTGGCAATTGTGGCTTTCAAACATTGTGTGTCCACAGTGAACCCACTCGCCTCATTCATGATTATCAGACTCATTGAATTTTAAAAGCTCATATTCCAAGCTGTGTGGGGGTTCGATCCTATTTTTCCAATAGATTAATTCCAGAGTCTTGACATTTTTCACGTGGGATTGATAAAACTTTACAGAAAAGTTAGAACATTTTGCAAGAAAGGTTAAACTTTTTATGGAAAACCCTAATATTCCTTCATCATAATGTCTCTCAATTCGACAACATACAATGAAACATATAAGCACGCTTTTGCCTTGATATTTGGTATAATAAAAAGTTGGGTCAAATTCATAATAGTGATGCCATTATGTAATGGGAAAATGGTTCTCTTGGCTGGCTATGCATGTCTTTATATTTTATTTTAAGAAAATATTTTTTTGTCTTTTTATTATTATTATGAGATACATACTTACGTGTGTGTATATATATATATATAAAATCTCTTTGACCGTGCTCTTTTTTTTTTTTTTTGCATTTGTCAAGATAGGGTTGAATATCGGAAGGTAGAAGCAGATAAATGAAAGTCTTTGAAGACAAATTAAGCAGGAGGATTCTCTCGCTTTAGGTCTAACCTAAATCTATCCGAAAAGGATAAAACCGCAGGCTATCTTACTCAAGTCATCTAGAATGAGCTTTGCAAATTTTAAATAATCGAGAAAATGATTATTTATGCATTATACAAGCTCATATAATATATTAACACCATCCAAGCAAATTTCTAACTAATTTTTTCAAAAAAGAACATGTAATAATCCAAATATTTTCTTATATCATTTTTTTTTTATTTTTTGACTTATTAATTAGTTGAAAATTCAGAAAAAAAAAATCTAGAATGATGTTGCATGATAATCTGAATTTTCAATTACATCATATTTATGTTGATTTATTTATCTTTTGACCATGCTCTTATCTTATATTCCTCTTAAATGTTTTTATTAATAACCCGCAGTTGAGACAAATTTGTCGAGCATAACATATCTCTCTTCAATAATTGTAATACATTTTTTCACATAAGGTTATGCATGCAGTGACATCATTTATTTATGGGACCTTATACAGGGATGCTTCTATATCAGAGGAAAGTCATTGCTATTTCTGGTCATCAATAACTTGTTCTAATACGATAGGATTTTATTAGAAGACAAAACATATCATATTATTTAACATAATTTTCTAATAAAATCTATGCCATATTCTAAATAAATAGATATTAAATTTTTTTTGTCAATAACTCATGCAACACATTCATGTATGGGAGATACATATATATATATATATATGTGTGTGTGTGTGTGTGTGTGTGTGAGAGAGAGAACTGAGATTTACCAGGAAAATTTATAAAAACATAATATTATTGAAATTTTAATAACCAATTATTGTTCAATTACGACTTAAAGGGACATTATGTTATTTTGCTTCTAATAATTTATAAATATAAAAATGCTATACTGTTGCCTCTTCGATTTTCATGCATAGAAATGAATAGTTAAGGAGATGCTTTGAGAAGGATATAAATATTTCAAGCTTGGGTCGGGTTTGCTCGAGCTGGGCTTCGGAAGCATTTATAAAATAAGACCTCAGGCTCAGGAAAAAGCTCGAATTTTTTGTTACCTGAGTCTGGGTTTGGTTAAAATATAAAGAGTTTTTTTTTTTTTTTTTCAATCGGATGTGATTTTATAGTAAATTTATATCATGATGAAGGGTAGTTGGATGTAGTTCTTAGAGGGCTCACTGTCACTCTGTTAATTCGAAAGTTTTTTGGGGGGTTCTCTGCAGCTCCTCAAGCTTTCATAAAATACACCGGACTCAGGCGGCCTAGCCTGTCGGATCCTGGACTTAATTTTCCTAACTCAGGCCTTGCCAGTGTCTGCTCAATTGTTTGTTTTTAGGAAGCCATTTTTAAAACCCACTGATCTTGTCCCATTTTTATAAGTAGAGCTAAAATTAATTATCTTCAAAAACTTCATCTCCCATCACCCATTGATAACGAAACACACCTAAAAGAGGTTATTATTATTAGAGGCTTTCCTCTTTAATTAGCAATAAATCATTTGCAATGAAACTTATGTGTAATATACCAAAGTTTGATTTCCTTCAAAATTTTGAAAGATATAACTATTTAAAGATATCATGCAAAAATTATAATAAAATTATATAAAGGAAAATATTTGCATAAAGAAAAGACATAATAAGAGGACAATAACGCAAAGGAGAGCTTTTAAAGTGTTTCAGTTGCTTTAAGCAAAACCTCTTTATATTATTGTGTTAAAATTCTTTTTACAACGTGTTGGTAACAATTACAAAAAGTAATGCTTATGTAAAATGCTTAAAGATTTTCAAAATAATTATGTATAAAATTTAGGAAATGTTTTCTTTGTTGGAAGAATGATTGATAGACACATAAACGATAAGATCTTCTGTCTTTGTCTCTCTCATAGTTTTTATTTTCAAGGAGAAAAATATTGTCGTCATTTATAGAACGTGAAATTTAGAAACTGTATTTGGTTTGTATGTCCATTCGATTAAAAAGATACACGTATAGCCAAGATCTATATACATTGAAGTTAGTTGGATGTAGTGCTACTACTTTATATTTAAGGTGATGCATACTCTATCATAATAACCACACACAATCACGTATATATCAAACACGCTCAAGTGTCCAATGTTTATTCGAATCCATGATTGAGTCAATCATCCTAATCTTTGAAGTTTCAAATCAATTACGGTTCTAATTGCCCAACAACTACGATGCACATTTTTTCTTCCAACACGCACGTCTATGTGTCAATAAGTTTTTCAAAATTCAAATTGGATTTAGTTTTATTCGAACTGATCCGATAAACACTACAAAATTTTGACACATATCAAGACATACACAACCATGTGCACAATGACACATAACCATGTGTTAGGTCAAAATCATTGACTTTCAATCATATTTATTTGGATTCGATAACTCAATAGTGATAACACATGTTTGACCCCCCATCAAGATCAATTAGTCCTACGCCTTTCAAACTCAAGCAATCTTTATTGTGTGTCACCCATAAATAACCTACTATATTGATAATATCTATAATTGAGTCAAATCCGAATACAGGCCTATAATAAGATATTATGACCACTCGATCAGTAACAACAATGAGTTTGTACAATTTAATGGTTAATGCACAATTCAATCTCTTCGTTTGTTGTATCTCTTAAGGCTGAGACATAAATATGTATTCATCTCAGTTTGTCCTCATTTAAATTGATATATATATTCATACTAGATATATTAGATTGAGATACTATTTAATCACACTATAAGCATAGATTTATTGGTCATGAACCTGTCTTAGTAAGCCTATCAGAGATATCGCTCTTATGTTTAGGAGTGATGAATCTTTTATTGATCAACTATAATCTTCATACTAATCTTGATACAATCAATCGCTCATATTTATAGTCACCCTAGTTATAAAATACATTTGATGACATCAAACTATACTAATCCTAGCACAAGATAGTCTAAAAACTTTAAATCAAAGGACCACATATACCCACTAAGTTTAGAAGATACTTACAAAGACACTTAAGATATTATCTATATGAAATCCTTTTTGTTGGGTTTGTCTAATGAACGTGATCAACAAATCATGCACCTATATGTGGTACCAAACTACAAATAACAATTATGACACATATAAATTGTCTTTACTTTTTAGTGGGATTGTTCAATACTATGATAGTCATATTACTATTGTTTGTGCCCTTAGTCAAAAAATGTCATGGTTATAGGCTTTTCTAGATTCGACTAATAAGTGTATAAAAAAAACACGATCAATCAACTAATATCCTTATTTCAATTATAATATTCAAGTACATATTGAATTATATGCATAAAATGTCATATAATATTAACAAAATACCTTTTTATTAATAACCAAAGTGTACAAGTATATGATACAATATACAATCAATATAACAAAATACATAATTGTATGACATATACCCTAACAATCTTCATTTACATTATAACCAATCATACATATGTCTAATGTCATATGCAGCTATATGTCTAACATGCTTTTGTTGCGATAAAGGCTTGGTCAATAAATTAGTTAGGTTGGTATCTGTGTCAACTCTCTCTATTTATATATCTCTACACCAAATGATATCTCATACTAAGTGAAATCATATGAGAATGTGCTTGGATTTTTGGTAAGATTGTGGTTACTTTGCCTAAGTTATGACTTTATTATTGTCACAATAAAGCACAATGGAATCAATAGTATTGATGACTACACCAAGTTCATATATGAACTTCTTTATCCAAATTGTTATTTTGTTGCCTCAACAAGGACGGCATATTGAGACTTAGTTATAGAATCAACTATATCAAAATCTAATTAAAATGGATTTCACTACTTTATGTAACTAAAAATACACAATTTGAAAAACTAATGGATAACCTCTTATTGAATGCATCATGTTGGGGGGTGGTTATATATATGGGGTTATCGTCAATCGATCTCCTTGTACCATTTCGGAATAACCCCCCTCAACACCCTAGTCATCTTACGCCACATTGTCATCCCCTATAGGTAACGACTGAATATAACCAAATTATCAGCTAAAAACAATGTCTCCCTATTAACCATTTTTCTAAGTTAGCGTCCAACATACCATAATGCAAATTATATAATACTCCGAGTTTCATTATATTTTTATCATCTTTATCCTATGCTATAGACTCAAACACTACACGCAAGTTTGTATCATCAATGGATACATGAAAGTCTTGACATCAAGACAACTTGTTGGTGTAATCACTGAAATGTAAATTTGTTATATGTATAAACTGTATCAGACCGAATTGCAAGTCTACCACGTTTAATTAAAACTCTATTGTTAAATCACTTTTGTTGATATGTCAAAGTAAAACATAATAAATGAGTATTATACTAAATCGTTGCTCCTCCATGTCTAAAAAGTGGCTGAAATAAGTCTACCAAAAACGAGCAATATGCGGCTTTGTCAATTTTTGTCGAATATTGTTGATTGTTTCATTATATAATCACAACATTAGTTCAACTCAAGAACTATAAGTCTTATTATACTTAAATTAGCCTTCAACGTGATTTTTTTTAAATCACTGCAAAACATATTAGAGAAAACAATTTATTAGTTAAAAGCAAGTTGGTATGATTGGTTTTTGTCTTTATGAACAATATTTGTCCCTTCTAAACTCTTGATTTATCATATCACTCCCCAAGTGGGATTTAATCGTACATAAAAAATACATATTTGTCTTATTAAGCTTCTGATTTTTAATTTCACCTCTCAAATAGGATAAGTTGGGAACTAAGCTCCTAACTCACTTTATATTATCGTATCGATGACAACGAAATCTATAGATTTTAATAGTTTTTGCCTTTTTCGATCTCAATTATATGAAATAAACTTAAACATCATTACAACAAGATACAACAACAAATATTGTATTTTCTATTTACGAAATTTAAAATGCCAATTCTAAAATCATAAATTATATTTGTAACATAATCACAACTATGAAATGGAGCAAATACATTATGACAACAATAAAGAAGAGAGTTCAAAAATTAAATCTATTTTTTGAAAAATATTATTTTCCACGATGGGGCTACAGGCTCGACTTTTTTCTTTTTTATATTAAAGGCTATTTTTGACCATGATAAATGTGTATAAATTTATTTTATGTTTTAATAAAATTATATAAACAATTTACTTTTTTATATTTGAATTTATTTCAGCTGGAAAAACCGTCGTCGTACTTCGGGCTTTACCCGTTTTTATCCATTGGGTTATAAGCAGCCATCCTTATCTTTGTACGATCAACCATTGGCGCCGGACCAATTGTTTCCCGCCATTATCAGACCTAGCTTACTAACTTCATCCCTACCAACTCCATTTCACCCGTACAAGCTCTTTGAAACCACACAGAAAGAGATGGGCAAGGAGAGACAATATTGGCTTTTGAAGACTGAACCTAGAGAGTGGTCATGGGACGACCAAGCAGCAAACGGAGGCCTATCCAAATGGGACGGAGTCAAGAACAGCCAAGCACAAAAACACATGAAGTCCATGAAACTGAACGACCTCTGCTTCTTCTACCACTCTGGCGCCCGAGCGCGCTCCGTGGTGGGCGTGGTGACGGTAGTTCAGGAGTGGTACAAGAGTGATGGCGAGGGCGAAGGAGTTGTGGATGTGAAGGAAGTGGGGATGATGAGGCGAATGGTAGACTTGAAAGAGATGAAGAAGGATGATGGGCTGAAGGACTGGGGGTTGTTTAGGCAGCCTAGGTTATCGGTTGTGCCAGTTTCGAAGAGTGTATGGGAAAGGGTTTGTGATTTGGGAGGTGGGTTTCACGGGGATGGTCGAGAGGAGGAGGAAGAATTAGTTGAATCGTCTGGATGAATGTCGACGTATTGCAATTTGCAAGCCAGTGTGGTTGAAAATGTGTAGTCTTTTTTTTGGGCTTTTTGTTTTTGAATGGTTATTAGGATGGTTGTGGTTATAAATAAATAGTTTCTTTAGACTTGGAACTTATGTTTGATTCTCTGTGTTTTGTTGTTGATCGGTGGTTTTTCTTTTCGTTAATGATAGCATCGACATACAAAACTAAAGCCATGAGCCAAAACCCTGGATGAAAAATTCTTTTTAAGGCATTTCAACGAACTCCTGGCATCCAAACGTAGATTTCGCGCTAAAACCAAGTTTGAACCCCAAAACCCCAGTGGCCTTATAATCTCCATTAACAGAAACTAGTCGATGAGACAGACTGGTCACAATATTCATAAATGCTAGGCTTTGCAGCAGTACGACCACGTTTAATGCAGCTCGTGAACCGTCCATATTTTAAAATCAGAGTATGCTCACTTGATTCAATTATGCTAACTAATCACGTGGTACCAAGTTCTGCCATCTTCCAAGGCAATTCATTTTCTACATCCTTCAAATTATCAACACATTTGTAAAATCGTTAATTCTTTTTTTTTCCTGTTATTGGTGCAGGGAGGCCTTGTTCGCCTAGACGGAGATGAATTGTGGCATTGACTGAAGTCCTAAGGCGCAGCACCAATGACAGGTTCACTCTTTATGTAGACACCTGTTTTATATATAATTTAATTCAATTCTTTGCTCTGCACAAATAAAATATCCAAAAATTATAGTATTCAAGAACTTTAATTTTTATCCTAGCATTTTAGAACAATTTTGTTCTGACGAATAATGAAGATATATACTGTTTGCTAAATTTTGAATGGAAGGGGAGAGATTTTCAATGGAAATGAGGTTTGATATTACTGGAGGATCTATTTTTGTTCTTCCTCAAACCACACAATGGACTGTGTTTGCCGCTTTTGGTAAGTATTTGGTCTTTGGTCTTTGGTCTAATGAGTATGGAATGTATAAGGTTTAGGAGTATCTGATGTTGTTCATGTTTAAACCTGCTCCTGTTGGGTACTCTTAAGTAGCGTAGGGCTGATTGGCTTGTAGAGAAATGCTCTGTATGTATTAATTTATTCATGGATATTATATGTTTACAACCTTGAAATGCTTTTTGCATTTGGTTGTTTCATGGCTTCTTATTACTCTTTTCTTTGCACTGCCCTAGGAGCTTGGAGCTCATAGTGTAACCTCTTTTGAAATAACGATCACCTACAATCTCAGAAAATTGACTGGACAGATTGCAGCGTATTATTTTTGCAGCATCTAAAATATGTAAATGCATGATTCTTTACTCTAATTGTATTTTTTAATATCACATAGTTTAAGGACGGCTGAACCTGTTCTGATTTCATTCTCTTATGAGGGGGTATCAGAAGTTACTTATTTTTCTTTTGTTTCCAATCCCTTTGCCATGGTTCCAGCAAAGGTCAATGGCTGCATGAAATGGCCTTGAATCCTCCTATAAAAATTGATGACCGTTTACCTCTTTGTATGTTTTTCTTTCCTACTTGTTGCATTTATATGGTTTGTCATTTTCTTGGATTTAGATTTACCGAAATAATCCTTATGAAACCCAATATGGGGTAAGCAGATTAGCCAACACGAAGTTCACCTTAGCAGTAAAGTGATTAGTGAATCTATTTATAAAACATAGATTTAGTATTGCTGTGATAAATTATTAAAATACATTGGGTAACATGTGCTTGAGTCATTGGAACGATGAGGCTTTGATGCGGTTAGCTTTTAGTATGTATTGCTTTTCTTCCTAGCCCTTGTCTGTTAAACTTAGTGTATTTTGTATTCTATAGATTGCCCTTGCCCAGCCAAAGTTATCTTATGTTGCAATACCAGAAGCTACTCCACTTGTCAGTGCATTGGCTTCATCAAGAAAAGAATCTATTGGACTGATAACTGTTAGATGAGAGGGGGGGTTGGAATAAATTTGTGCATCTAGTAGAAGGCGTATCAGTGGAAGTTTAAATTTTTTGGAACTTATTTTAGGAACCAAAAATATATGGATGGTACCATGAACACATTCACAGTTGCTTTTTTTTTTTTTTTTTTTGGTTTTTCTTTATTGGGTGGTATTATTGTTGGATGACGTTATTAAAACTTTTATCAATCTTTATGTCGCTGGTTTTCACTTGATCAGTATATGCTTTGGACCAAGAACATGGTTATAATTTCCGTAATTGTGATGATTGCCCATTGCCTTTATATAATTTTTTTCGTTTATATGTTTCTTTCAGTTCTTGGGTCATTGTTTCCATGGGGGATAAATCATTAAGATAGCCTGTTCTGTTCGTCAAACAGCATTGCAATTCACAGAGGAGGTAGATATGATGATGGAAGCAGGTGTTACTGCAGTCGGTCTTGAACCACATCGCTTTTGCCTTGAAACTGCAAGAATGGCTCTTTTAGCAACTCTGATGTTATGGTGAGACTTTCAGTAAACGCCAAATTCTTAAGCAGTCCCGCAGATCACCCTGTATGTTAGTCTTCCTTTTGCAGCCCTAAATATTGTACGGTAAGTTAGGTTATATCCTGAAGCAAGGAATGTGGAGATGCTGGGAAAGTCAAGCAAATTTATTTAATTTAGCCGACTATTCATCATCTTACCAAATTGAATGTTGAAGTAATCTTGCATTCCATATGCCTGATAAAGCACGTCGCCGCCATCTTATCGACACCAATTGTACTATGCAGTTTTCCACGTTGAACTTTGAATATTGAATGTAAATTTCTCTCTTGCATTCATTTCACCTGCCTGTTTCGGAGGTCTGTCTGTCTGTCTGTCGTCGTTAAAATTCATGGCAGTTGAGGAATTCGAGAATTTATTTGGCTCTTCTGTGTTCGCAATGTCCATGATATTGCCTACTAGTTTCTCATAAATTCAAGGCCAAAGGACTTGTTCCCACCCATAGTCCGAGGTGAGGATAAAAACCCATTCTTCAAATATAAAAAACTTAGTTTTTTTTTTTTTTTCTTTAATTAAATTTAATATTAAATTTAATAATAAATTATAACATTTTAAAAATAATTTTATTATTTTAAAATTAAAATTTTATAAAATAATAATATAAATTTTATATAAATATAAAATATTTAAAAAAATTTAAATTAAAAATATATTAAAATTTAAAAAAAGTAAAGTAATCACTGTGATCGATGTCAGTAGTGATGGTTATCATTAACAAAGTCAGGTAATCGGTTTGGATAATTTAGTTTTAAAGAAGGTTAGATCTGTTTTTTTCGTTCGATGAAGATAGTCAGATTTAATCGGTTCTGGTTTAAACAGAGACAGTTAGATCTGGTCATCTTTACCAGAAAAAACAGTAAAAAACGATCGAAAATGATTAATTTTGGTTTCATCGACCGTTTTGAACCTTTGTTTTTGGTAGAGAAGGTTAAATTTGATCTTTTTTATAGAACGAGAAGTTCAGATCTAGCTTTGTTTAGAATCAAATAATTAAAAATAGTTATTTGATTATCTTAGTGGTGGCTATTATTATCGATATTGATGACAATGGTTGTTTTATTTTTTAAAATTTTTTAAAATTATTTATATTTAAAAATCATTTTATAATTTTAGTTTTTAAAAAATATTTTAATAATTTTATTATAAAAAATAATTTTAAGGATTAAATTTTTGAAACTTGGAGAATGGGCTTCTGCCCCGCCTCCATCTATGTGTGGGAATAAATCCTTTGGCTTAAATTTAAGGTGAATACTGGGAATTTGATTCAGGTATCATTTTCATAAACGAGAAGACGATAAAATTTGTTGACTTTGAAGCATCCCCGTACCATATTTAATAAATATGTCAACAAAGTCTTTTCATATGATTCGACAGGATTTCCTCCATATTAGACTTTTCGTCCCCCCACTTAAACACCAATTTCTTCTATTTTCTTGTTCCGCCATGATGATAATCACCCACAAACTTATTTTCAAGAATTTGGAAAATATTTTATGGGTCAAACGACACATTTTCAACCAAAATTTTATTAATTAATAAAAAAATTATGTATAAAATTTTAAAAAATAAATTACTTATCTTTATTAAAAAATCAATTACTCATTCTTGATTAAAGTTAAAAAGATATTTTTATTTTTTAAATAAAAATTAAAAAATAATTGTATAAAAATAATTAAAATATTAAATAATACTAATACTTATAAAAATATAAAAAATAAAATAAAATTTTAAAAAACAATCACCGTTGTCAACAGTATCATCGATGGCGATGGTCATCATTAATATAATTAAGTAGTGAAAAATAGTTATTTGGTTCTATCTGATTGTCTCGATGGTAAAGGTGATCAATCTGATCACTAAAAATCTGGTGGAAATGGTTAGACTATCTAAAATGACCGAAAACTATCGATATCAAGTATACTGGCAGTTTTCGACCTTTTACAATGATGGATGTAGCTAAATATGGCCGTCGTTATTAGATTTTTAACAACCGGATCTAACCACCTAGAATCAGGTGATTATTTATAGCCACTTGATAATGTTAACGGTGACAGCGATGACTATTTTTTAAAATTTTATTTTATTTTTTATAATTTTTTTATGTTTAAATTTTTAAATTTTTTATTATTATGTTAATATTATTTATATTAAATATTATTTTTAAATATTTTTATAGAAGATATTTTAATTTTTTCATTAAAAAAACATAAATACTTGGCTTTCTAAAATTTTGTCGGTGAGACATTGTCATTTAAGAAAACGTTGGGTGGGACTCTGTCATTTGGCCATATTTTATGCGACAAAATCGTTTAAGCAATTGTATTCTTAGCTTCAACCGTTTCTGCTTGGTCAAAAAGAGATTTAAATTAGTCCATTTCATGGAAAATTGAAACGTGTAATATTCAACTGCCAACCAAAGCCCATTTTATCTTCTGTTGCATTCATATCAAATTAGTTTGAGCCTCCCTTCATCAAAACTGGGAAGAGCAGTGAGTTTGGTAACAGAAATGGAATTTGTTTCCTTTAAGACTTATTTTGCTCCGCGAAATTTCACCGTTAAAATTTTAATTATTATTTATATATTAAATTTACAAATAATTTTTTATAATTTACTAAAAAATAAAAATATCTTAAAAAATTATATTACTTTAAAAATTTTACTGGATATCTTTTTTTTTAATTTATATTAATTATATTTGAAAATAATAAAATTTTTATTATAGATAGAAGTATTAATGATAAAAGTTTATTTGTTTGAATTAAAAATAATTTTTTTAAATTATATTGTTTATTTAAATTTTTGAAAAATGATTTTTTTTTTTTTTTTATAAATCTGATTATTATTTTGTACTGGATTATTTATCAGCCGTTTGAGGATGAGATGAGAGAATATAAATAAACAAATTCCTCTTGGAATTGGAAGGAAGAGATGCACCTTAAGGACACATCTTAAAAACTGATTTACAGGGCGACCTTAATGGTGCACTCGTAATAATCCTGAAATGTAATCCCATTTCTCCGAAGCCCAGTCAATAAAAACCTGAAAGTGAGGTCGGAACAAATCTTACCAGAAGGCAGTAATAAGTGAAAGGCGAGGAGGAAAATGCAGGATTTGTAGCCGAGAATCCTAAAATTTTCGAGAGAAAATCTGAAGGAAAGAAAATCCAAATGGCCATGAACCAGCTAGAGAACTTGGTGGAGTCGATAAAATCGAAGGTGAGATCATTGAAGAAGTCGAAGAAACCATACATAAAGATGGACAAAAGCTCCAGTGTGAAGGTAGAGATCCGCAGCCGAAAGGCGAAGAAACTTATTGACAAAACGCTCAAGGTTGCTGATCGTCCAGGCAAACGTAGCATCTCATAACAGCTTTTGTTTTGTGTGGACAAGAAATATTTAATCAAATTTCTCTCTCTCTCTCTCTCTCTCTCTCTCGCTCTCAATTATAAAAGCCTGCCGATTCTGTGTTTTTTTTGTCTTTCAAGGTTTAGCGCTATGGAATGGAACCGTTTCGGATTGGCATCACAAAAGAATTGTGTTTATTTTATTACTGTTCGATAACATGTTCTCAAAATTTTCAGGTGGAGACTGGGAAGATTAGAGTAAAATTGTTAAGTCTTCATCATTTATTGACATGGAATAAAAGGAGAGAACTTGAATTTTTATTATGGAGGTGTTCTTAGCAATATTATTTTCTGTTAAATTACATTAAAGTTTCTTCTAAATGGCAGTCTTTTTCTTCCTTTCCAAACATTTGGATAGCATCCAGATGATCAAATTCATTGGATCTTTTGGAAAGAACTGGCAGTGGAGGCAGTGGGGATATCATTAAATTGGCATAAATGAGAAGAAGCGTTTTGAAGGGCTGTAATTGTAGTTTGATCCTTCCCATGTGCAAGCATTAAAACAACTGACCAAATAACAGGTAAGTGCCTTCCTTCTGCCTTTTTCTATGTCAAGGGCCATGGCCATAGGCATAGCCTTGGGAATACTTCAAAGATCATGTTTGAAGAGACTGTATATATATATTTTTTATCCTTATTTTAACGAGAAGAAGGGAAAAAAAGAACGACTGGGAAAAGGGTTGTCATGTACTAGTCTCCCTCCTTGTTAAACACATATTTTCTATATTAAAAAAAATTCTATAAATTCTATGTGTTATTAAAAATAGTTTTCTAGTTTATCTTCTTTCTCTCCCTAATTTTAAATCTAATTAAGTTTTCTTTTTTTTTTTTTTTTCGTTCCCAATTTTAAACATAATTGGATTTTTGGTTTGTCAACAATAAGTACACGAACTGCAGATATTTGAACGCAAAATTTGTTTAGTTTAAATTCGAAAGTTAATTCAATTTGATTCGACTCAATTCAAATTTGTTTAGTTTAAATTCAAGTCAAGGGATTCGGTTTGTTTTTGAAATTGAATTAAATTGAAATTGAAAAAAAAAAGATTCAATCTAGTTTGTAAGCTAGTTGGATGATTTGATTTGTTTCAATTTAGTTCGTGATTTAGTTTGAGTCAAATCAAATAATTATTAAAACAATACTATTTACTCATTATTAGATAAAATGACTTTATTTTGTTAATGAATCTTGAGTTTGACAAATTCAAACTAAAATTGAATCAAATTTAAATTGAATTATTTTTATTTAATTTATGCTTGACAAACTTAAACTAAATTATTTTTTATTTGAACCAAATTTAAACTAAAAAATGTTTAAACTGTGCTTAATTCAGATTGAATCCCCTCCCAATGAAAATGCTTGTAACTGATTTTTCCATGCATTTTTTCTTAGTACTTGTATTTGTAATGAGGCCGTTACATTAGAGGGAATACATAAATTGAAAGTCATAATGTTTCTTTTTTATGAGGTTTACCTCCTCTGAAATAGGTTAAAAGGTAATTTTTTATTCAAAATTTTTTAAAAAGTTAAATAATTATTTATTGGTCAAAATCAACCATTAAATTTAATAATCAAACTTTTAATTTAACTAATTAGAGAAATATTTTTATTTTTTAAATAAAAATTAAAAAATAATAAAACTACTTTTATAAAAATAATTATGATATAAAATAATATTAATATCATATTAAAAATACTAATAAGTTAATATAAAATTAAAAAAATTAAAATTAAAATGTTTAAAAAGCAATCACTGTTATTAGCAACATCATTAGCGATGATGACTACTGTTAAGTAAATCAAATAGTAAAAAACAATCATTTGATTTTATTAACGGTTGGATCTAACTATTTTGATGACAGAAGTGACAAAAATTTGGTAGAGACAATAAGTCAGATCATTGGTGTCTGAATCTGGCTGTCTCAACCATCAAAACAGTTAAATCTTTTTGTCAATAAAATTAAGTTATTGTTTCTAATTATTTAATTAGATTAACGGTAATTACTGTCGTTAACAGTAATGATTTTTTTTAATTTTTAATTTTTTTTAATTTGTTGTAATTATTATTATTATTATTATTATTATTATTATATTAATATTATTTTGTATTATAATATTAATATTATTTATTTTTTATATTGAAATATATTTTAGTTATTTCATCAAAAATATTAATAAAATTAAAAAAAATTTAATTAATGAGTAAGTATTTAAAATTTTATTTTAAATAAAAATTTATCATATAGGAAAACTTGGGTGTGAACAAGTCGTTTGTAAAAAAATCTTTAATAATGCCCAGTTATCTGTGGTGTGAATCCTTTGAATTATGCTTTACAAAATAAGTTTTTTTTGCAAGGCTTAATCCTTTGATTTGTGAGCTCAGGTGCTTTTGCTTGCCATTTGTTACTCTTTCCATAGAGTCTTGTCCGTGAGATGACTTTGGGGGAGAACTTTTGACCCAATTTTAAAAGGTGAAATGACTTATTCCCACCCAAGGTTTCTCTTAAAGAAAAATCTCATATTTTAATTCTTTTAAAACCCAATCATCCTTTCACTAATTTTTTTTTATCTAAATTTTTTAATAATTTTGATAAAATTACTAAAACATCTTTGTTAAAAAATAAAAAAAATTTAATAAAAATATAATATAATATAATATTATAAAAAATATATAAAAATTAAAAAAAAAAGTCAATGACAATGTCTATTAAAAAATGAATTAGGTGATCGAAATGGTCATTTAATTTTTAAAACATCCAGACCTGATTACTTTTGTTAAAATTGCTCTATTAACTAAATGACAATTTTTAACCTCTTAATTCATATTCAACAAGCACTATTGCTTGTGATATTGACTTTTTTTTTTTTATAATTTTTAAAAATTGTTTTAATAATTTAATATTTTTATAAAATTTAATTTATCATCTTTAAAATTATTTTTATTAAAAAATAAAAATATTTTTCTGACTGTTAATATTTAACTATTGATCATTAAATTTAATTGTTAATTTTCATCAATGAATTAATGATTGAGTTTTAAAAACTTGAAGGGTATCTTTGAGAGAAACCTTGGGTGGGAACATGTCCTCTAGCCAATTTTAAAGTCAGTTTCCTCTAATTTAGATTTGTGCCATTGTGTGACTACTTTCCCCCTTTTTTTAGCACCATATTTTCATCAAACAAAATATATTTATAATAAAAGAAAATGGTTAAATGATTATCAAAATTTTGAGTTAAAACTTAAATGCAATGTTAAAAAAATTAAAACAAAAAATATAAAACAAAGTATAAACTAGAGTTGAGATTCGAATTTAACATGAATAAGTCTAAAATGAATTTGAGTTTAAATTCAAATTTGGAGTGTAATGGACTCATTAAGATTTGAATCAACTAAAATAATGTTATTTTGAAAATACGTATTAAAATGATATTATTTTAGTAACCTATGTTAAAAAACTCGTTAATGATTTGTATTAATAAATTGTTAAAAAATTTGATTTGATTATTCAAACATGATGTTCGAGCTCCAATTCGTATTCATTAAACTCATTGAGCTTGAGTTTGGATTAGACTCCTTATTAGTTAAGCTTAATAAACTTGAATTTAATTCGGTTTGAATCTAGTTCTAGTTAAGTTATTAAAAATTTATGATGTCATTTTTTAGTTATTTTCTTTGAGGCTATATTTGTCAAAACTGGGAACTGAGGAAGAAGAAATTATAATTAGCCGACAGGCTCTAAAGATTTGGGCCTACAAGGCATGTTGTTCTGAATCTGGATGGGCCTGTGAGTCTGCACATGCGGCCCAAATTGGTTCCAAAACGAAATAATAAATAAAACAATCATTTTATAAAATAATAAATGAATGCAAGTACAAAATCACGATTAACCCGTCTGAAGGCTGAAACCTAGAGCTGACATCCCAAGATCCTCAGTCGCGCTGACGCCAGTGACCAGAACCCCAACAAAAATCCATCTCTCCCCATTATACTGGTAAGCTCTGAACGTTTTCCTTTTGATTGACGTCTGATCGTTAGTGTTTTACAGTTTGCGGCTCGAGTTGAGTTCTTTTATCCCCAAATTCCTTTTTTTTTGGGTGCGGTTGCGGCTTTTTTTATTGTGGGTGATGGATGAGGTTGGATTGAATGTGGTTTTCGGAAGATACTATAATTTTCTGACCCTTTTTTCTTTATCTAGTATTTTTTTAGTTGATAGATAGTGGTGATAAATGATTGTATTTGTGAAGCTAAATCTTTAGTTGGATGAATCTTGCAGTTTTTATCCTTTTGAGTTGTAATTATAATATTTGGATGTTGGAATTCTCCTTCAACCATGCAAGTTGTTTTTTGAACAACTTGCCCATATTTTGTCCATATTTGAACAAAATAGCTTGCCCATATTTTGTCCAAGTTTTAAAGGGTTCTAATATATCTATGCTATAGGTTCATGTGTCTATTTTTTGAACAATGTGATACCAGTTATCTGAACCCATTTCTAAACTATATGTTCTAGGTCAATGTAAGGTAAGAGGTGAATTTAAGGTTTTGAGGGATGGAACTTGGAAATTTTGCGGTAATGTTCTTGCTGTGAAGGTTTTCAGTTAGTAGCTTAGTCTGAGTAAAAAAGTTTGTGGTTTGCTCTCACTTGTTTCCTCTGTTATAGGCCATAGGGACTGGACATTTTGCTTGAGTATTGATTCCTGTATTAGGATGAGGTGAAAATATTTTGATTTTGTTTTTTTTTTTTTCCACTATGGTAGATTTCTGTTGTTTTAAAAAATAAATTCTATGTACATTATTTGTTCTTGTCCCAAGAAACAATGTTTTATAACATAAAGAAAAGTTGTTTTAATTGCTTGTCTTTTCTGAAAGAGATAGATGTATCATTATGGTGGTTCTGTGTTGCTGGAATTGGTAACTATTTTTGTCCAGGGGAAATATGCAATCAAAATGCTTTCAACTTTAGGCCTATGTGTTGATTTTGTTGTGAGATGTGATTCTGTGAATGCTTCACTTCCTTCAACATCCTCTCTCTTTATTTCCAGGAACCATGACAAGTGGACAAGAACCAGTAAATGAGCAAATAGTTGCGAACATGTATGCCTCTATGAGAAGTGAACTAAATCAAATTTACACAAAAATTACTGAACTAGAGATGGAGGCAAGTGAGCACTCATTGGTTATTAATGCTATTCAGCCTCTTGACCCATCAAGGCAGTGCTATAGGATGATTGGAGGTGTGTTGGTTGAGAGAACAATCAAAGAGGTCCTTCCTGCTGTCCAGCGCAATAAAGAGGGTATAGAGGAGGTAATTACTAGGCTTAATGAGGCATTGGAAAAGAAGAAGAAAGAAATTGCCGAGTTTGAAGCTAAATACAAAATTAGGATACGGAAGTCTGATGATGATGTAAAGGATGATAGTAGCCGGAAGGAAGGTTCTGCTCAAGGAGTCCTTGTAGGCCCTGCAAGTTCAAATGAATGATAGGTGCTTTTGTTTTTATTCTACCTTGATTTTCTTGAATTTGCTAGATAAAATTGCCTTGGATATTTGTTATGGTGTATTTACCTAATGTTAGTGAATTGTGTTTCTGGTTTATCTGGATGTAGACTGTAACAAGTATTGCTAAATTTTAGTTATGTTTAATCTTTGTCGGGATGAAGAGGGTATCTATGTTTGTCAGCAAGCAAGCTGGTTAAGTTGTTTAAGAATAACTGTTGAACTGCAGCACTAGTTCTCACAATGATATGTTGGCTTTACTAGAATGTCTATTCGTGAGGCCTTCGTCAACAGCTGCTCTGCTAGCTGTTGCAAACTTTAAAGTGAGCAACACCATGCTTGGGGCCTACATTTAATACCTTGTAACCCTCCTATATCTTTAATGGATTCTCATCTCTGGTGGTGTTTCAGGTTTTTTTTTCTTCGTATTCATACAACTCTCAGATTGATGTTTTGATTAGAGCCATTTCATTTTTCAAAATTGAAGGAAATTTTTTTTCATGCTTTATTCAACATTTTTGAGTCCTTTTGTTCTTTTGATAATCCTTTACCTCACCCTTTAATTGAGCTTCAAACTCAACATATCTTTCTTTTTTTTTTCAAAGGTCTCGGTAATAGTGTATCTCTAGCCCATTTTCATCATGATGGAGGGAAAAAAGGGCCTATAAAACTGTTCTCATCTTTCTAGTAAAGTTGATAAGTGTAGTTCTCATATACGCTTGTATTTTAATAACTATTTTGGTCATTTATTGTTCAAACAAGTTCAATATTGCTTGTTTGACTAGTCGGTAAAAAAAAAAAAACAAATCTTATAAATACTTCTATCAAGAGAAAACTTCTTAACTACCGAGATAATATTCATTACTAAATGGAGAAAATACATCAAATAATGAAAGAAAGAAAATAGCTTTATGTGTTTCTTGCGTACGGTTTCATATTGCAGAATAAGAAAGAAATGAAAGAAAAAATATACACAATCTAATATTAAAGCCACCAATAATTCCCTAACGGTGAAGGAAATTCCTGTTAACTGCGTAACTTCTACTTCTTGGATACAACACTGCTTCCTTTGAAACATCTCCCTCAAATGCACATGGCTCTTCCTCGTCAATTCTCCCTAGCTTCCCTACACCAACACTGTAACTCCTCCCCATCCCACCACTCTGCTTCGTCCTCTCTGCTCGCTCATGCAGATTCAACTGCATGTTCTTTCTTGATGCTGCTCGTAAAAGCTCCCTCAATTCTTCGTCAGTGATCGGCATGGAAGAGTTGACACTCAAATTCTTAGACAAGTGCACACCTTGTGCCGTAGGACAAACTACCGCACCACGGTAATTTCCTATCTTGCCATTGCAATCCTGCATGCCCTTTACGTAGAAATCTCTAACCTTGGAAAGAATTTTAACAGGCGCTAAGATTACCAGCATTAACTTGCTTGGCTCCTTCGCTGTGCTTCTCATTTTTGCAGCTTATGTTGTTAAAAAGAACTCGTTAATGGCGAAAGAAATTAACAGAATCTGAAAAAGGAGGAAGAACTTGCATGTTTTAAGACAAATGGAGTAGACAGATTTATATAAGTGGTGGTTTTAATTTTTTTGGTTCAGGATTTGTTTCTCGGAAGTAGCTTCAAAATAGTTTGAATGGAATTATGGAACGACATAGCAGCGTAGACCTTTTCAAATGGGGAAAAGACAAGTGAAAACTTCAAATACAATACATAATTAAACGAGTAGGACATAAGTTAGCAGGCCAAAGCTGAAAAATAATGCGAGGAAATTGAAGAATTTAAACATTAGATGTCAAATTGCCCTTATGAATTCGGCATTGACTGTTTCTCGTCTTAAGATCGTCGTAAATTTTGATTAATTTATCAAGACTAATAGTTACATGGTCAGAAACCAAGAAAGGGTTTCTAGCAATTATTTGACAAATGATGACAATAGTTCCTCCATTATATTTATAATATTTGTCATAATCAGAGGATTAATAATAATTCAACTATAGAATTCAGTTTTTGAAAGTAAATGTAGCAGTACACAGAAATTAATTGTGTATTCCAACACCAATCAATTAGAAACCATTTTTAACACTTCATGCACCAACTTTGACTCCTAATGCCTACTGCCAAAACACTAGTCTTAAGTTAGTCAAACCCACATGAACTCACTTCCATGTATCCATCACTTCCTTCTTCAATTCAAAACAAGATCTTGTTTCTTCTCTTTTCCATTTTTTGGATATCACTAGCACTCTGTTATAACTAATTATTACAGGTGCAAACATGAGAAACAAAGCCGAAATGCGAAGTAAATGGAGGCACTACATGGAAAAGCCCAGAGAGATTTTACACATAAGAGACTTCTATGTTAAGAGAGTGGAGGCATGCGCTAGTAAGGTAGGTTATGGCAGCGTGGTGGGCTGCCCCGCCGCACAAGTCTCTCGTTTGCCTAGAAGTTGTAGTGTTAATTACTCGAAGCCGAGAAACGATGAAAGGTTTCAAGAACTATTGCTGCGGTGTCCACAAAATTGGGGAGTGATCAGACTGTTCTGAACGTGACGGAAGAAGAGTTGAGACAACAGAAAATGGAGAATTATGGGACGACGAAAAGATGTTACACTAGTGTTGGACTTGGAAACATGGGAGAATTGATGAGGATAGGCCTTGTTGTTTTGAAGAAGATATGTTATACGCTAGAAGCAGAAGTTATGCTGCCAGGAGACAATTTAAATTCTTTTAAGAAAACTGATTTGGAGAATTTGATTGGTTTAAATATTGGATTCATTACTCTCTAGATAAGATTTGTCATTTTGGTTCATAAATTCTCACTAGAAAGTCAGAAATATAAATTTTGGGTGCGTGAATTTTTTCCTGCATAATTACTAATTAGACTATGCAGAGAGAATTAATGTTGTTTTGTTGGATTCGACATGAAACAAATTTGTGAGAACGTTGAAGGATCATTTTAGATTAGTTTGTAGTTGTTTGTTGGACAAGCTACAAAAAATTTGTGCTCACATGTGTACACATTTGTCAAATGCACATAGTTGCATTATGTGTGAACATGGAAACTACATTTATTTTGTTTATATTTGTATTAATTATTTGTTATTCAAGTGTATTGTTGCGATTCTCTATAGGTATCATTATTTGCTTTACTGTTGTTAGATATGTAAATCAGAATTCTTCTTTGAGCCGATGAACTTGAATATTCTTTGTTTTGAGCATTAATTCTTAACGTCTATTGTGAGGTTCATTTTTATGTGAGTGTAGTTTTGTATGCAGTTTTTCTACATGTATGTTTTTTTATTCATTTTGTAGGTTAACTTACCTATTCAGATCATGAAATATAAATCTCATAGATCTTGAAGGGATTTCGAGACAAGAGACTGAAAAGATTTTAACCACAAAGTTTAAGAGGAACTTGTATAAAGGGGTGAGATACTCAAAATGTTTTAGATCTAATGATAAACAACAGTATACTCTGCAAGAGAGTTAGAGATTAGTTGAGTGGACAAAGAGTTGTTACTTACATCTACTAATTTCAGGTTGTAAATAACAGTTGATTTATTATTTGGTAGATTATTTTTGTCAGACTTGGTCCAAAGAATTTAGACTATGTTGAGCTTAGTTGAACCGTATAAAATTTGTTATGTCCACGTTAAATTTTGTTTACTTCTACATTGTTATTTGTACTTCAAAATTTGTTACCATCCAGTACAATTTAAGACAAACTTAATAAATCAAACTCATAATATTTCACCTTTGGTGAAAACTTATATTTAGTATCATATTGGCGTCTAAATTTGCTCACCTACAGTTGATTCTCCCGGGTTTGGTTTTTGTTTTTTTGCTTCTGTGTGTTTCCTGCAATTTCAATTTCATTTCTATTATTAAACTTGTATTTTCCTTTGAATGGACTGATCCAAGAGGTAGGTTAACTACCAAATCTCCCTTGTTAGATGAAACTTATTATCCATATTGGAATACAAGGATGTATAAAATTTTCAAGTAAGTTGATTAAGAAAGTCTAGATATCTATTATGAATGGTTGGGTGCTTCCTGTGTTGTAGATGATGTTATAAAACCCAAACCAATTGAATTGTGAAGCCATCATGTTTTGTCTTCCTGTCAAACTGCAACAGTCGTCCTAATAAGAGATGAAAAGCATCAATAATTGGCACTACATCGCACCATAACTCATCATGGTATTTTTTCTTAATTGAAAATTGCACTAGACATCTCTTGTTTACCTTTTACTTTGAATCCCTTCTCAAACCATGACAACTTACAAAGTTTATGATGCTTGCTTCTTCAGATTCAATTTATCTATCATGGTTGCAGCAACAACGTTCTCACAACTTCCCCCATCGATATTCATAGCCGAACTTTCTTTATTGGCATACTTTTAGTATGAATGATGTTATTCCTTAACCACATCTCATTTTCGATCGTCGCAACATTCAACAATTTACGAACCACTGAAAATTCCCCTTGATCTTCATACATAATCTTATATTCTCCACATTCTTCCCTCTCATGCTTTTCTTCCACATCATTATACATTGGCTCATTGTCCTCCTCAGTCAACATCATAATTTGTCAGTTTAGACAATCCATTGTAAAATGTCCTAGTCCCTAACAGTTAAAAACATTGTTTTCCTTTTACTTATTGGACTAGCCACTCGTTTTCTTTTAAAGCCTGGTTTTAGTACCTTTCAAATCATGGTAATTAGTTTGAAAGACATTGAACCCCCTTGAGCTCCGGAGGATTCCTTCCTGAAAATGGCTAGAAAATTGTGATCTATTACTACTTTCCTGCTTAATTTGCCTTTTAACCTTCGTGGCCAGTTGATAAACATCTTTATAGGTCCAGTTTTGTTGCAATTGCGGAATTTCATCCCAAAGACCCTTAAGGTACTAGCAAGTATATGTTCATCCTCCTTTGCCACATCACATATCATCCTAAGTGGATCAAAGTAGTTTGTAAACTCCAAAATAGACATACAACCTTGTTTCACATTATGATACTTGATAAAAGTTTTCTTGCCTATAATGTTTAGAAAGACACTTTGGCATAGCAACTTCATCATCTTTTCACATCTAACAATTTTTCATTTTCCTTCCTTAGAATGTATTTCTTGACATGCTCCCACCAAATTTATGCATGTTTCCTCAACTTTATCACAAATAACCTTACTTTCTAGCTTTTTTGAAAACTCTTTTATATTGAATGTCCTCTCAACCATATTCAACTAATTAATGAATTCAATCTTCATGCCAACATCTCAAGCATACCGTTGAGTCCTTTGCACAGCCCCTCAATTTGGAACATGTTAATTGGAACCTGCACAATGGTTAGTATCTTTTCTCTCTTTTCAATAGTTCCATTATCCTATTTGTCCTTGACTTCTATTGGAATCTTGAATTGCATAAATCGCTTATATGGATCCTGAATTTGTCTCTTTTGATTGTTAATCTTTACATCTTATGTGTGGTGATTAGAAGTGCTTTCCATAAAAGCACCTTCCCAATCTCGTCTACCTCGACCCAATTTAGTAGCTTAGCCCATCAATCCTGAACCTTTGTTCTAATACCAAATAGTTACATTAATAGTAAGGTTATCTCATGTTTTATACATCAATTTAAAGTCTTTAATGTTTTCATATTTGTCCTCTCAAGAGAAGCCTTAAACTCTATTGGCACATCCCCTTGTAGGGTGGGATGACCCTCATGGCTCTATCCTAAAATCTTGTCTCTTGCCCTTTTAGGAGAGGCCTCAAGCTCTATTAGCACAACTTCTGGAGGGTGTAAGGACCTTCATGGTCTTTTCTCATGATCTTATCTTTAGTCCTCTCATAAGAGACCTCAAGCTCTATTAACACAACCTGTGGAGAAGTCAAAGCTACACTTTCTCTTCAAGTGTAGTTACTCTTTGTCTCAAGTGCCTCAACTTATAGTAACTTTGAAACCTTTGACATCATGAACTTCTTCGTGATGTACAACTATTTATGTCTCAAGTGCATTACTTGTAATGACTTTGAAACCTTTGACATCATGAACTTTTTCATGATCTGTATCCTTAACTCTTCTCACTTTGATGCCAATTATCATAAGATTAGGTTTTAACTCATCTAATTTGGTACTATGCCATACTTGTCTTAAACTTCTCTAAGCAAGTCTCCTTAATTAAACTTGTTAATTTGCATGGAACAGACATTTAGAAATTAGGTGCAGACAACTCAAAACATAATATCATATAATTCACGAAGTAACATAGATCACATAGTAGATAAATAGCACCTTGGCACACATAAGCATAATAAGCAGACTAAGACACATGCATAAAAGGAATATGACACAAATGGAATGAACAAGGTTACTTCTTTTATTAATAGCTCAACTTAGTAGATATATCATAGATAGTAGACATGGGAATGTTTGCCAAACAACAAAACCTAGTGACTCCGAAGGCAAGTGACTGTTGACCTCATGGGCCTTTTGGCCATAGGGCTTATGGTAGACTAATTACTCACTTCTAAAGTAGTTTATGAACCTTCATCACTTTGATAGAAAGAAATATTGAATTTATTTGACCCATCACCCCTTTTAAAACATAACTCAGTATACAAAATTTTACAAATCTAACTTCACAGTCTTATTTCTTATATTTTAAATTACTTTTACAAAACGTGAAAAAAATATTTTGAGATATATGTAATTACGATAACACCCCTTGAAACTAGGTGGCTTGTTTATAGTGTCTTGTGCTTGAGATTTGTTGGATGACACTATTTTTGTAGGGTGACTCTGCCTAATAGAATAATGATGAAGAAGGAAATTATAAAATATTAATAGTAAAAATATAATTTGTTTGTAGTTAGGGATATAAGTAATATTAATTTTATTATATATATATATATATATCTACTCTACCAGATAAACATGAAAATAGACTTTTCAAACTTAGAAAGTGAAAAAAATTATTTATAAAAGCTTGAGTAGAAAATAGTCATTTAACTTTTTTTTCTAGAAATTTTTTTGATATTATAATTGTGAATAGATCCAAAAAAATAAAAAAATAAAGAAATGAGGACAAATGAAGCTCTAACTACCCATATCTAACGGTCTAAGCTTTTGTCAACCATTTAATTAGTTGCACCCGAAAATGGATGAATAATTTAAGGTAAATCATAATATGAAAGTACAATGAAATGTTTATTTGAGGGAGATCTAAAAAAAATATAACTTATTACCATTACTACCTAATATATAAACCTTTTTAGTTAAACTCTTTGCTTCTAAGATTAATGAATAACCTTATAAAAAAAAGTAAAATGGTATGCTAATATTTACGGTGATCATGTCATTTCAGGCCAAAGAATATATTCTCATTCAAGGTTTATTAAAATGACAAAATCTCACACTCTAATATTTAAAAAACCACACACTCATCGATTGATTAAAGTTTTAACGGTTAAAAATTAACGATTACAAGAGTATTTTTATTTTTTTGATAAAATAAATTATAAAAATATTAAAATAAATTATAATTTTTTTAAAAAAATATAAACAAATAAAAAATAAAAAAGCATAACTAATTTTATATATATATATATATATTTCTGATAGTAGATAGCACAATTTAATAAGAAACTCAGTGATATGAAAGTGAATCAATTTGACTTAAACTTTAGTACACCGAACATGTTGGATTAAGCACAGCTAATTGTCAATTGTTAAGCAATTAACTGCTTGTCTACCACCTAAATTTCCTTAATCACTATTTTAACAATTGACAATTAGCTGTGCTTTATCCAACATTTACACCTGCGTTACTCATCATTAATATATATAAAATGCCCGAGAGCCACATGGCCTACATCATTCAATAGACTTTTTTCTTTTAAAGAAAATAAAATAAATTTCGTGATGGGTTTGGCATCCTTCCTCTTAGTCTTAGATCAGATTTATGATCTAATTAACACATATAGTATTTTTATTTTCTGTCCAATGTAACCCCATGTAGTACTTCTCCTGGGAAGTCAACAATTGAGCTGCATTAAATACGTTGCAATTATATATAATGCAAATCAAGACTTCTGTCCACTTATTTCTATTTCCAACACAAATCTCTAAGTTACAAATTATTAAAACAAAAGATAAAAATAAAATAAAAGAGAAGTTGGGATCAAATTTATTTTCTATTTTCTATACTTTTTATAATTACCTTATTTATCTAACTTTCATATCATGTATAGCCGTCCCCACAAATTCCTCCTAATTGTCATTAGCAATCTTCTTTTCTCGTAACATTCCGTACCAAAATTTGAGCGCCATTTCAACTCAATTTATGATTCAATAGTTCTTCATTACCATCCTTTAACTTTAAATATACTTGCTTTCTCAATTTTCCCTTCAAAATTAGTGCAGCAATGGCGTTCAATCCTACCAATTATTTGCAATTTCTTGTTGTACTCCTTCTCTCAGGCATTGTCTTTTCCACCATTGTTAAAACACTTCCGGGATTTTCCGGTGACTTACCTTTCACACTTGAAACTGGGTTCGCTACTGCTCTTTCTTTACTTAAAGTTTCATTTAATATAGCCTTTCATTTCTCCTTTAGAAAATGTGTACAGTGATAAGTTTGAAATGGGGTCTTATTTCACAGTTATACAAGCGTGGGAGATGTTGAGTTCTTCTACTATTTTGTGGAGTCAGAAAACAATCCAGCGGCTGACCCTTTGCTTCTTTATCTCAATGGAGGTCCTGGTTGTTCGTCTTTGAATGGATTCCTCTTCCAAATTGGTAAATTTTTCAATATCCACTCTTCTTCTTCTTCCAAAATTATCGAAAAAATAACTTAACTTTCGGGTGAGTATTTTATGTATTTAGCAATTTAATTAGTCACCAAGAACTAGATTTGAATAATCTATGTGTTGATATGTCGAAAGAATGGAGGATAAGTTACGTTGAAATATAAAATTTACTTTTTTTTGCCAACGGGGAGTCATTATTACTTGGCTCAGTTTACTAACTTGAATGGCAGTTGACTTTTAGTTGGTATTGGACGATGGATTTTTGTGTGATAAATTGAATATTTGATATCTATAGGATCCTGAATGTAGTTAGAGTACATAATAGTTTATTTATTAATACACTAACGTTGTGTTAACACATTTTTGTGTGTGTATATTTATGTTTAATTTATGTATTTAAATGATATGTTTTCATATAATTGATCAATTTTAAATTAAAATTAAATTAATAATAAATTATATTTAATTATATAATAATACAACATTTAATTATGTAAAATATGTATAAATAAATATGTACGTTTGTGTTATTAATAGCATTTGCTATGTGCTCTGGTCTTTACTGTTTGTCTTAGGCCCACTGAAATTCGACAGAAGTAACTACACTTCAGGCCTACCGACACTGCTACATGAACCAAATTCATGGGCAAAGGTAGAATCAATGGAACCTCTTTTTCATCATTTCTCCAGTTCAGAAAATTATCGTCAACATTTGTTCGTAAGTTACTGTGTTTCCATTTCTCCTCAGGCTTCTAACATCTTATTTTTGGATGCACCCATTGGAGCTGGTTTCTCTTACGCTACAACCTTGGCCGCATGGAATACATCAGACACTAAACATGCACAACAAGTTACCACTTTTCTAAGAAATGTAAGCGCTACATGCGTTTGGTGATAATGAACCAAACAACAATATAATTTTATTGATTCATTATTCGTAACTTAACTTCCTTCTTTCTGAAATGTAATGCAGTGGTTGAGTAATCATACAAGTTTCCTGGCAAATCCAGTCTATATTGGTACCGACTCATATGCGGGAATAAATGCTCCTATTATTGCTCTTGATATATTGAATGGTAATCTAAATTTTCTCCAAATCAAGTTTACTGCTTAACTTAATTAGATTTTGGATAATATAATATATAACTTTGGACTTGCAGGCAATGAGAATGGAGATGTGCCGATAATTAATCTCAAGGTGCATGGCTAATCTTAGTCGGTCATTAATCGTTGTTCATTCGTTTTAAAATTTTTTATGAATGTAATTTCTTGGAAACAACCTCAGGGACTATTGCTTGGATGTCCGCACACAGATACAGACCTTGAGACTGATGCAAAAATACCCTTTGCTCACCGAACGGCACTTATCACGGATGAGTTGTTTGAGGTATAATCAAAATTAAAAAAGAAAATGGAACTTTTGCTTTCAATTATAGTTATTTTTAGTGGCAATTTATTTTTTTCTTTTTTTTTTTTAGAAAGCCAACAAGAGTTGCAATGGGAGCTATGCTGCTATCGCTCCAAACAACACAGAATGTGTCGAGGCTGTTGATGCTATAGATGAGGTGAATTGGATGGATATGTGAACATTGTCATTCATTGCAATATGGTTTTGTATGAGTCTCATATGGTCATAAAGTCGAGTGGCTAATTAATGTTTGATCTTATAGTGCATCGAAATGATAAATCGTCAAAATATTCTGGAGCCCAATTGCGCTCTCTTAGCGCCGGAGCTGGCACAGGATCAAAAGATCCGAAGATATCTCAGACAAAACACAGGACATTTCAACACGCAGTCGCCTCAAACTCGTGATCTTTATTGCCATGTAATGACTTCTCATCTTGTCTGCATGCTCAAATTATTTTCTAATGTAAAAATATTTCTCACATATAAATTATATCCTTTTTGCTTTTTTGTATGGCAGAACCTTCCATACTTGTTGTCTGTCATATGGGGAAATTATGAATCCGTCCAAGAAGCTCTTGGAGTTCGACCTGTACGTGTTTTATAAAAGTAACGAGAGTAATATAATACTAGGAATAGTCAACAAAAATTCCTGAGATTTTCTTATGATAACAGGGAACGGTCGAAGAATTTTATCGATGCAACATTAGTTTGGCATACACAGTTGATATAAATTCTGTTATTCCTCAACATAAGGAGCTTACAAAGAAAGGCTTGCAACTTCTGGTTTTCAGGTGAATATTATGACATTTTCGAGACACAAAGGATAAAAATACTGAAAATCTTACATATAAATAAATTCAAATTGGAATGCAGTGGTGATCACGACATGGTCATGCCACATAATGGTATTGAAGAATGGATAGGCTACTTGGGTTTAACTCTTGATAGTGATTGGCGTCCATGGTTTGTTGAAGGTCAAGTTGCAGGGTAAGTTCATAAATTTTCAAAGTGATGGCTACAACTTTTATAAGAGTAATGGAAAATTCTACTCTACATGAACAACTAATTATTGATAAAACTCTGTAAGTAAACATGTTTCCGCATAATTTGCAGGTACACGAGGAAGTTTGACAACAGTGGATACCGTCTAACATATGCAACAATAAAGGTAAGAGAACTCTTGCTATCCTTTCATTTCTTTTTTTTTTTCTTTTCTCATTAGAACTAAGGATTGAATTAAATAAAATTTGTGGTTTTGTTTATGCAGGGAGCTGGTCACTCACCCCCAGAGGACAAACGCAAGGAATGTTACATCATGTTTCATAGATGGATTAATTATTATCCTCTGTAGGAATTTTGACTTCGCTATCTTTAAGTAAAAATTCAAATGTATCTAGTAGTTTTATCCTTGCTACTTAACACTAATTCTTGTAACGTTTTTGCGTAACCAAGGGGGTGTGACTACTTTTGAAATGATATTGATCATGAGTTGTTGCTGGAGCACTACAATTTTGTTCACAAATCAATTTTCAGAGTTTAGGAAAAAAATGAACAGCCGATATATAATAGATAATATTCTTGCTCCTCATTTTTTTGTTCTTTAATTTTTATCCACTTTCTTTTTCTCTCTATTTCTAGAATTGTGCAAGCATTTCCTCACCCAATTTTCGTTCTTTATTATCATTTGTTCTTGGTCCAAAACCAAAACCAAAACCAAAACCATTCCACTTTTCCAAATAGTTGGATCTCTTTAGTCCAAAACCAAAACCATTCCACTTTTTTAAACAGTTGGATCTCCTTGGTGCTAAACCAAAACCATTCCACCTCTGTAAATAGGCCGAACGTTCTTTAAATTACAAAATCCCACCAAAAAAGTTTTAAAAAGCCATATATCCACGTCCCTTCCAATATTTTCAATATTTTATAATAAATAACTAAGATACTCTCTATACAAATTAAATAATTTTAATATTAAAATAAATTTTAATATAAAATAATATTAAAAAAATAATACTATAATTACTGAATTTGATTACGCTAAATGCATGATTTGCTATATTTTAAGCTTGAATTGTATAGTATGATCAAACATGAGTAAAATAGAACTTGTTTGATACGAAATGGTTGAGATTTGGTTGAGATCTGTTGATGTTTGGCTATAGACATCAGAGTAGAACACGATGTAAGATCGTGTATACGAGAAGCTCACATTTGTACATGACCGTGTATCATAGGTTATGTACAAGGCATTGGAAGTGTTGAAGTATATGTGTTACGTAGTGGTCATGGCCATATATTGGTGAGGTACAATCATGAGCCTTGTATAGTCACGATTGTGGAATGATTGTTTGTACGAGTGTGATATAATGAGGGTCACTATCATGCATCCTTGAGATGTACGATTGTAAATGACACTTTGTGAGAAAAATTAATAAGATTAAACAACAAGAAATTAAGACTTTAAGCAATAAGAGATTAAGAATTTTATGAAATAAGTTTTTATACATAATGTGCATCTTCATGACATGTTCAGTTAAGAAAGAAAAGGATTTAGCACGAAAACAAAGAAAGAAATGATTTTACATGAGTTTTTATATTTTTATGAAAGTAAAAAAACCAGTGTTCCATACATTTTTTAAGGATAGATACAAAAAGGCATCTGTAGGCTCACACATTTGTTAGAGAGGGAATCAATGTTCCTTATAGAGGGCATTGCCCTTGACTAAATTAGTTAAAAAGAGTGCGAGAGTGTATTAGTAGAACTCATATGGTCAGGATACTAAATCCTTGTGTTCATCAGTTTGATCAACATATGAATGTTTTTATGAAAGATTTGATGATGAGATTTCAAATTGATTATGAGAGTTTTTATGATGAAAGTTTATGTTAAAAGTTTGTAATGAAAAGTTCAAGTTTAATGAAAAGAAAGCCTTTAGGCTTAGTCATGACAAGATTTCATTATGTTTTAGCATGATACTTATGTCATATGATGCCATACATGATACTTAAGATAAAGTTAAACAAATTAAAGAAAAGAAATATGAATTAGACTTAAGAGAAATTAAGTTAATATTTATGATAATATTTAAAATTTAATGAAGAGAAATAAGATATTGAGAATACTTAGTTAAGTTAAAATTAATAATTCTATTTGCTAAGCGACTCGTCACTCATTCTAAATAATTGATCTCTTGCAAGTTCTATTACTGGGTAGATTGCTGATACTAGGATAATGTCAGAATTTCATGTACAATTTTATTTTAGTTTTCAAAACAATTCTGCATATAAAGTTTACTTTTGTAAACACTTCATGCTCCGCACTTATGAGTTTTAATGAAATAAGAAGTATTTTCATAAATGAGTTTATATTACATTCTAATTATATATATTAGTTTATGCATTATGTATGAATGAATGAATGAAATGTGACATATTTATTTAAAAATAAATAAATAATAAAAAAAAATGTGATACAACGGAGTGGTTAGGTTTGGTCATCTCACACAAATAAAATAGTCAATGATAACTTTGTGAATAAGGTGACAATTTCTTATTATTGAGTGAGGTTTTTAGTAATCTCTGTCAATGACGATGACTACTGTTTTATTTATTTTGATTTTTAATATTTGTGAAATATTTTTTTATATTTAAAACAATTATTTTTAAATATTTTAATTCATTTATTATTTTAAATTATAAATTTTATTTTTATATTAAAATATTTGATAAAATTAAATTAAAAAAATTTAATAAATAAATATTTATATTTTTAAAAATGAATAAATAAGATTTGTCATTTGAAAAAAAATTCTAATCATGCAAAGGAGTTAGGCAATATCTAATTAGTAGGTCCAAGGAGTCAGGCTGGCTTGTTATTTTATATATATTTTATGAATTTTAATTTTTTATTAGGGCGTGTTGGGTCAGTTTGGGAGTCCCGAGGCCGTATCGGCACCGTCTGTTACTTTGTAAGTTGTGCCTTCCATAGATCGTGCTAAAAAGAGGAGCCTAGGGCAGAGGCACGGGTATCAAGGTTTTCTAATTAGGGCATGATTGTTTGATGTCAAATATTTCCACATTTGGCTTGACAATCATCTGCAATTATAAAGAAATACGTGTGAGAGATAAAGTAATGCAAACGGTCTAAAATTAGGTAGAACACAATGACAATGGATGGAATTGCGATCGGTTCGAGCACGCATCGGTGGGCCAAGTCGGCCCCATGACGATGTCTAGACCACTCACAATGAAGATGTGTTGTGGCTATTCACCTCATCTGCTTGTCAAATGAATAATAGAAATGACTTTTTGTTTTACTGTTAGTCCACAAGCATCTAACACTCAAAACTAAGACAGTTCTTTGTTTGGTAAGTAACACCTGCAAGTTTTGTGCGGTGAGATTTTAATCTAATTACTGTGTGGAGTATAAGATCATGAGTCTGGCATCCGATATTTGTTTTTAATTTGTGTTTATTTAAACTAAAAAGAAGTCCAAATTTTCGGTAAATGTTGAGAATTATTAGAAGAATATATTTTTCACATTTATATAACCAAATAAGTGATTTTTTGAGAGACTACTTTCATAATTTCTCTTCTAAAGAAATGAAATTTCATATGTTCTGTTTAAAGAACAATGAGCTTTTGAATTATATACATTAAAGAATTTCAAAAATATAAAAATGTTATTAGTAAATAGTTAATTTCATAACTATTAAGCCTGAGAATCAAGTATTTCAGAATTTCAAAAAAAAAAAAAAAAAATTTTGTGACACTATACATAAAAATAGGCTTATCAATAACTTGTGATTGACGCCTTCACCGACACATTGACTTCATCCAACTCCATTTATAGCTAGCATGGAGTCTTTGTAACTTACATAGTTGAGTGATTTCACGATGTTGTGGCGAGTAGTTGCTTTACTAGTTTTGTTCGACATTGCTCTTTCGGCTTCTATCGTCAGGGAATTACCAGGATATCCCGGTCCTCTTCCCTTCAAACTTGAAACTGGGTAAGCCTTGGTCTTTAGCCTTTTATATATTTTCTTTAATTTCTTCTTCATTAATTGATGCACTTATTAAATTCTGTCATTTTTTTTTTTGCAGGTATATTGGAGTGGGTGATCTTGATAACGTACAGCTTTTCTACTACTTTATTGCGTCTGAGAGGAGCCCAAAAGTTGATCCTCTTTTCCTGTGGCTGACTGGAGGTCCTGGTTGTTCTGCGTTCTCTGGACTTGTATATGAAATCGGTATGTATCTAATTCCTCGCTATTTTATCTGTTCCTTGAACATAGAACACAAAACATTCATATATTTTTCAGTTGACTTTTAAAAAAGTAATCTCCCAAATACTATATCTAATAGTTTTATGGGAGAAATTATTTATCTGGGCATGTCCTTGATTAAACCTCTACTTTATTGTAGGTCCTTTATCTTTCAACTATGCAAATTCTATTGGAAACAAACCGCAATTTTCTTTGAATCCGTATTCATGGACAAAGGTATATATGGATCAGCCACCAATTACTATTAAAGTCAAGTAACTGATAGCCATGATATTTCCCAGGTTGCCAACATAATATTTTTGGATCAACCTGTTGGAACGGGATTCTCGTATGCAAAAAGTTGGAAAGGTTATGATGTCATCAATGATACACTATCAGCTACAGATACATACAATTTCCTGAGAAAGGTAAGACATTATTTGTTCCAACAAGAAATATATGATATCATGATGAACCAAATTTGAAAAAAAAAAAAAAAAGGTGAAGAAAATTAGAACTCCCAAATGACCATTTATGATAGTAACACTACACGTATAAGTGGATGGGTATTGACGTTGAAAACCATGAAGCTAAAAGTTGTCTGTGCGTTCATTTCTCAGCAACAACGCCGGCTTTAAACTTTTATCTTCTGGCCATTGCACTCTCCAATTGTTCTTTTTTTTTTTATTATTTTGGTTATGTTTTGTAGTGGCTTATGGCTCACCCAGAGTTTCTTGCAAATCCCCTTTATATCACTGGAGATTCTTACGCTGGAAAAATCGTTCCAATAGTTGCCAAGAAAATATCGGAAGGTAATTAATTGATATGCAGGTCTATACTGTTGGAAACACTCTATATCATTGCATGATTCAACAAGAAAACTATTTTATATTTGTTTTCTTATCTCTTTTTATATTTAATTACTTTTCTACGCTTTATTTGTTACCAAAAATATTCATGAGAAAGATACGAATTTGGCGAAGACGTTGACTGCTCAGAAGGCACCACTATTAAGTCGCTTTTCATTCCATTGCAGGTAATGAGGTCGGAAGGGAGCCAATGATGAATCTCAAAGTAATGATCATCCATGCAAACTTTTTGTTGTTTTAAAACCTAATTTCTCATGGATAATAATCATCGGTCAGACAAATAGTTCAAAAGGTCAAAATATTGTTTTCCAGTTGAAATGATAAAATTTAATACGTTGAATTTAAAAAAAAATCAAATTATTACTTATTTGATTAAAATTCACAATTAATTTTAATGATTAAACAGTATTTATATTATTTTATTCAAATATTATATTAATCTTAAACATTATTTTTTGATATAGTAATGATAAATAATTTTTTTTATTTTTTATTTTAAAAATTATCATAATGCATTTTCTAAATTTAAAAAGCCCTTTAAATTTTTAAAAATATATATTAACCATAATGCATATTATTTTATCCAAATATTATGATAAGGATATATTTGAATTATAAATGTTATTTTTGTTAACTTACATGGATAAATATATAATTTTTTTATTTTATTTTTAAAATTTTTAGAAGACTTTAAAAAAATTTTAACGAAAAATTTGATATAAGGGTGAAAATTTGGTTTTTTCAAATTTAACAGGTGAAGTTTTGTCATTTCAACAAACACTAGGTGGGATATGTCTTATAGCCTAGTTAAAACAATAAAACTATATGTATTTATTATAAATACTAATATATGTATTAATGATGATAATATATCACTATATGTTTGAATGATTTTAAATTAAAAATAAAATAGAAATTAAATTAATATTCATTATAAGTAGATTATGTAAGTAAAAATAATAGTACTTATGAAAACATGACAATTTTAATGATTATGTTTTTTACTTATGTTGACTGTTGAGAATATTGAAGAAATTGAATTTTACAAAATAATAAATATCAAGTTTGGGGGAAACTCAAACACAAATCCCAAATCAGCCAATAATAATATTTTACACACTCTAATTTTTCTCACTGCTTAAGTTTTAAGTGCATCTCTCTAATGTTTGTGTTACTTGATAAATGTGTGTGATGATTTTGCACTTACATGGCTCCTTCGTTTGCAATTTAGACTAGAGCTCGTCAAGATTTTTGGCACAAAATCCAGCATGTAAAATTGCAAAGTCACTAAAGAAGTGTGAGAATTCTGAAATGTTGGAAGACTTGAAGCAAAACTTTTTTTTTCCAATTTGATGGCATTAGTTACCATCTATAAGTCCACATTTGATGAAAGATAATTTATTAAACTTGGTGCAAGAGCTTCGTATAAATACAAACTTTATGCTCCTTAAACAATATTTAGGCCTTTTTTTTTTTTTCTACTTTATAACCAAAGAAATTAGAATACATATTGATAATTTTGATGTTGTACTCAGGGATATGTGCTTGGCAACCCAGTTACAGATAATAACAAAGACTTGAATGCAAGAGTTCCGTTTGCTCAACTAAAGGCACTGATATCAGATGAAATATATAAGGTGTGTTTCTCAAAAAAATTGTTATAAAATTTCTCAATTTACAATATATATGAGCGTAATTCTATTTCTTTTAGTGTTGTATGGTCAACATTCCCACGTACATAACATGAGCTTGGATAGTTAGATCATTTTGTTAATGAATAATGTGTTGTCATTTATCTAAGAGCCACTTATAAAATCTAAGAGTCACTCATTAGTCCATAAATTTATGTGGATGTGTAACTATAATAGAGTGTTAAGAAAAATAGAGAATCATGTAGCCTTAAATAGTCATCTTCTTACTCTAAAATTCTACACTGAAAAAAGACCCGCCATATCCTACAATTTCTTGAGTGTTTTTAGTTCAAATACCACCTCTAGAATATCACCAATAGAATAGTATTAGAGTAATGTATCCCTGCAGCAAAGAAAAGAGAAGAGTAGAAGAATAAGAGAAGTTTAAAGGTGAAGACTTATGGCTTCCACAAGTAACTCATCAACAACCAATAATACAATCTATAATAATGTTCAAGTTCCTTTGTTTGAAGGAGAAAAATTATGACTTTTGGGTAGCAAAAATAAAGACTTTATTCATTTCTTTAAATGTCTTAGAGTTAGCCAAAACAAGGTATGAAGAACTAGTGGCTATAGAATGTTACAACTGCGTAACGTGAAAAATTAAGGAAGAAGCAAATCATAGATGTTAGAGTTTGTGTAATGATTCAAAAAGAAGTCTCACTAGCCATATTCCCAAGGATTATGAGAGCAAAAACAACTAAGGAAGCATGAGAAACTCTTCAACAAGAATTTGAAAAAGATCTAAAGGTAAGAATGATTAAACATCAGTCTCTTAAGAGAGATTCTGAGAATGAAAAAATGAAAAAGAATGACATTTTGAATGAATATCTTAATAGATTGTTTGAGTTGGTGAATCAAATAATGTCACATAGAGACATAATAGATGACTATAGAATTGTTGATAAAATTATGATTAGCTTGACTGAAAAATTTGGTCTTATGGTAGTTGTTATAAAAGAAACTAAGCATTTGTCAAGCATGACGGTTTAAAGGTTGATGAGGTTATTAAGATCCTATAAACAGAGATTATTATGTCACTTTGAAAAATCAATTAAAAGTGCATTTCAATCTAAGCTCACCAATCATTTCAAGGATGTTAATAATAAACCTTCAACCCATAATAGAGGTAAGTCTTCTAGAGGTAGCAGATATTGCAGAGGCAAAGGAAGAGGAAAAAACTCACGTGGAAGAGGTAGAGGCTCTTATAGTGGATGAGGAAATGATGGACAATCAAATAAATGGTGTGAATTTGTAAGAAGGATAATCACAAATAAAGGCAAGCCATAATGTTATAATTGCCAAAATGCTTAGGCATGTACAAAAAGATTGTTGTTTTGGCAATCAATAGCAAGCTACATTTATAAAATCAAAAAAGGTTGAGGGAAACCTATTCTTTGCTTGTGAAAAGGTATTTGAAGAGTAGAAAAATGTGTGGTACTTGGAAAATGACTATAACAATCACATGACAGAGGATAAAAAAGTTTTCCTTGACATAGATTCTTTATTCAGCTTAAAAGTTAAATTAGGCAATAGAGAATATGTTGAAGTAGAAGGCAAAGACAGTATTAGAATAGCTAAAAAGCAATGAAGTAAGGTTATTCACGATGCTCTTTATGTACCAAAATTAGATAAGAATTTGTTAAGCATTAGATAACTTTTGGAGCATGATTATTCTTTAAAATTTGAGAGTACATAGTGTAGAATTTTTTATTCAAAAGGAAAAGTTGTTATGGTTAAAATGACCAAGAATAGAAGTTTTCCACTCTCTTTCATATATGAGAAAAATTTTAGCTTGATGGCTAGAGAAGTAAATGATTCTTGTTTATGGCATAAAAGACTTAGACACTTGAATTACAATTGTCTCAACTTACTTTCTTAAAAGAGTATGGTGTAAATGCTACCAACAATGGAAGAAAAATCTAGTGTGTATGAAGGATGTATGCTTGGCAAACACCATTACCAACAATTTCCAAAGGAATGAGCATAGGGAGCCAAACAAGTGCTGGAGTTAGTACACATGGATGTATGTGGTCTTATGAATATCTTATCTCATGCTTAAAATAGGTACTTTACTTATTGATGACTTGACTTGTATGACATTGGTATATTTTATGAGACAAAAATCTAAAGTATTGGTGATATTTAAAAAGTTTAGGGCATTAGTTAAGAAACAAAGTGACAAGTTTATACAGACTTTTGTTAGACCATTTGGTGTTTTGATGTGATAATTATGTTAAAATGAATCGAAAGACATGACCATGTTGGGCATGACTAAGCTAATTGGGACTCTCCTAACTCATGAGATGAGATGCCCAAGAATGAGGAGAAAAAAAAAAGGAATCTTGTACTCAAGGTTGAGAAGAGTTCAAGTGAAGATGATACACAGTTAACCGAAAAAGAAAGTTCAATAGATGAAGTAGACTTGAAAATGCTCTTTAAAAAGTTTAGCAAGTTTTGATCGAAAGGGAAGAAGAAGAAAAAGAAAAAGATAGTTACTTGCTACAAGTGCAAGAAAAAAGGTATTATCAATAAAAATGCCCTCGGGTGAAAAAGAAAAAGTCAAAAAAGATTGTTGTCTTAAGTGAGGAAGACTCGTGCAACAAAGATGAGGAACATGTCTCCCTATGTTTCTATGCCAAAAAAAGAAAAGAATAGGGAAAATGGTGTAAAGAAGTTATCAATCCAAGTAAATGCCTTAATTCTTACTCATATTATTATACTTGATTGATGATGATGATAATTGTCTTACTGTGATTGTGCTTAATTGACTATGCAGACATACTTACTATGAGTGAGTAGTTGGGTTAAATTAAATGCAAGTTGGAGTGCATTTATATATGTGATTGTAACATGAACTTGTTTGGTATTTATGTCAATGAATTAGAATTTAATTATTTTGATATCGAATGACATAAATTCATACATTATTGTTCCCTATAGTCAAAACATACAAAATTGATATGTTCGGTATGTTTTGATCAAAAGATATGCATAAAATGTTTTTATTCTCCAAAATTTGCAAAATGATTTCAAATATATAAATTATGTTTTAAGCGATGTTAGACATATTTGAAATAGGTTTTTAACTTGTTTTTACTGACTTAAAGTGAAGAAAAGTGGATTTTAAATGTTTTGATATGTTTTTGGCAAAACTCTTTGTGTCAAAACTGTAGTTTTCTACAGTTTTCTAAATTTTATGAGTCATACACGACCGTGCATATGAGTTGCACGATCGTGCATTCTTCATTTCCTTAATCGTGGATTGTACTTAAATGACACACGATTGAGCTTGTCCTATAATCAAATATACACGACCATGCACAAAGTTTGCATGGTCGTGCTTGACATAAATTATGTAGAAACTTTACAAATTGTCAAATTTTAAGGTTTTTTGCAAATATTTCCACTAAAATGTTTTAAAGATTATATTTTATACTTAAAATGTTGAAGTTAATGAAAATATTCATACCAAAAAAAGGGAGAAATACAAATTTGCAAACTCCTTGCTTGTTCACAAAATTTTTGAGTGAGGGAGAGTGTGCATATGTGTTATTTATGCTCATATTTTTTAAAATTGGTATCATAAAAAGAGGGAGTTTAGAGTGTTTCAAAAAAGGGAAGATAGATTTATATTAGAAAAAGAGAGAATTTAGAAATTTTTGTGTCTTATTTGATAAAATCACTTTAAAGAGGGAGAAATTATTTGTGCTTAATTGAAAACATTTTAACATGACTTTTTGATTTATAACAAAAAGAGGGAGAGTGTTATGGTAAATGTTAAAATGACATATTAAAATTTTTTTATGTGTTTACAAATTTTTTTTTAGAAATTTGTTAGAAGTTTATGTTATTATGCTTTATTGCACTTTAACATAAATTGTTTTGTCATCAAATCAAAAAAGAGGGGATTGTTGGATCTTTATGTGTTTTAATGTGATGTAATATTTAGGTTAAAATATCTAACCAAGTCCTTGGATAAATTGATCCATGATAAAAAAGACAAGGGTTTCAATTTTATAGGTTTTCCCTGGTGCATACTGTGCCTGACCAGGTTGTATGACTGTGTGTATGCTATAAGGGCAACACATGACTTGGTTAACTCATGAAAAACATCCATGTAGCATGAATGCAGGATGCACGACCGTGCATTTTTTGATCGCACGATCGTGTGCCAAATGTTGAAGGTACATTTCTATGTTAGCCTAGTCATGCTCGTGTTCAATAAAATCAACTAGGTGCACACTCATATAAAGCAGTTCACATGCCCATGCTCATTGAAATATGCTAATCGTGTGGTTACCATGCTCAAAGTCATGTGACCTTCTGGATTCTTGAACCACTGAAGTTATGAGGACACACGATCATGTGTGTGGAGTACACACCTATGTAGGTGCATGTGATAGGAGAGAATATAACCGTTGGAGAGTAGATTTTAAAAAAAGCACGACTGTGCACAAAGAGCACACAACCATTCGTCTACCTAGATTCGTTCCAATGATTTTTTATTCAGCTACAATTTTTAGTTCTTCCAAAACCCTATATAAAATAGTTGATTTGAAGATTAGAAGGTTAAAAAATTTCATCCCAACTACTCATCCTCAGTTCTCAAAACTCTTCTCCACCACTTCTCTCTAGAACTATAATTGTAAACCATCTTGAAAGAACCTTGTGAGCCAATTTGTGTATCTACCTTTTTGAGGCTTATTCCTTGTAATTTGATAAACCCTTGGGTGCAATCCTGTGAAACTAGTATGAGATATAATCCTTGTAAGAACTAAGTTAGGAGTACAATCTTTTGTGATCAAAACTAGTGTAAGAAGAGCGAAATCTTTTGTATAAAAACTATTGTAACATTGAGATTGAAGTTAGTGGAAAAAAATCTTTAAATAGGGCTGTTTGAAGTAATAGATGTAGAAAGCATGAAGAATTTACGAACCACTATAAAAACCAACTGAGCATTCATCATCCATTTCTCTTTTAGTTTGCCTCATATTTGATTTATATTGTTGATTGTTTGTACTGATTATTGCTTGGTTAATTTGGTTATTTGTGTTGATTGTTTAATTGTGGTTGAAAAAGGATTTTAAAGTTACAAAATTTTCAAATAACTTATTCACCCCCTCTAGGTTATTGCCATTTAAACATTGGGGTTCAATAGTATTGATGATATGAAGAATACTTAAGGACATGTATTTTCTGTTGGATCTAGTGTGATTTTTTAGTGTTCAAAGAAGCAAGGCACAATAGCACAATCTTCAACTGAAGCTAAGTATTTAGCAACTATTTTGGCAACACGACAAGCAATTTGGTTGGAAGAATAATGGAAGACATTGGAAAGAAGTAAGAAGAAAGTCTTCAACTTTATTGTGACAACAAATCAACCATTGCTATGACAAAGAATCTAGTTTATCATAGCTAAACTAGACACATTAACATAAAACATCATTTCATCCGAAATGTAATTGAAGAAGGAGAGGTGTAGCTAATTTTTTGTTGTTCACAAGAGCACTTAGCTAATATTCTCACTAAAGCACTTCCAAGAGCAAGATTCCAACAACTTAGAGAAGCACTGGGAGCTCAAGAACAACACATTAAGGGGGAGTATGTTAATGATTAATGTGTGATCATTTATCTAAGAGTCACTTATACAATCTAAAAGTCACTTATGTAATCCAAGAATCACTCATTAGTCTATAAATTTATGCGTATTTGTAGCTACAATAGAGAGTAAAAAAAAAAAGAGAGAATTATTCAGCCCCAAATAGTTTTCTTCTTACTCTAAAATTCTACAGAATTTTGCAATAAAAAAAGCCCACCATATCCTATAATTTCTTGAGTGAATTTAGTTCAGATACCACCTCTAGAATATCACCAACACATTTAATAAATTTTATCAGTAGATATCCATAATGATTTATTCCCTATGAATATAGTGAATTTATAATATATACCGAGCGCACATGAAGGTAAATGAACCTATGGTTCAAAGTTATATTGCTGAAATTAATATTGAAGATGATGCTTTCATATAAGTCGCTGAATTAGGCTAAAAATTCTGCTTACAACTCTCTCATAATAAAAAAACTCACTCAAATTTTTTTTTGGGGTAGTCGGCAGAAAGAAATTGCAATGGAAAGTATGTTGATCCAGATCCAAACAACACACTATGCATAAAAGATCTTCTACAAGTCGAGGAGGTAAACTGAAATATGTCCCATATTTGTTTTAATTTCTAAAGAGATAGAGAGATTGTTTTTTTACGTAACAGCCACATAAATTAATTTTTTTTTGTTTGAATTTTATAGTGTATAGAGAAGCTGTATGGAGGACATATACTAGAACCTGACTGTGCTTTTTTAACGCCAAAACCGAAAAAGACATTAAAGTGGGATTCAAGCATTCTCATAGAGGATTCTGAATATTTTTTATCCTTACGTCTACCTCCTCCCGAACCATGGTGTCGGGTAAATCTCTTACTTTGAGTTAATCTTTTATTTAAAACAAGTTATCTACATTACTCTATCCAACCTTTTTTTTTTTTTTTTTCAGAATTATAACTATTTTTTCAGTTACATATGGGCTAATGATAAAATTGTCCAAAAGGCTCTTCACGTACGAGAGGTACAAAAACTCAAAAACTAATTTGTAATGTATCCAAGATGTAGTATTGTCTATTGGTTACATATATATAAGTATAAACTTAACATTGAAGATCATAACCATCAGGGGACTATAAAAAAATGGCTAAGATGCAACAAGTCCTTAGTCTACACAGAAGACGTCATATCTACGGTCGATTATCATCGATACCTTATCAAAAAGGGGTATAGGGCTCTCATTTATAGGTAAAAAATAATATGCTATTCTAAATTTGCAATTTTAATATCAATGTTCAATCATAGTAGGTATTAATTTAGTTCCTCCAAGCATATGCAGTGGTGATCAAGACTTGGCTATACCATATGTGGGTACACAGGCGTGGATAAAATCGTTGAATTTGACAGTTGAATACGATTGGCAACCATGGTTTGTGGATGGCCAAGTTGCCGGGTCAGCTATTCTCTAAAAGTTTTACTATCCTTCTAACTCTATTTAAATTGTGAATTGTTCATATGATTTGTAGCTTAAACCATCATACTTTTCCGTTTAGGTACACAAGACAGTATTACGAGATTCCATCCACTTTCACATTCACGACTGTGAAGGCAAGTATAATATAGATCTAGAGTACAATCATATTTTTCTATTTAATTATATTTTAATGAATCGAATTTTAATTGAATTATAAAAATACTTTGAGTTTGACAGGGAGGGGGTCACACAGCTCCAGAGTACAAGCCTAAGGAATGCTTAGCTATGATTGGTAGATGGTTGGCGTATTATCCCCTCTAGTTATCAATATAGATGAGCCTTTTATTCTAATTTAATTAAATAATTCTACCTTAATTAGGGTGACAATTTCTCGTTTAAAGATGTTTGAGAAATATATAAATTCTATGCATTGCTACCTCCTTTACACTTTTAGTTTCATATATCTTTTTTCTTTTACCAATAATTTTGCTTCAGTTGAGTTTAAAAATTAGTTCTTTAACTTTGCATTACTTGGTGTAGTATAACTATAGACACTTATTTTGAACCTAATAAAGTTATTAGCATTGATGAAATATCTAAATATTAGTTTAGAGTTTTGAAAATATCAAACTGAAGATGAACAAGTAAAATTTAAAATCAGATAAAACTCAAATCCCAACCCAAGTCATTTAACATTTGAAAAAAAAAAATCATCAGCAAAAACCCAAATCCATAAAATCCCAAATCTATAAAGCCCAGCCTAAAAGAAGAAGAGATGAGAAAATGGACGTCAAGCATGAGTGTTCCGAAAATAAAAACCCAAGAAATAAATACTAATATAAATAAAAAATAACAATTAAAAAACAAAAAAAGAGAAAAGCGGCACCCCGGCCCACAAGCCTGCGGCCTGCACTCAACACGCGCGCAGATTCTCCCTTGCATGCAAGATTTTTTTTTTATAATCTCCTTGCTTTTTTGTTATTTTCTCTTCATCTTTGCTTTCCTGCGCTGACTTATCTGCATGGCCTCGTTTTTTCACGATTTTCTTTCCTTTTCTCTCTCCTGTCAGGCCTGCACGCGCGTGCTCTCCAGCGGCACCAGCTATCTAGTTTCTTTCCGCACGTTGCAATTCTATTTCTACCTTGCCATTTTGTGTTGCGCCAGCGGCTTATGCCTCCTTTTACGCATAAAATCAAATCGCTACTGGCCTTTTTTTTGCGTGACTGAATCAGAGGAATTAAATTTTCCCTGATCATGGCTCGATCAAAGGAATTTAATTCCCTTGCTCTTAGTCTCCAAAGGCTTATAAAAAAAATAATAATAATAACAGGGAGGGGGAAAAAAAAATTTCAGAGGTAGTAACCAGTTTTAGCAGCTAATCCAATCAGGATTTAGTCAAAGATAGTGAGATAAAATATTTTTTAGTAGCTTCAGGTAAGTGTTTCCTTACCTCTTTCCTGTTTCTTAGCATATAAATCTTTGAATGTGTGCATTTGGTGATTTTAGCATGATTTTTGAGTTATTGATGTTGTGATTGAAGTGTGTGTATGTTTGATTGAGGAATTGTTAAGTTTGGATGAGTTTAGGTGAGATTTTTTGGGTCCTGAAACGCATTTACAGATTTTAGGTTGAGCACACGATCGTGTACCCGAGGATGCACACTAGTATGACCCCAATTTTGCATGAGCACGGTCTTGCATTACGCCTGTGTGCGTATGAAAATCTAGACACACGTTCATGCAGTTGGTGTGCATGATCCCAATTCTACACGCTTGTGTATGCGTAACATGGGAGTGTTGTGTGTGTTGTTGCATGCCCGTGTATATAGGGACATGACCATGTGTTTTCTTCCACACGCCCGGGTGCCCTGAAACACACGCCCATGCAATAGGCTTTTTTAGCAGAATTATTTTCCAGAAGCTAGCATGCCTTAGCACTCGCCCTGCACCGGATCCCGTGTATTCCCCTACACGCCCCTGTGTTTTCTTGCACACCCCTGTGCACTTAGTAAAGCAGTAGAACAGTAAGTAAGAGTAGAAAACATGAAGAAAAAGAAAGAAAATAAAAGAAGAAAAAAGAAAAGAGAAAAAAGGATAAGATATTTTCCAGAATCACACTTTAATCTCACAACAGTACAAAAATACTCATCAACAGACTTAAATAGCGTAATCTAATGATAGATTATGATTAGAAAACAGAAATAAAGACAGAAACAGAAACAGAACAAAAACAGGAAAAACAAAAACAAAACTGGCAGAAACATAATAGAACACAGAACTTATTAATGAGCTTAATAAGTTACAGAAACAATACAATAGTAAGATAAATTGTAATCAGAAAGAAAGAGAATTGATAAGATAACATGCATGAATAGCATCATTTAGCATAACATGCTAAACAGTGTTGTCAGAAAAGGGATCAAGTGATCCATTTGCATCAGTTTTCAGTATTAAGGTCCGATGTCAAGGTCAGTTAGTAAGGGTGAATACGAGGGGACATCTATGAGATTTAAACTTTCTGACGTCGGTCAGATTGGTTAGATTTCAACTTACTAGTTCGAAGACTGGTATGGTAGGATAATTCAGTTTACTGGCATTTCGTTGGTATGGTTCAGCCCATATGACTAGGATGTCGAATCTTTGTATTCATTAGTCTGATCAACATAGTAGGTATCTTCAGATACAGAGATTTTAGAAATAATTTTATTCAGTTTTTCAGTGTTTTGGATCTTCAGATCCTAATAACAGTTTTCAGAAAGATGTTTTCAATAAACAGGCCCAAGGGTAAATAACATGATTTCAGCATACCATGATACATATTATATGACATGGAAAAGTATACAGATAGTAAGACTAGAAACATGTAAGATAAGAAATAAAAGAAAGATTAAACTGCACGATATACGTTAGAAGTAAAAAAATAAAAGAGTACAACTAATCCTAAGAGAACTCAAAAGTACTCTAAGTCTCAGAAATTAATAAGAAAAGCAAGAAGAATAATAAATGCTAAAAGAGGATCAAAAGAAGCAATTAGGCTATCAGGAACTTAGTAAAATTCATTTAGATAGCAGTTAGCCAATCAACAGCAACTTAGTCTAGAGTCTACCCGATGGTAAAGGTAGGAGATGCGTACTGAGTGACTTGTCACTCATTTCCCTTAGTTTACTTTCTTGCAGGTTAGTGTTTTGGGAGCTGAGTTTGGAACACGAGATAGCTAGAGTGTGGGATATGGCTTGAGCAGGTTTTCACCCAAGTTTTCAATTATATATGTATGTATATATGTTTAGTTTTCAGCAGATAACATGTTTGTGGCTCACATGTTTTATATTGCTCATGCATTCGAAATGTACAGTATCTTCTAAATTTTCAAATATTATTATTATTATTATATAGTAAACATTATTTCAGGATACTGTATAGTGGGTTTTAATTTCCCATCACATATCTCTAATCCAACTTCCGCGTATTTTCAATAAGCAGTCACCGTAGGACCTACTACTATATATTAAAGATATATTTCGGTAAATAAATAAATAAATTTGGTCTACAGTAATATATAACAACGGGTACTACAAATGTGCATTTTCATGACATGGTCGGTTAAGAAAGAAAAGTAAATAGCACGAAAACAAAGAAAGAAATGATTTTACATGAGTTTTTATATTTTTATGAAAGTAAAAAAGTTAATGTTCCAAACATTTTTTAGGGATAGATACAAAGAGGCATCTATGGGCTCACACACCTTTTAGAGAGGGAATCAATGTTCCTTAGAGAGGGCATTGCCTTTGACTAAATTAGTTTAAAATAGTGTTAGTGTGCATTAGTAGAACTCATATGGTCAGGGTACTAAGTCCTTGTGTTCATCAGTTTGATCAACATATGAATGTTTTTATGAAAGATTTGATGATGAGATTTCAAATCGATTATGAGAGTTTTTATAATGAAAGTTTATGTTAAAAGTTTATAATGAAAAGATCAAGTTTAATAAAAAGAAAGCCTTTAGGCTTAGTCATGACAAGATTTCATTATATTTTAGCATGATATTTATGTCATATGATGCCATACATGATCCGTAAGATAAAGTTAAACAAATTAAAGAAAAGAAATATGAATTAGACTTAAGAGAAATTAAGTTAATATTTATGATAAGATTTAAAATTTAATGAAGAGAAATAAGATATTGAGAATACTTAGTTAAGTTAAGGTTAATAATTCTATTTGCTAAGTGACTCGTTACTCATTCTCAATAATTGATCTCTTATAAGTTCTATTACTGGGTAGACTGCTAATATTAGGATAATGTTATAACTTCATGTACAATTTTATTATAGTTTTCAAAACAATTCTACATATAAGGTTTACTTTTGTAAACACTTCATGCTCTGCCTTTATGAGTTTTAATGAAATAAGAAGTATTTTCATAAATGAGTTTATATTACATTCTAATTATATATGCTAGTTTATGCATTATGTATGAATGAATGAAGTTTAAATATGTGACATATTTATTTAAAAATAAATAAATAATAGAAGAAAAAAAAGTATGTTATAACGAAGTGGTTAGGTTTGGTCACCTCACATAAATAAAATAACCAATGATAGCTTTGTAAATAAGGTAATAATTTCTTATTATTGAGTGGGGTTTTTAGATGATTACTGTTTTATTTATTTTGATTTTTAATATTTATGAAATATTTTTTTATATTTAAAATAATTATTTTTAAATATTTTAATTCATTTAATATTTTTATTATAAATTTTTATTTTGTATATTAAAATATTTGATAAAATTAAATTAAAAAAAATTTAATAAATAAATTTTTTATATTTTAAAAAATTAATAAATAAGATTTGTCATTTGAAAAAAACATTCTAATCATGCAAAGGAGTTAGGCAATATCTAATTAGTAGGTCCAAGGAGTCAGGCTGGCTTGTTATTTTATATATATTTTATTAATTTTAATTTTTTATTAGGGCGGGTTGAGGCCGTATCGGCACGGTCTGTTACCTTGTGAGTTGCGCCTTCTATAGATCGTGCTAAAAAGAGGAGGCTAGGGCAGAGGGAGGGGTATCAAGGTCTTCTAATCAGTGCATGATTGTTTCATGTAAAATATTTCCACATGTGGCTTACTCGACAATTATCTGCAATTATAAAGAAATACGTGTGAGAGATAAAGTAATGCAAACCGTCTAAACCACTCACAATGAAGAGGTGTTGTGGCTATTCACCTCATCTGCTTGTCAAATTAATAATAGAAATGACCTTTTGTTTTGCTGTTAGTCCACGAGCATCTAACACTCAAAACAAAGACAGTTCTTTGTTTGGTAAGTAACACCTGCAAGTTTTGTGCGGTGAGATTTTAATCTAATTACTGTGTGGAGTATAAGATCATGAGTCTGGCATCCGATATTTGTTTTTAATTTGTGTTTATTTAAACTAAAAAGAAGTCCAAATTTTCGGTAAATGTTGAGAATTATTAGAAGAATATATTTTTCACATTTATATAACCAAATAAGTGATTTTTTGAGAGACTACTTTCATAATTTCTCCTCTAAAGAAATGAAATTTCATATGTTCTGTTTAAAGAATAATGAGCTTTTGAATTATATACATTAAAGAATTTCAAAAATATAAAAATGTTATTAGTAAATAGTTAATTTCATAACTATTAAGCCTGAGAATCAAGTATTTCAGAATTTCAAAAAAAAAAAAAAAAAAAAAATTGTGACAGTATACATAAAAATAGGCTTATCAATAACTTGTGATTGACGCCTTCACCGACACATTGACTTCATCCAACTCCATTTATAGCTAGCATGGAGTCTTTGTAACTTACATGGTTGAGTGATTTCACGATGTTGTGGCGAGTAGTTGCTTTACTAGTTTTGTTCGACATTGCTCTTTCGGCTTCTATCGTCAGGGAATTACCAGGATTTCCCGGTCCTCTTCCCTTCACACTTGAAACTGGGTAGGCCTTAGTCTTTAGCCTTTTCTATATTTTCTTTAATTTCTTCTTCATTAATTGATGCATGTTAAATTCTGTTGTTTTTTTTTTTTTGCAGGTATATTGGAGTGGGTGATCTTGATAACGTACAGCTTTTCTACTACTTTATTGCGTCTGAGAGGAGCCCAAAAGTTGATCCTCTTTTCCTGTGGCTGACTGGAGGTCCTGGTTGTTCTGCGTTCTCTTCACTTGTATATGAAATTGGTATGTATCTAATTCCTCGCCATTTTATCTGTTCCTTGAACATAGAAGACAAAACATCCATATATTTTTCCGTTGACTTTTAAAAAAGTTATCTCCCAAATACTATATCTAATAGTTTTATGGGAGAAATTATTTATCTGGGCATGTCCTTGCTTAAACCTGTACTTTATCGTAGGTCCTTTATCTTTCAACTATGCAAATTCTAGTGGAAACAAACCGCAATTTTCTTTGAATCCGTATTCATGGACAAAGGTATATATGGATCAGCCACCAATTACTATTAAAGTCAAGTAACTGATAGCCATGATATTTCCCAGGTTGCCAACATAATATTTTTGGATCAACCTGTTGGAACGGGATTCTCGTATGCAAAAAGTTGGAAAGGTTATGATGTCATCAATGATACACTGTCAGCTACAGATGCATACAAGTTCCTGAGAAAGGTAAGACGTTATTTGTTCCAACAAGAAATATATGATATCATGATGAACCAAATTTGAAAAAAAAAAAAAGGTGAAGAAAATTAGAACTCCCAAATGACCATTTATGATAGTAACACTACACGTATAAGTGGATGGGTATTGACGTTGAAAACCATGAAGCTAAAAGTTGTCTGTGCGTTCAATTCTCAGCAACAACGCCGGCTTTAAACTTTTATCTTCTGGCCATTGCACTCCCCAATTGTTCTGTTTTTTTGGTTATGTTTTGTAGTGGCTTATGGCTCACCCAGAGTTTCTTGCAAATCCTCTTTATATCACTGGAGATTCTTACGCTGGAAAAATCGTTCCAATAGTTGCCAAGAAAATATCGGAAGGTAATTAATTGATATGCAGGTCTATACTGTTGGAAACACTCTATATCATTGCATGATTCAACAAGAAAACTATTTTATATTTGTTTTCTTATCTCTTTTTATATTTAATTACTTTTCTACGCTTTATTTGTTACCAAAAATATTCATGAGAAAGATACGAATTTGGCGAAGACGTTGACTGCTCAGAAGGCACCACTATTAAGTCGCTTTTCATTCCATTGCAGGTAATGACGTCGGAAGGGAGCCAATGATGAATCTCAAAGTAATGATCATCCATGCAAACTTTATGTTGTTTTAAAACCCAATTTCTCATGGATAATAATCATCGGTCAGACAAATAGCTCAAAAGGTCAAAAGATTGTTTTCCAGTTGAAATGATAAAATTTAATACGTTGAATTTTAAAAAAAATCAAATTATTACTTATTCGATTAAAATTAACAATTAATTTTAATAATTAAACAGTATTTATGTTATTTTATTTAAATATTATATTAATCTTAAACATTATTTTTTCAAACTTAGTAAGGATAAATAATTATTTTTATTTTTTATTTTAAAAATTATCATATTCACTTATATATTTTAAAAATATTTTTATAATCTCAATAGTTTGTAATTAAATTTTACACCTTCAAATTTTTTCTAAATTTAAAAAACCCTTTAAATTTTTAAAAATATATGTTAACCCCAATACATATTATTTTATCCAAATATTATGGTAAAAATATATTTGGATTATAAATGTTATTTTTTTTAACTTACATGGATAAATATATAATTTTTCTATCTTATTTTAAAAATTATTATTTTTACCTTTATATTTTAAAAATATTTTATAATCTCAATTGTTTGTAATAACATATATGCATCTCCTTACTTGTTATGTTTTTTTTAATGTAATTCTTTTCTTAAAAAAAAAATGGGGAGTATATTGAAATTTTAAAAATTTTAGAAATATCTTTTTCAAATTTCAAAAAATATAGCAATCTTTTTTCAAATTTCAAAAACCTTTAAATTTTTTTAAATTCAAATTTAGCAGATGAAATTTTGTCATTTCAACAAACACTAGGTGAGATATGTCTTATGCCCTAGTTAAAACAATAAAACTATATATATTTATTATAAATACTAATATATGTATTAATGATGATAATATATCACTATATGTTTGAATGATTTTAAATTAAAAATAAAATAGAAATTAAATTAATATTCATTATAAGTAGATTATGTAAGTAAAAATAATAGTACTTATGAAAACATGACAATTTTAATGATTATGTTTTTTACTTATGTTGACAGTTGAGAATATTGAAGAAATTGAATTTTACAAAATAATAAATATCAAGTTTGGGGGAAACTCAAACCCAAATCCCAAATCAGCCAATAATAATATTTTACACACTCTAATTTTTCTCACTGCTTAAGTTTTAAGTGCATCTCTCTAATGTTTGTGTTACTTGATAAATGTGTGTGATGATTTTGCACTTACATGGCTCCTCCGTTTGCAATTTAGACCAGAGCTTGTCAAGATTTTTGGCACAAAATCCAATATATAAAATTGCAAAGTCACCAAATAAGTGTGAGAATTCTGAAATGTTGGAAGACTTGAAGCAAAAACTTTTTTTTTCCAATTTGATGGCATTAGTTACCATCTATAAGTCCACATTTGATGAAAGATAAATTATTAAACTTGGTGCAAGAGTTTCGTATAAATACAAACTTTATGCTCCTTAAACAATATTTAGGCCCCTTTTTTTTTCTAATTTATAACCAAAGAAATTAAAATACATATTGATAATTTTGATGTTGTACTCAGGGATATGTGCTTGGCAACCCAGTTACAGATAATAACAAAGACTTGAATGCAAGAGTTCCATTTGCTCAACTAAAGGCACTGATATCAGATGAAATATATAAGGTGTGTTTCTCGAAAAAATTGTTATAAAATTTCTCAATTTACAATATATATGAGTGTAATTCTATTTCTTTTAGTGCTGTATGGTCTACATTCCCACGTACATAACATGAGCTTGGATAGTTAGATCATTTTTTTAATGAATAATGTGTTGTCAATTATCTAAGAGTCACTTATACAATCTAAGAGTCACTTATGTAATCTAAGAGTCACTCATTAGTCCATAAATTTATGTGGATGTGTAACTATAATAGAGTGTTAAGAAAAATAGAGAATCATTTAGCCCTAAATAGTCATCTTCTTACTCTAAAATTCTAAAATAAAAAAAGACCCACCATATCCTACAATTTCTTGAGTGTTTTTAGTTCAAATATCACGTCTAGAATATCACCAATAGAATAGTATCAGAGTAATGTATCTCTACAACAAAGAAAAGAGAAGAGTAGAAGAATAAGAGAAGTTTGAAGGTGAAGACTTATGGCTTCCACAAGTAACTCATCAACAACCAACAATACAATCCATAATGTTCAAGTTCCTTTGTTTGAAGGAGAAAAATTATGACTTTCAGGTAGCAAAAATAAAGACTTTGTTCATTTCTTTAAATGTCTTAGAGTTAGCCAAAACAAGGTATGAAGAACTAGTGGCTATAGAATGTTACAACTGTGTAACGTGAAAAATTATGGAAGAAGCAAATCATTGATGTTAGAGTTTGTGTAATAATTCAAAAAGAAGTCTCACTAGCCATATTCCCAAGGATTATGAGAGCAAAAACAACTAAGGAAGCATGAGAAACTCTTCAACAAGAATTTGAAAAAGATCTAAAGGTAAGAATGATTAAACTTCAGTCTCTTAAGAGAGATTTTGAGAATGAAAAAATGAAAAATGATGACATTTTGAATGAACATCTTAATAGATTGTTTGAGTTGGTAAATCAAATAATGTCACATAGAGACATAATAGATGACTATAGAATTGTTGATAAAATTATGATTAGCTTGACTGAAAAATTTGGTCTTATGGTAATTGTTATAAAAGAAACTAAGGATTTGTCAAGCATGACGGTTCAAAGGTTGATGAGGTTATTAAGATCCTATAAATAGAGATTATTATGTCACTTTGAAAAATCAGTTAAAAGTGCATTTCAATCTAAGCTCACCAATCATTTCAAGGATGCTAATAATAAACCTTCAACCCATAATAGAGGTAAGTCTTCTAGAGGTAGCAGATATTGCAGAGGCAAAGGAAGAGGAAAAAACTCACATGGAAGAGGTAGAGGCTCTTATAGTGGTTGAGGAAATGATGGACAATCAAATAAATGGTGTGAAATTTGTAAGAAGGATAATCACAAATAAAGGCAAGCCATAATGTTATAATTGCCAAAAGGCTTGGGCGTGTACAAAAAGATTGTCGTTTTGGCAATCAATAGCAGACTACATTTATAAAAGCAGAAAAGGTTGAGGGAAACCTATTCTTTGCTTGTCAAAAGGTATTTGAAGAGTAGAAAAATGTGTGGTACTTGGACAATGACTATGACAATCACATGACAGAGGATAAAAAAGCTTTCCTTGACATAGATTCTTTATTCAGCTTAAAAGTTAAATTAGGCAATAGAAAATATGTAGAAGTAGAAGGCAAAGACAATATTAGAATAACTAAAAAGCAAGGAAGTAAGGTTATTCACGATGCTCTTTATGTACCAAAATTAGATAAGAATTTGTTAAGCATTAGATAACTTTTGGAGCATGATTATTCTTTAAAATTTAAGAGTACAGAGTGTAGAATTTTTTATTCAACAGGAAAAGTTGTTGTGGTTAAAATGACCAAGAATAGAAGTTTTCCACTCTCTTTCATATATGAGAAAAATTTTAGCTTAATGGTTAGAGAAGTAAATGATTCTTGTTTATGGTATAAAAGACTTAGACACTCAAATTACAATTGTCTCAACTTACTTTCTTAAAAGAGTATGGTGTAAAGGCTACCAACAATGGAAGAAAAATCTAGTGTGTATGAAAGATGTATGCTTGGCAAACACCTTACCAATAACTTCCAAAAGAATGAGCATGGGGAGCCAAACAAGTGTTGGAGTTAGTCCATATGGATGTGTGGTCTTATGAATATCTTATCTCATGCTTAAAATAGGTACTTTATTTTACTTATTGATGACTTGACTTGTATGACATTGGTATATTTTATGAGACAAAAATCTAAAGTATTGGTGATATTTAAAAAGTTTAGGGCAGTAGTTAAGAAAAAAAGTGACAAGTTTATAAAGACTTTTGTTGGACCATTTGGTGTTTTGATGTGATAATTATGTTAAAATGAATCGAAAGACATGACCATGTTGGGCATTGTAGGAACCGCCGCCACGAGTACCCCTGCTGCTGAAAAGCTGATGGGAGCTTTTATTAATCACCTGAAAATATGGGTACCCGCGACGGGATTCCTACGAAAAAAAAAAAAATAAAATAACTGAAACTATACAATGCTTTACATTTCTGTACACGCGGAAGCTTTTCTGAATATACATCATTAACATATATATATATATATTCTGTTCTGTACAATGGGCCCATTAGCCTTTATCTTATACATACATAGTGTTTCTGTACATCTGGGTACATACAAAAGTACATACGACCACACAGGTCCAAAACTGATATACACTGATCGAGATGTGTGTGCATGCCTTCTCCGTCAGCCTCGGTCCAACCGCTCCTCAGCCCAGCACGAACACCTGCAAAACTGGAAGAAGGAGGGGGGATGAGTGATAAAGATCACCCAGTAAGCGCTCCTTACTTCCCTCAATACCCAAGCAAGCACAACAATCATATAAACAAACACATACCTGGGCCTCGGCCCTAATCATACATCTATGCGCTTGCTGGAATCTGGAAACTGTTATCTGTATCTCATTCATTCATTATTATCATATGGATGCATGTCATGATGTGTATGTCATGTCATGCTAACTGAAAACTAGATGCATGCATCTGAATACCTCTCTCTGTACCTTCAGGTACCTGCTGTGCTGATCAGACTAGGTAATACAGGGATTCGGCATCCTGGCCATGTGGGTTAACTATTCTAGCTACCGGCTAGAAAGCTGAATCTGATATCTGCACTGCTACGATCTGACTGGTGTCAGAGAGCTGAAACTGAAATGCTGCTGAATCATCTGACTGGTGTCAGGAACTGAATCTGAAAACACTGCTCAGCGTTCTGATTGGTGTCAGAAGGCTGCTTCCCACAGATGCCCCCTCGTATTCACCCTATACTCTCACCCGTACATCGGGTTCTGAATACTGCCGAATTCGGATCCCCTGATCCTCTCTGAAGCTACATGTAATGCCATGACATGCATATGCAGCTTATTAACTCATTACATGCTTATTTGATGCTTATCTGAAGCCATTAAATATTAATTCTGAATTCGCATACTCAATTTCCCATTCAAATAACATTTTTCTGAAATTCTGCTGATGCACGGGCGTGCATGAAATGTGC